>CM061227.1:21804230-22404230 GCA_030844895.1 Ambrosia x helenae | reverse complement strand
ACTACGTGACCCTTTCAATGTTTCTTTAAATCCAATAGCTCTTTACTACTTTTTCTAGTATTGCCTGCTTATCAATTGTGTGTTGTGGAGTCGGAGGTCTCTCTGAAAGCAGCCTCTCTATCCGCAAGGATAGGGGTAAGATTTTTCTACGCCTTACCCTCCCCAGACCCTACTTTTAGCTTTGTTAATTGTGAGATTTATTGAGTAAGGTTGTTATAAAACACTCAATACAAAGTGAAGACGTGTTTATCCATCTTTACTATGTTCCAACTCGAATGTTATATCCACTTAACCTACGCCCTAAACATTGTTTGAACAATGTGCATGTCGTTACTTTTAATCACATGTCATATTTAGTCTTGAAGATTAATGATTATGCATCATCAAAAAGAAGTTGAAGTCTCAAACTCAACTTTTTTAAGACACTTTTTTAATATTTCATCTAGCGTATAGGCCCAAAGCAAACTCATTTATATCTCATTGAACTTTCAAGAGCGCGGATACATTTAGATACACAAATTATTCACAAAAGTTACATTTTTAATCCAAACTTGTTACTCAAGGTCTAGGGAATTGATAAAGGCAAGGATTTGTTCAAGATAAAATATCCCGTTACACTCAAGATCATGTGCTAATCAAATTTTGAATACTTATGTGATGAGTGTTTAGACACTTTATTCGATCATTGCCAAGGCACATTGGGTGTGTGCCAACAATATCTAGCAAATTTGTACAAAAACATTCTGATGTCAAAAATGGATATGAAACCAGTTATTTTTCAACAATAAACATGGATGGTTGGATAAAACTATGGGGTTTCACCCTTATTGCACCGACTCTTACATACTTAGAAACTAATGTTGTTCCTTATATACTTGAAAATGAAAACACCTAACTAAGAGTTAAGTATGTATCATAATAAACCCAATAATTAACTCAGGTGGTCGGTCATCTGGGTATAAAAGCCCACTAATTTGATGATTATGTAACTTACCTGATTAATACAAAAATGGATGTTTGGAAAGTTTACCAATCCTACATCTTCTAATTAAAATATGAGGCATCAGTCATTCTTCTAAATGGAATAAAGCTATTATTAGCAAAACTTAATTCAATAAATTCGAAATAACGTTTGGGATTTGGTTGAATAATCTAAAAGTGTTCATAAGTAAATCAGATCTAAATGGGAACGTTATAAAAATAAGATTGATTGTAAAAGATTATACTCAAGAGGGATTAGATTATCAAAAAATCTTCTTATCTGTGTTACAATAGATTTCTTTGAGAATCATTGTCATCCTAGTAGCTCATAATAACTAAGAGCCACGTTAGATGGATATTAAGAGGGTGTTTAAGATTGCTTATTTAACTCCAAAAGTGCTTTTGGTTAGAAGTGCTTATTAACTTATGACTTTTTGAAAAAGAATTTCTAAAAAAGTGTTTGGATTAGCTTTTGTGGTGGGAAAAATCAATAAGTCAATAAGTTGTTTTTTAAAAAGTGTTTGGTTTAGCTTATTAGTGTAAAATAACCAAAAACCAAGAGTCAAAAGCCAGGATTTCTGACTTCTTGAAAACAGCTTTTCCACTCTTATTGAAAAACCAAAACCAAAAGTGCTTTTGGTTTACACAAACAGCTTATTGACTTATTGGCTTTTGGAAAAAGCCAATAAGTCAATAAGTTGTTTTGTAACTCAATCCCAAACACCCTCTAAAACAACTTTCCATAACAATGACCTACATGTTCATTAAACAACCTGAAAGTTCTAAACTGAAGGTTAAGAACACTTAGTCTATAAGTCAATAAGATCCATGTATGGATTGATGCAAGCATAAAAACATGTTGGAATCATAATGAAAATTTCTTCATCAAGAACTAAGTGGATTAATGCGCCTACCTCAAGATGAGTGGGAGTAACTAATGCAAAACTTGTCGTTATATATATGACATTCCTTTGACAAGTATATGTTACGTAAGTCAAAGCATTATTCATGCATAATACATGATGAAAATCGGGGATTCCTCTTACGTGATAGGAATCAAAATATACCGAGATAGACCCAACGAGATATTAGTTTCACCCATAAGTTTTACTCTATGCGGGTCCTTACATATGTAACATACAACATTGCTCTCCTGTAGAGGATAATAGGATAAATGAGATTGTTATCTTATGCTTCATTAATTAGAAGCCTTATGTAAATTTAAGTCTATAATCGTTTATGATATCATTCATATTGCTAACACTAAACTTGTCTAGATTATTGAAAAACATCTAATGAAACATCACAATATCTTTAAGAAACGAGAGACTATAACCTAAAGAAGAAATGATAACTTAAAGTGATTGACTATTTTTATTCTGTCTTTGTTATATTCAAAGGAAATAAAATGTCAATTTTGCGGTATATTCTAATGTTAGCAGACATAACTATCTTATGGGGGAGTCATAAGGTACTGTTAACAACAACCTAAGTTATAATGACATAATATGTTACTGATCACAATGAAATGGTCACTAAAAGTTGTTGTAAAATTTATCAGTTGACTCATAATTTAATAACTCCATTAAATAATATATTGAAGACTTATTGTGATAAATTCAGCTACCCCAATTTCTCGAATGGTAATATTTTGAAAGAAGCTACATTAGAGTTCGATACGAAATTATTGTTCACTTATTTTAAGAATAAGTAGAGGAAATGAGAAATATTGAATACATTCATGATATGCTTATGGATCCAATAACTAAAGGTCTATTACCCATAAGTCTCACTAAAGGCCAAATAAGAGAAAGGTTTTACTAATGACCATGTACAAACTGCATATCATACTATGAATGGCTAATGATTAATGATGAATGTTCCTCATTTGTAATGTCTCTAAGAAATACGTTAAGCATGCATAATGGTGTATAGACAATAATTATACAAATCAGCGATTAAGGGCATAAGTGTAAATTGATCCTAACGTTAAGTTTTAAATTTGGGTGTAGTATTATTAATGGGGACCCTAAGTTGAATATAGACTCAACGACTGTATTTCTTTGCTACATTCTGGGTTTATAACTAAAATGAGTATTAATCTGCAAACTAATGTAATACTCATAATAAATTATTACTCGGCCAAGTGGGAGAATGTTAGAATAAATATAATTTATGTGTATTATATTTATTTTATGGCCATCATTATCATTTATATAAGATTGATCAATTACTATAATATTCCTAAGTTAATAATAGGTGATTTTTTGATAGACGGAAGTACCCTTACTAACATTATTAAGGTATCCCATGTGTGTGTACGTATATATATATATATATATATATATATATATATATATATATAGGGTTTATTATGAGATTAGGGTTAACACAAATATAACACCATAACATCTAATGTAGCCGTCCCCATTACTCTCATCTCTCTCAACGTGTTCATGACTCAAGAACACATAACTCTATCAGAACCATACACCCTAACGCTGTGTTTCAGAGTTTCATTTAACAAAGGAAGAGAAAGGATTTGGAAGGATGCTTGAAAAAAAAAATCATGTTCCATAGTTTTTTTTTAAGGATAGAAAGGTAGGGAAATGGAAGAAAAAGTTTGCTTCTTTTCTCCATATCCCATCCTTCCAAATTAGAGAGATTTAAAAGGAAATGATTTTTTTAAACAAAAAAATCATTTCTTTTCTTTTTTTATTTTCTTCGAACTCGAGAACACAATAGTTAATTAAATCTTTTCTTTCCACTCTCTTTTTTTTCTCTCCTTAATTCTTTTTCTTTTCTTTTTCTTCGTTTGTTTAACTCGGGAACATAGCGTAAAGGGAACCCGACCATACTGACAAAATGTTGTCTTCCATCTCTCTCGCGATTACTGGATTAACTAGCTAATCATGTATTTATTTATTATTATCATGTTTTTCATTACTTACATTCAGAACTAATCAACATAAATCTCAAACTCCCTATGGTGTGCTACTTATTTATTTGGTTTGTATTCGTATCACTAACGGGATGTTAAATCAGGGACAATGTTTTTCATGCATACACTTCCGTCCACAATTAATATACGGTATTAATTAATATGGAATTCGATTTTATAAATTCAAAACAATACCACGATTCCCAGTACTTATTACATCTAAAAAAATAAAACAATATACATTTCTAGTTTAATGAAAAAATATTTCGGTCTCCGGATTAAATCAAACATACAAATTTTCCGTGTAACACTTAGGTCTAAATTTTTCAAGTTAACACTTGACACGACGCAACGCAACGTGCGTGTATGGTTCAACATTTTTACGTCTACTTTTCGCTCAGTTGGTGGTCGCTGACGACAGACAGTATGACATTGATGCTACTGGGCATGGTTTTACACCTCTGCCGCAACGCGGATGGCTTATTAGTTATTACTAGTTCTCTAGTAATTTAAAATTTATATTTTTCTTACGGCTAAATCTGTATATCCTGAAGGACATATACATGATTAATGATTCTGCATTGATCTTTCTTTCATTCAAGAAACCAGGTTGTGCAAAAACAAATCCAAACCAGGACCCCCACCCCCAAACCGCGCGAAATGGTCGCCTATTACACGGCTCACTAACTCTGCCTGGAGCGACAGCGGCGGCGCGAGGAGTTAACAACCGAACGTGCTGCAACCTAGGATCACCAGGCAACTCTTTCGCTCTATGCGGGGGGGGGGGGGGGGGGGGGGGGGGGTTTCTCTTTCGCTCTATAGGGATTGGGGGGCCCAATTGAATTGCGCTCGCGGTCGGGTCATCTTCGATGCTTATTGTTAAGAAAATTGCATCTTCAGTCCGATCAAGAACCAGAAAAAATAAATAGCAGCTGCGCCCGATACCACCCAAGTTTGGAAATCGAGCTTTAAAAACAAAATGCCAAACACACCTATACCCTTGATTATCACATCTTTTTACACACCCGAAACACAAATGCCAAACACCCTTATTTTTTGTGATTTAACAAAACAAGCATCTAATGTTAATCTTTTTAACTAAAAGTATGAAGCAATGTCTATAAAAAAGACCCAAAAAGAATAAAAGCTTGCTTCAAAGTGTCATACAAAAGAAACAACATACAACAGCTTGATTTAATACCAAATACTTACACATAGTTAGTTATTCATGTGTTCTAAAATAATAACAAAAATGCCAACAAGAGTGATAATACAAACCTGCAGGAAATAATTGAACAGTACAATATATGATAAAAGAGTAAAGTAAAATACACATCACATAGGTATCAATAAGTAGGATAGTACCCGTATCCATTTACAGGCGGTGGCACGCCGTATGGCATCATGGGTGGTTGTCCCGGAGCAACATATCCACCGCCATTGAGCCTGGCCAAACTAACTTGACCTTGCATTCCATCCCTAGCATATTGTTGCCATACCATCTGTTCTTGAACCAGCAACCGCTGTTTGTTTTCTACGTCAGCCATTTGGACGTAAGCCGGTGGAGGAACACTTAGTGAGGCAGCAAATGGGTCTCCGCCGACGGCTTGAACGGACCCGTCAGGAGCTGGGAGTGCTAAAACAGGTGTAGATGTCTTCCCTGGCAACGCCACGCTGCTAGCACTGCCGCCAGTTACCTGAGTGGTGTTCACGTGTTGTCTCACCATTCCTTGGTCATACATTCCGTTCAGCAGCAACGGGTCAAGCCCACCACCCATTGCCGCCTTTTGTTTCTCTAGATTACTCGTGGTTTCCACCAACGCAAGTTCCCAATCAGCTTTTCCAACCTCGGCAGCTGGATTCTGCCAAGCAGATGTCACTTCCGTTCCCTCACCGGAACCAAACGCTTCCCATTTCCCATTATTTGCTGCTGGACCTGCAAACAGCGCCAACGCAAATTTATTTCCTTGATCATCAGCTGTCCCCGCTTCCTCTCTTAGGTCCACTAAATCACCAGTGTATTGCGGCTTAGGTGGCGGCTCCACCACAGGTGGCGGTGGCGGCGGTGGTGGAGCAGTTTCTGGTGCAGGCAAAGCCTTTATTTCATTCATATCAGGAGCCGGCTCTTCTTTAACTTGTTCAATGACCTCGGGTTTCTTCTCAGGGCTTTTAGCTTTTGATCTATCTCGCACAAAGTCCTCCAGCGTCTCTAGCAATTTCCCAGTTATTTTCTGAACTTCCGGATACTCAGATGATCTTGCAATGCCCATATCCTTACACCAGTTATAAAAACCTACAAGCTCATCAATCTGTTTTGCAGCACTAGCATACGCGTCAACGCCTTCACACAATCTTGATGTTCCATATCAAAAAACCGATCAAGCAAAACAGCTAAAACCTCACATATATCAGCATACAGTTTAAAACTCTCTTGAACAACAGGGTATAACGCAACCAAAACCATCCTACTGTTTCTCGCAAGACCAGTAGGTCTGCACGATAACACACGATCTAACAACCTCTGTAAATGCCCCATTTTCCCAAAAATTCTCTCGAGTGTCATCTCCCGTACCGGAGTAGTAACAACTTTCTTTTCCTGAGACGATCCGCCAGATCCCTCTCTCACATCCCCATAAGATCTCGTTTTCCTCATATTTCCATACCGGGCCTCATCACGAGACTCGTAATCATAATCATACCCACGGTTTTGTGGCGATCTCCAACGATCCTCCCCGGACTTCTCATCTCCACCGCCGCCACCACCGCCTTGCTTCCTCTCATACGCGATCAAATCCAGCCTCTGATCCAAATAAAACCCGTACGTCCTCACAAAAGCAGAATGATCCCACGAATTCGAATGCGCCTCATCACGAAAATCCGCCATGTTAAGCAACCTGGTTCCTCTCCTAGTAGCATACATAATCTCCTGCTGGAAAACCATATCCCCCTCGTTCAACAACCGGTGCGTTAAAACCAAACACTTTAACGCCACGATCCAATCACGCGTCTTGCTCAACCGCTTCGACACCGCATGAACGCAGGCACTCACGTACCCTCGCGAGTACGACGTAAGCTGCAAAATCTCCCTAATATACTTCTCACTCGCCGGATCATCATCATGACTTGTCGCTTTCACTATAGCCACTTCTAACTCCGGCGCCATATTGCTAGCCACTTTAGCAATGCTAATACTTGTTTGATCCTTCACCGCTCCAATCGCCTTCCGAATCGTTGTCGGTGCCATTCTCCTCCTTCTTCTTCACACAAAACCCTAAAAACCAAAATCAGATCTATACAATTATACAAATACACAGAATCAGTGTTGTAAAAATCAGATTTAATCAGCGGCTAGTCGCTAGTCGGCTTTTTATCCATTAATTTTTTAGTAATCGGTGAATTAATCAGTATTCCGCCAGATTCTGACCAAAACCTGTAAATTTCGGCATTAATCCTATTCGTCGAGAGGGCTAAAACTTGTCTACTTAAAAAAAATTATATATAAAAATGTGTGTGTATAATTGTATATATATATATATTATATGAATGAAAAAATACATATAAATATCTCAATCCGATTAATCACTAGTTGGTACCGCACTAGCCGAATTGCGCCTATTGATTCTCAAAACCAATCAGATCTCAGAAGTTGATAAAATATTAAACAGTATATCTGGCCACATAAACACATTGGTAAACAACGCGTGATAATTAATAATGAGGATACATTAAAAACAAAATTCAAACTGATATTATTATTAATATTATCACGGTCATTATATGCTATGATTAAATTTGATAAGAATGAACATACGTGAGTTCAAATTGCAAGTTTAAATTAAGATCTTGATTATAGAAAAATGACTGTGAAATTGTTAAAGATCGGATCGTACCGTATAAGATCTGGTGCAAGGAAGGAATAAGATTGGTAAAAAAGGAATGGATAATTTAGATGTGAAGTTGAGTCAGTCGCATAGGCGGATTTGGTGCGTCTGAGAGAAATGAGTTGGATATTGTGTGCAGAGAAAAAAGAGGAAGGGTTGGGTTGGGTTGGGTTGGGTGAGTCGGTGAGATCTAGAGAGAGAAAGTGGGTGTCGGAGATTGATGTGTATGGGTTGGCTGGCGGTGAGATGTTAATTGTTTCACAGATTTTTTTTTTTTTTTTTTTTATATGTGGTTTTTAAGGTATATATTGGGTAAATAATAAATGTAAATTGTTTGACTGTTTGTAAAGATTTTGACTTGCATTTTATACTAGCGTGATTGAATTTTTGGCGGTGTGATATTAGGGGGAATCACGGGAATAATTATAGGAGTGTAATTTAAACAATGTTTTCATAATTGGATCGGATGTTGAACCGGACCTCTCATTGGTTTATCGGTCTAACCAGGGGCGAAGCTTGGTTCTCCAATCGGGAGGGGCCGGAATCAATTTTTTTCGATCAGTAGTGACAAATCGGCGGGGGCCGGACTCAACCCGGACTCAATTTACCTACGAAAATCGCAAATTTATACCACTGCGTCAAAAAACAGGGGGGGCCAGGGCCACCCTTGGCCCTCAACATCCTTCGCCATTGGGTCTAACGAACTGGTAAAACAGTAAAAAAAATCCTAAAAAATTACAAAATTCTTGGTCCGACCACCGGTTCACCTGTCCAACCACCGGGTCAATGTATGTCGGTTCAATCCTTGACCCGAACCGGTCCAACCATCGGTTCCCGGTCCGATCGGTTGGTCCGGTCTGGTCCAGGTCTGAAAACACTGGGTGTAAAGGGTAAACTAATTGGAAGTTTCATTGTTTATTTTTATTTATTTGAAGTTTGTTTTATGTTTGTGAATGTTCGTTAATATTCGTTCGTTTATGTTCAATTATATTGGTTTGTGTTCATGAATTGTTTGTTTAGGTATTGAACAAATGAATATGAACATGTCAATTTTCTTAAATAATTAATGAACGTAAACAAAAAAGTCTTTTGTTTATATGTTCGTGTTAGGTTAATATTAAATGAACAACACAAACATGCCCGTGTTCATGTTCATTTGCTCCGTTTAGAGTCCTAAGAATCAACCTACTTTATGTGTTAAAATAAATAATACATTCAAAATCAAGCATTATACTAAAAAAAACTAAATAAGTGTAGCCGACTAGATTTCAATGTGAAGGGTAGATTTTAGCCCGAATAGCATGAAATATAATGTGTACGTGTGTGTATATAACAGTATATAACACTTTCCCGCGTTGCCAACTCCGACGTTGACATCACGGTTCAGGAGACATCATAATCGTTGAAATTAATAGGAACATGTAATGGTGCTCAATATGGTTGAGGTGCGGCGGTGCTGGTGGGTGTGGTTTAGATGCGATTTTGGGTGAGGTGGTAGAGTAGCCATGGAGGTGAGGCAAGGCGAGGCAGCCACGGTGGCGTATGTAACACCCCAACCGATGGCGGAAACATCGAGGTGTCACGTAGTGATGATTGTTCAATAGCTCATGGACTAGAAATGTAAATTTTGATACATTAAATGGAATACTTTATTACATTGAAAGAAATACAACAATTAAAACTAGCAATCTAAACTAAAATAAGTAAATCTCAATCTAAGCCTAAGTTCCAAAAGCTCAGAAGTGATCTCATAAGAACCTGAAACATGTACGAAAACAATTTGGTCAATACAAAAATGTATTGGTGAGCATACCCTGTTTGAATACATATAATAGAAAAGTGTTTCGCAATTTATGTGCTATGATATTTGTAATATGTAAAAGGGTCAAAATCAAGTCTCACATCGTTCAATAATCGTTCACACATCGTTCAAGAAAAACCATAACAATGACCAAGGACTTAACTTGTTTACGTAAGTCAACCAAGGGATATAATTCGTAGTACTACTCATTGTTATGTGCGGCCCAACGGTTAATGACTTTGACAAATCGTTCATACAATTCACACAACACATACCAATGAGCACATTGCTTATAAAGAGTATACATAAGTTTAATAATAATAGTACATGAGTCACCCCAAAAGAGTAAATAGTAAAAAGGGGGAAAGATATACTCACAGTTTGCGAAAACGATCAAAATCCAACTTAAGCGGTCGTGAGCTAAGCAATGGGAATTCCGAGGAATTCAACCTATAATGTATATGAATACTAATAAGGAAATGTCTAAGAGTCTAAAGTATCTAGGGTCTAAGGCATTAGGGTTTGCTAAGTCGATTTGGGGAATTAGAGTTTTTATGACAAATCGCATTAATGTAAAAGTGGTATGTCAAAAATAATATCAAAGTTTGTTGGTTTAGGTAACCTAACTATTACCACTTGAATATGTAGATAAAATATGTTTTGAATAATTAAGGCAAAATAATTTAGTTAATTACTTTAACTAATTACTGTAAATAATTACAATAATCATAACATATTTGAATAAATAATTATGAGTTACACAATGATCCACAAATGATAATAAAGATTTTCAAACATAGGAATATTTCTATTTTATAAGAAAAGTATTTATAAAATAGATATTAAATCATGTTAAAATGATTTTTTTTTAAAATGATTAAAAATAGGAAAATCAATAAAAATAAATGTTTTCTGAACCAATAATTTTTATTTCAGTTCATGATGATGAGAAATAATTTCCCAAAAATTTTGAGATTAAAATCATTAAAAATGAATTTTTAATCAATTAAATATGATTAAAACAATTTAATTCAATAAAAATATAAAAATAAGATATTTTCCAGAAAATAAATGTGTGGAAATTTTCTTTATGGTGTCAAGTTGCTACTCCTAAATTTTTATAATTTAAAGCAAAAATGGATTTATTATGAATATTATGAGTTTAAATGGATTATAATAGATTAAAATCAATAATTCATAAAGGAAATGTAAAAAAAAAAAAAAAAAAAAACAAATCAGAAAAGGTGGTGTGATTGGGTCTAGAACTCGTGACCTTTGGTCTAGAACCCAAGTGACTCCACCACTAGACCAAACCATGTATTTGTTGTTTTTAAGAAAGCAAGTTTACATTTAAACAATAACACAAGTGCATCTTCTTCTTCCCCAAATCATACATAAACCCTAACCCTACCCTAAGATTAATAAACCACGATTCAACAAAATTAAGCCACGAATTCATGGGGCTTTTGAATATTGCAATACAAGGATCAGAACGGCATAACAAAGAAAGACTCACAGTGCGTTTTGAGGTTCGAATTTTGATGTGCAGGTCCGAACATAAATCCGCAAATTAAGAAGCTCCGTGGACGTGTTTAAGCTACTTTTTAGTGGGTTTTGTTGGTAAGAGGTCTAGAAAGGTTGTGGGATGATCAATTTATAGATTTATAAAAAAACGGACGCTACATACGTTTGCAATAACTCGACGGTTTCAAGCTAAACACGAATTGAAACACGGCTTTTAATACGTTAAACACTCGTTTATATGCTTGAATTTAATGTACAATGATGGAGAAACGTTTGGAATCACTAGAAGTTGAAACAGACCAATAAATTTGTGAATTGAGGGTCGCCGGAATAGGACTCCGGCCGCCAGAGCCTGCCGAAAAAGCGTGGGGCACAGGGAAACAAAAGTCAGATTTAAAACTTTAAGTTTTTGACATAATTAGTCCCTCCATTTTTAACTAGGTTAGATTATAAAGTTTTTTGTTAACTTTCTCTTTATAAAACTTAACCAAACTAACTAAACTTTAACTTTAACCAAAACAAAACTTTTTAGAACTTAAACTTTCTATTTTAATTGCCCAAATAACTAATTAAGTTTGTATTTCGTAAGTTCCTACTAAAATTTCACACATTCAATAAGCGTCCAAATTTTCGATTTAAAAGTAACTCACTTTTTAATAAATTTGCTAATGTTGAAAAGTGTAGAGACTAAATATGTCAATTGGTTAAAGATGGAGGTGGCGGATGTCACAGCGTAGTTGTGTCAGGGTTTGTGGTGGTGGCAACAGGGGGTTAAAGGTGGTGGTGAGGTGAGGTGGTTCATTGATGGACTGGTGTTGGCCATGCAGTGGTTTGAGGTGCAACGATGGAATGGTGGTGGTGATGTTTGATGGGGGTGAACGGTTCGAGTGGGGGAAAGAAAGTGGGGGCAGGTATGTGGTTACGAGAGGGTGAACTTTGTGTGTATATTATATTATATATAAAATATTTATGTTTTTATATATTATTAAAACATTTATGCATTAAAGACTTGTTCCTTGTACCTTATGCATTATAGGTTTGTACGTAAGTGTAAAATGGTTGAAATACTCTTGTACTTAACTGACTTGGTTAACGAAGTCAGTCAATTAGACTCAACAGGTTAGTTAATTTCCAACCAGGGACTCAAGTAGTTAAAGTTTTGGACTTTAGATTCAAGTAGTTAAAACCACTATAACACAGGGATGCAAATAGTAATTCACTCTAAATATTTTTATAATTTGAGTTAATTACTATTTGAGTCCCTGCGTTATGGTGATTTTAACTAGTTGAGTCCAAAATGAAAATGTTTAACTATCTGAGCACTTAGTTTCTCAATTTGTAAGCATTTGAGTCCAAATTACTAACACAGTTAGATTTTCTCAGTTATATTTTTTAAATGACATTAATACCCATACCATTACAAATAAAAATTAAATATCTGCATAACATTATACCTTATCTTCTTCTCTATCTACTCTTATTCTTCACAACCGACACCATCACGACACTTTTAACCACTCATCTAACCATTAAACCTCACGTCACCACAAGCCACCTCCCCCTGCCAACTTAACCCCCACCACAAACACCAACCCCGACCACCATTTCCACAGCCATCACCACCATACCACATTGCACCTCAGACCTGCAACCACCACCACTAACGATTTGACATCCATTGTCAACATCACCGTACACAATCACCAATCTCCAACGCCGTCCACCTTTTGAAGATTTTTTAAATTAGAGAGGGAGGAAAACATATCTGGATATGCAATTGAGGGTGTGCGGCGGCGACGGGGAGGTTTAAATGTCCTTGACCAAATCAGAACCTACAAACGGAAAGTCCATATGTCTTCACCGAAAACGAGACGAAAATGAAAATTGAAAGGATGAACTTACCATCATGTCAGAAATTACTCACTGATCTTGACGTGCGTCTCAGATTTAACTCATATTCGGTTGGTGAAGCCCTAGATCACTGAAACGACTACAATAGCCATCGTCGGAGTTCGTTACGAATGCTAGCTGCCGCGAGTCTGTACTTTCCGGAAAAGTTAATTGGTTTTTTTGACGGTGTTAGTAATTTGGACTCATATAATTACAATTTGAAAAATCAAGTGCTCAGATAGTTAAATATTTTCATTTTAGACTCAACTACTTAAAACTATCATAATACAGAACTTAAATAGTAATTAACTCTTATAATCTCAATATGTAAGAGATAAATCGAGTGTCAATCTTTGTTCTATGTTATGGGTTGAAATCAGTGAAAATTATAAGGTAAACACTAAGCTTTCGTCCCTTGTGTTGTACAATAGTTAAGTTCTACCTTAAATGATGAGATTCTTGTAAACTAATTATTTATATAGTGAAAAATAGTATAGAATCAATACATTTGGTGAATAGAATCTATTAGAACTCGTTATCTTCAACCACAATGCTAGCATCAAGAACTGGTGTTTTGGCATTTTGATGGGTTAGGGGTTTCGTGCGTTTAGGGTGGGCCGGGCTGTGCCCCTGTCTTTGCCACTGAGAGGCCGCGTACGAAATACCGGCGTTGTTTAGTTAGCCGTTAAAAAAAAGATGTATAAAGAACTACAAACATAAATTATGACGATTATAACTTGTGGAACTCCATTAAATCTATATATATATATATATACTAGCTGATTACCCCGGGAGGGTCCTGGGGTTGAAAAATCTAATTTTACGTGATAACCTATTGCAAATGGCTCAAGTTAAGTAACCACAAAATCTCTCAATTATTGCATGTTCATAGTATTCTAATCAGTAATAACTCATATTCCCTAATCTAAAACCTAATCAGTAATCATCTAAATAATCACTTATGTAAGCTGCAACTATTAAAAAACTCATCACATCTCTCTAATTTCTCACATTCTAGTGGCTCTTATAATTCCTAACCTAATCAACTAAACAAACACTTAAGTTGGAAGTTGTAATCATTGCATCTCATCATGCCACGTGGCATAATCAAGAGATGGTTGAGGCCACCATTGAACGTCACGTCAGCAACTATCAATTCTTTCTGAGAGCGTCCCGGGGTTGAAGAATATAACCATTCTAATAATACTAATACTAATAGTAATAATATTACTCTTGTAATTAAATAAATAAAAAAATAACCGTGCTATAAGGTGACACCATGTGTTGCAGTGTTGCGCGATTCTTTCTCTTAACTTCTCTTGATGAAGTATACCTAGTAAAATTCCAATGATAACATGGCGATTGGGCTGATTTTCAACATCGTAGATAAGAACCTGGTTTAAAAGAAAAAACATGATTAATGAATAACATGAACACTTTGTGTGTTTTTTTTCCTGTATGAACGAAACCCCACAAAAAATAGTCGATTTTTCTCCGTTTTTTATATAGGACTATGGTACTCGTTGGAAAGATAATAAAACGCTCGTTAATTTGGTGTAATTTTTTTCTTTAAAAAATCCCGTATATAAAAGATATAAACGTTTAAAAAATATGGGATGAAACATGAGAGAGAAAATTTTAAATTTATTTTTAAATTCTTTTTTTCCTAAAATAACTCAATTTAATTTAGGGTTTATTTTTATCTTTTTTTTAATTAAAAAAGGAAATAGTTCAAAAACACTAAAATCTTTCAATTATGATGTCACGTGGCACTCTCAAGGGGAGGTTGAGGCCTCCATTGCACGCCACGTCAGCATATACGTTTTCTTTTATATATATAGATAGATATTGCAAAGGGATTAATCCTATATGTCATACTCTTATGCAATCTCTCCTTTGAGAGATGTCACATAAGATGTGATGTGGCAACTTTAAACCAATTAAATAAAATAAATAAATATGATTTAACTTAATCTATTATAATATTTAACCTAATCTATTAAATACATAATCTACTCAATCTAAATATTAAACCTTTATTATTTTATCTCTTGTGTTTTCTCCCATAACTTTTAAACGTTAATATCTTTTATATACGAGATTTTTTAAAGAAAAAAATTACACTAAATTAACGAGCGTTTTATTATCTTTCTAACGAGTACCATAGTGCTATATAAAAATCAGAGAAAAAAATGACTATTTTTTGTAACCCGACAGGTTTTGTGTCGGGTTTGGGATTAGTTTAAAAAAATGTGGGTTTGGGTCGGGTCTGGGATTAGGTGATACCCGACCTGATTACCCGAAACAACATACCCAAATACCCGAACTACATACCCGATCATATACCCATGAATTTTTTAACGCATCACATAACCCTTAGACTAATGCGTTCGATATTTCAATAATTAACTTTTTTTTCTTATTTCATGTTAGTTCTTTTTAAAATGATCGATTACAAACTTTCAAATTCATTTGTAATGGCACTAGATTTATACCCAGGCGCAGAGATTAGTTTTTTTTTTTTTTTTTTTTATATTTGAATATGGTAACTTATGACTGACGGGTGGTTCAACGAACACCCTTTAATAGTGTTAAAATGATTATATTATCCACATTTATTCGTGATATTGCTTGGAATTGGGTGACTACGGTTGCTTTGGTTGTAGGTATAATAAGGAGCTAAAAATGACGAAATACGGGCTTTGGGAATGGACCGGAACGCATTGGAACAAGGTGGAAAGGAAGAAAGAAAAAAATGAAGATTTCAACAGACCCATCGTACCCTTACGGCCCAGCCGTAGGGTTACGGTGGCTGCAGACCACAAATGTCTACCGTATGGCAGTACTGAATGGCCGTCAACATTCCTGACCCACCGTACCCTTACGGTGGGACCGTAGGGGTACGGTGGCCCCTGCACATTTTTGTAACTCCTTCTTTAAAGAGCACTTTGTGGTGACTTATCATTACCACTTCCTTTCGCAACGTTTCTACTGATATCTTGGGCGATTTTTGGCTGAGAAAACACATTGGAGACTTATCACAAACATTGGTTTATGCTTTTGATTCATATGAACATTTCTATGGTTGTTATGATGATTAATCAAACTATGCTTGGCTAGAACTTTTGATGATCATCTTTGGTGAAGTTTTTCTTAAACTCTTTTATGTTTGTTCCTTTCATTTCTAGAACAATAATTTAGTACATGTTTGCTTGATTATTGTGGTGCTTGAACAATTACTTGTAGTAGTTAATCAATTTCTCAATTTCTAGTCTTAATCGTACGTTCTTGGTGTTGCTAACAATCGGGATATTGCGGGAAGGATTTGGGTTGGATAATTGATTAATCGGTCATCGGGAAACAACCTCGCATTGCTATAATCCGAGTACTTCGTTCCCTTTTATCACAATAATTGTTTAAACACGAGTTATGTCTATGTAACTCTTTCTAGTGGAACTTTTGCATAAAGGTTTAAGGAAAATGGATCCAAGGATGGTCATTGTTTGTTAATTGGAAGAACAAAACCCATTTCAAATCATTAATTTAGTTTTCTTTTTTATTAAGTTTAAATCTAAATTAATCAACAACTCTTTGATCTTTAATTTTGTTAGTGGTTAAATATTAGTTAAATCGCAAAGTTATTAGTTTACACACATTCCACAAACTCCCTGTGTTCGATACCTTCTTGCCACTATTTATTAGTTGTAATTGGGAAATTTTACGTGTACCACGACAAGCACGTCAAATTTTGGCGCCGTTGCCGGGGAGTAGTGCGCAACGTGTGTTAAGCTTTAAGTTTTGTTTGTTATTTTCGGGTTTACACGGGTTGTGTTTAGTGTGCAGGTACTTCAAGTGTATGCATACTAGAGGCTCTCACGAGTCATCACCACTTTTGTTTGATCCGGAGATTGAAAGAACATTGAGAAAGAACCGAGTTTTGATTAGAAGAAACAAAGTCATTGATTCACCTACTTCACCGTTCACCCCAAGAAACATAATGCAAGACTCTCACATATCAACAACGGGTCAAACGACCTCGTCATTCATGCCTACTTCCTCACACATTTCACCCAACACCACATTACCTAACTTTTCCACTAGTCCTGAAACACCAAGCCATACCACCCAACCGAGTTCCACTCAAGTTGATCCAAACCTTACCTTTAATCCGTCAAATACCATACCACCATTTTCCCATTTTTTCCCAACTACGGGTCAATCATCTTCTACCATTCCACAACCACAAGGAAAAGGTTCAACAATTGTCCACACCACATCTTCTTATCAACCACCTAACCAATCGGGTTTTTACTATTCATCTTTCCAAGGTGGTCAAAATTCGAGATTTCAAAGAGATGTGTATGACGATGGGTATGATGATGAGGAGTTTAGTGGGTACAATGAAGAGGGTTATTATTATGGAGGAGAAGGTGCATATGTGGGTTCTCAAGCTCAAACGGGTCAAGTAAGTCAACCACTTTTACCATTTCAAGACCCGGGAAGACTACCGGTTGGTGTGCAACATGTTAGACCGCAAGGATTGCACTTGCAACGTCCCACGCCACTCAATCAAATGCGGCCTCCAAATATGCAAGCTCAACATCAAAGGCCGAATCACCAACAACAACCACCTATGCATCCAAATCAACATCAACAACAATTTGCACCACAAGGTGCAATGCAAGGACAAATGGGTCAACCAAGAGTGCCATTGGGAGCACCTAGAAGACTCCACCGTGATGTTGTACGGGGAATTGAAGCACATTTTCGGCCTATTATCACTAATAATCCATCACCAATAGTGATTTCGCAAAATGCAAATGGAAGAACTTTTGAAGTTAGAACAACCGCACTCCAAAGTCTACCAAAATTCAAGGGGCTAGCAACGGAAGAGCCTTACTTTCATTTGGAAACTTATGATTCTATTTGCAACACTATTGGGGGTCAAGGATTTACTCCGGATGATGTCAAGTTGGTTCTCTTCCAATTTTCATTGGAAGATAAAGCAAAAAGATGGTTTCACACTCTACCATCCGCATCAATTTTCACATGGGCCGATATGCAACAAATCTTTTTGGATGAATTCTATAGTTCGCAAAAGACCAATGATGCAAGGAGGGGGTTGAGAAGCTTTCAACAACAGTCGGGAGAGATGTTCCATGAAGCATTTGAGAGGTTCAACATGATGCTACGAAATTGCCCTCACCATGGTATTCAACTATGGGAATTGTTAAATGCTTTTCATGAAGGTTTGACATCGGAGGATGCACGGGATCTTATGTCCATCACAAATGGCACTTTTGGTACAAATTTTGAACAAGATGATTGGGCATATTTAGAGCAAATGGCGGTGACTTCGAAAAGGAAGGCCCAATCTTCAAGAAGGGCAAGACATGTGATTCAAAGACCACAGGTGCATGCGGTAGAAGGTGGTAATGTGCAGAATACTAATCAATTGTACAATGTTTGCAGCACTTGTCAAGAGATAGGTCACACGGCGGAGGTTTGTGGAGTGGGTGTGCAAGAAACACCAAGTGAAGAAGTGAATGCTATTCAAGGGGGTGGGAGAAATTATGACATGAACTCCAAAACTTACCACCCCGGGTTACGAAATCATCCCAACTTTAGATATGGGAATGCTTCTAATCAAGCCAACCCGAATTTTCAAGCTGCTCAAGGTAATTATGTGCTTCGTCAACAATACAATCAAGGGAATTATAGAGGCGGATACAATAGTGGCTACCAAGGGCAAGCTCAAACTGGTCAACGAAATTCGGGTCATGATTCGTCAAGCGGAAATGAAGTCATGGAGATGCTTAAAGCTATGCAACAAGACATGCAAAGGCGAAACCAACTTGATGAAGCACGGATACAAAAGGATGAAGTTCGTGATAAAAGCATTCAAGCATTGACAACTCAAATGGGGCAGTTAGCAACCGATGTGGCGGAATTGAAGAAAGGTAAAGGCAAGCTTCCTAGCGATACTCAGGTAAATCCGTCACATGGCTCTTCACGAGGTAACAATGTTAATCAAGTGAGTGTTTTAAGGAGTGGAAAAGAATTTAAAGCGGATTTGTCACCGGGTTTTTGTCGAGGGGGTGGTCGAGGATGTCACGGGTGAGGAAAGTGAAAATGATGAAGTTTCACCGGTTTTACAAAAAGAAATAAATGTTAAAAAACCGGAAGCAAATGAGAGTGAAAAAACTGAAAATGAGCCGAATCAAGTTCCATTTCCATCGGCTCTACTTGACCCGGGTAAGAAAAATTTTATTGCATCAAGAGGTCCCCAAAAAGAAGAAATGTGGGACATGTTTAAACAAGTAAAAATAAATCTTCCTTTACTTGATGCAATAAAACAAGTACCCGCATATGCTAAATTTTTGAAAGAATTGTGTACGCAAAAGAGGCAACAAAAGAAAAAAATGCCTAAGCGGGTAAATGTTACCGGTCAAGTGAGTGCAGTTTTAAATGGGGAGCTCCCTCCTAAGCTTCAAGATCCGGGCACGCCATTAATAAACATTCAAGTTGGTAATTTTCAAATGGCAAAAGCGTTGCTAGATCTTGGAGCCGGGGTGAGTATTTTACCGGGTGGGTTGTATGATCAATATGACTTTGGTCCATTAGCTAGGGTTGAGACAACGGTTGTTTTAGCCGATTTGTCCCATAAGTTACCCCGGGGGATGGTTCAAAATGTCATTGTGAAAATTGATGAATTTTATTACCCGGTTGACTTTTTGGTATTGGATTACTCATCCGCAGATTCAAAACAGCAACAAAATGTCATATTGGGTCGACCATTTTTGAACACCGCGCATGCGGTAATTGATTGTAGATTTGGCACGGTCGACATGACATTTGGAAACCGGAAAATGCGTTTAAATGTTTTTACTAACAATACTAATGATTCCGGTGTTGAAGAATGTTTTATGGCAGATGTCATCGAGGGATGCAATCCATGTGAGTATGAGAAAGATGGAATGGAATTGTGTGCTTGTAATTTTTCTGAACAGGTACATGCTTTTGATTTGGAGAGTGAAGAAGAAAAGCAAGATGTGCTAGCATTGAAGGAGGGTCGACCACCATGGTCCCACCATTTTGATAGTTTGCCGGTGGAAATTGATTCGAGCACCAAACCCTCATTAGAAGTACCACCAAAGTTGGAGCTGAAAGACTTGCCGAGTCACTTGAAGTATGCTTTTCTAGGGGATAATGACACGTTACCGGTCATTATTGCCTCTAATTTGGAGATGGCTCAGGAGCAAGCTTTGTTGGAAGTGTTGAAAGAGAACAAAGGGGCTATTGGGTGGACGATTGCCGATCTCAAAGGAATTAGTCCATCCATTGTGATGCACAAGATTATCACCAATGAAGATGCAAAGCCCACAAGAGAAGCAGCAAGGTGCGATCACCGAAGAAGATGAAGGACGAAAAAGAAAAAAATTCAAACCTATTGATCTAGCAATAATGGGTTCTGGTTGGGTGTATTCTGAGTCCGAAAGATATCATAAATTGAAAAGTGGAGGTCAAAAGTGGAGAATGTTAAAGAAAGATGCGCGGGCACTTTTGCCCGGTGAGGAGGATGAAGCCGAGAGTGGAGGTGAAGCGCCACCAAGTGATGATGAAGAGTACGAAGACAATCCGGCGGGAGGACATTTGGATATAGGCCAAGGGAGTTCGAGTGGATACCATGGTGGAGGATTTTATGATTTTACCGAGAGGGCGTATGTTGATGGTTGGGCCTTTGAGGGATCGATGCAGGAGATAATTGAAAGTCAACACCCCCCAACCTCGGTATTTGATACTTGGTCGGGTTCGGAACGAACATTATTTGATCATCAAACAATGATGGGAGCTAGCATGGAGCGAAGGATGCAACAAGGTTTTGATCGTCAAGAATTATGGAACCGAGGACACGCTTACGCTCAGCAAGTGGAGATTAATCACAGATACATTGATGATCAGAATAGGAGAATGAATGATGATTGGCATGCGGGAGACCCGTAGTCGCAAATCCACAACTGGTGGATTACGGGTCCCTACCGCCGTATGATGGAAGCATCTCCTATCCGACCCCACCAATCCACCATTCTCAATGGGTCAACCCACAGCAGCAACAGCAACCCACAGATCAAGGAGGAAGCAGTGATGGAGCATTCGGCTTTGGCGAATGGAATGATTTGTTCACTTCGGTGTTCGGGCCGCCTCAGCCGCGCTACTACTAATCAGGTCGTGCTTCTTGTACATAGCTTTATATTTTGTTTGTTTATGTTTGTGTTTTTACCATTGGTTTTCGGGTGGTTGGGTGGTGTATTGAATCATATTGAATTGTTGATGAGTTCGGGCTGTGGTAGTAGGATGTGTGTTTGTGTTTAAAAAAAATGAAAAATCTAAAAAAAATTACAAAATGAAAAAATACAAAAAGAAATTTGTGGTTTGAGTATATGAGCGGTTCTTTCCAAAGCCATGCATTGGGACAATGCATCCCAAGTGTGGGGATGGGAGGAAATTTGAGGAGATTTGAAATTTTTTTTTTTTTTTTTTTAGGTCAAGTGCAATGTTGTAAAAATTGGAACACCTTGATTTAACCCCCATTAGACACACCGGCAACCCTTAATACTCGTTTCTTTTTCTTGGTGAGAGTTGAAGCCACATATGTAAATAAATAAATTCTTCCTTTGTGAGAGTGGCAACGGGTGGGGGTGCACTAGAACTTGTGCCTGAATACAGCTTGAATCCTTGATTGGGCATGGGTGTAGAAATGATAAGGGCATTAGGTAGCTTCGTCATGTGAGTGCGAGTGTGGGTTTTTGGGGGGTTGGACCTCATACATTATATATATGAGCAAGGTAGCGAGAGGGGCGGGGGTTTGGACATTTAGTTGCCCATTTTTGAGCCTTAAAGCCTATTGTTTGATGACCCTTAAACTAGCTCCTAAATTTTACCCAACTTGACCCGGTCTTTTTGTGTTTGGTTTATTTTTATATTAATAGTGTTATTGAAGTGTTGAGTTTAGTATGTGTTAGTATGTTTATGTAATTTGTTTGGCAAGAGAAAAGAAAAAAAAATGAAAAATAGAAAGATGAAAAAAAAGAGAAAAAAAAATGAAAAAGAAATGAGAAAAAGAAAAGAAAAGAAAGAGCAAGTTAAGTTATGTTATGTGTTTGCATATAGTAGTGTTTCTTTATTCGCGTGTGTTTGTGTTGCAATAAAAAGACCGGGTAAAGTTTGCGCTACTTATATATATCCTATTCCCTACCTTCACACTTAGCCAAGTTACAACCGTTAAGTCCCTTTGATTTATACTCATGTTCATGTTAGGAGGATGATTGATTTAGGTACAAGCTTATGGCTGTGCAACCACTCGTTTGCCTTTTGTGTGTCTAGCTTATCTTTTCTAGAGCTTACTTGATACCGAGAGGAGAGATATTGTGAGGGGTGTGTTTATTGGGGTGTTGAGGATGGGTTAGTAAGAGGATTGCACATTTAACTTGACTTTGAAATGATCGCTTATTTGTGGAAAGAAGTTGTAGTAGATTGCTTGGGACAAGCAATGGGTAAGTGTGGGGATGTGACGGGTGGTTCAACGAACACCCTTTAATAGTGTTAAAATGATTATATTATCCACATTTATTCGTGATATTGCTTGGAATTGGGTGACTACGGTTGCTTTGGTTGTAGGTATAATAAGGAGCTAAAAATGACGAAATACGGGCTTTGGGAATGGACCGGAACGCATTGGAACAAGGTGGAAAGGAAGAAAGAAAAAAATGAAGATTTCAACAGACCCACCGTACCCTTACGGCCCAGCCGTAGGGTTACGGTGGCTGCAGACCACAAATGTCTACCGTATGGCAGTACTGAATGGCCGTCAACATTCCTGACCCACCGTACCCTTACGGTGGGACCGTAGGGGTACGGTGGCCCCTGCACATTTTTGTAACTCCTTCTTTAAAGAGCACTTTATGGTGACTTATCATTACCACTTCCTTTTGCAACGTTTCTACTGATATCTTGGGCGATTTTTGGCTGAGAAAACACATTGGAGACTTATCACAAACATTGGTTTATGCTTTTGATTCATATGAACATTTCTATGGTTGTTATGATGATTAATCAAACTATGCTTGGCTAGAACTTTTGATGATCATCTTTGGTGAAGTTTTTCTTAAACTCTTTTATGTTTGTTCCTTTCATTTCTAGAACAATAATTTAGTACATGTTTGCTTGATTATTGTGGTGCTTGAACAATTACTTGTAGTAGTTAATCAATTTCTCAATTTCTAGTCTTAATCGTACGTTCTTGGTGTTGCTAACAATCGGGATATTGCGGGAAGGATTTGGGTTGGATAATTGATTAATCGGTCATCGGGAAACAACCTCGCATTGCTATAATCCGAGTACTTCATTCCCTTTTATCACAATAATTGTTTAAACACGAGTTATGTCTATGTAACTCTTTCTAGTGGAACTTTTGCATAAAGGTTTAAGGAAAATGGATTCAAGGATGGTCATTGTTTGTTAATTGGAAGAACAAAACCCATTTCAAATCATTAATTTAGTTTTCTTTTTATTAAGTTTAAATCTAAATCAATCAACAACTCTTGATCTTTAATTTTGTTAGTGGTTAAATATTAGTTAAATCGCAAAGTTATTAGTTTACACACATTCCACAAACTCCCTGTGTTCGATACCTTCTTGCCACTATTTATTAGTTGTAATTGGGAAATTTTACGTGTACCACGACAAGCACGTCAATGACAGAGATTTGTTTATAATAATAATAATAATAATAATAATAATAATAATAATATATTTTATTATGTTATATTAGATATTTCAACCCGGGACGCTCCCGGGATAAAAACTAGTATGGATACAAAGTAAATTCAATTACCGAACAGGTGTCTTCTCGACGATTTTAACATAACTTAATCTATATATATACTATAAATATCTATCTATACTTATATATCTATATCTATTTATCTATCTATCTATCTATATTATAAAGCATTTTATAGGGACTTCTTAAAATTTAAGAAGTAAGCATTTTATAGGGACTTCTTAAAATTTAAGAAGTACAAGTGTAATTTCTTAAGGTACACCATACAATGCACATATTAAAAGTTTTTTAAGGACAAAATTGTCTTTTATGCATTACTTACATCTTTAACACATCATAAATTTAGGTTTAATTTTTTCATTAAATTTTAAGTGATACAACTCTTAAGAACAGTAAATGATTTATCAATTTATTACTTGAGGAAATATGATGAGACACTAACTCCTCAACTTTTAACCCCTCATAAATTTAGGGCCAATTTTTTCATCAAATTTTAAGAGATGCAACTCTTTTAAATGTTAAATGATTTATCAATTAATTACTTGAAGAAATATGAAAAGACATCACACTCTTATAAATCATATAAAATGAAATGAAAACACCAATGCAAGTATTGCAAATGTGTTACTGCGTAACACACAATTTGCATTTGGTTTGTAATTTTCAGAACAGTCGATATCGATCAAACAACATGTATACGCTCCCAAATGATTTGCTACGTGTAGCGCGGGGGAATATATTGATTCCATTATCTTTTGGTGCTACGTTTTTTTTTAAGTTATCTTCACCCCGTCACATCGCGCGGGCTCCCCACTAGTATATTATAAAGCATTTGACAAAGACTTCTTAAAATTTAAGAGGTACAAGTTAATTTGTTTATGATTCAACACACAATGCATATAATAACTACATTTTAGGGGCAAATTTGTTTTTAAAACATCATATTTATAAATCTAAATGAAGTCAAGAGTCATGTTTAATGTTTAATGTTTAATGTTTATGATAGGTCATGACATTTATTTCTACAGCTACTTTGAACATTTTAAATAGAAAACATGTAAAAAAGAATTTTCATAATGCTACATGTTTTATTATATTATAATCTTTTATATACAATTAGGTACCTTATAAAAGTTAGTAAATTTATTATTATTCATGATAATGGTATTAAACTATTAGGTATTTGAGTCTTCTAGGAAATATCTACTGCATGAATAATTTGGCATATTAAGAACTAAATCGAGCTTACCTTATTAAACAACGTAAAGTTTTATTATTCATAGAACAATGTACTTTTATATTTTTTTTCTTAAATCTTTTTAGATGAAATATGTCAAATTTGTTATTTTTTATAATATTATCTTGTGTTTAGAAGAAAGAGAAATGAGGAGTTCCTTTATTAGTTATATTTTTATATACGTTTCAATGTAAGATTCATTTAAGACAAAATTGCGTGTGATAATGTACAAGTTATCTAAGCAGAGGCGAACAAGTCATTAAAGTTTTTTAATTTTTTATGTGGATTTGTTACGGTTTCGACTTACTTAGCTTTTTCTATAATGATTTTTAACTTTTTTTTTTTAATATGATAAGTTAACTTGCCGCCATGCATGTGCATGATTCAATATTTTATCAACTATTTTTTGTTCAGTTTATCTATCCTACTACAACGCGCGGGATTCTCACTAGTTTAGATTAAAGGTTTTAATGGAAAGAATGTTTTAGGGGTTGTTTGGCAATCTCTATGTTAGTAAGTGTTGATCGAGCCATTAAGAAGTCTGATTAGGTAAGAGACTCTGAACCAGTAAGTGGTATGACTTGACTCAATCAGACAAGTTGGTGGTGGGTCGACTGGTCAAGGCATTGTGCGTGAGTGGCGGGCTGGGGTTATGAACACAGGTGGATTAATCAAGTAGTAGAATTTTCTGTTGTGTCATTTATGAAACTTAATGGATATAAGAGGCTTACTAACTTATTCAGATGTGTCATTTAGTAAACCAAACACGCTTAATGTTGACTAATTCAGAGGTAATCTCTTAATAAAATAAGGCCACCGACGCCGACGCACTTTGATGTAATCTCTTAATAAAATCATTAAAAGAAAACAAACAACGCTTAATCATTGATGAGTTAAAATAGGCAAAAGTAGTACATTACATAACACATTCTTAGGTTTATATGTAGTTGTAGGCTTCCTCCTTGATGTTAAAAAAATCACGTTAACCATCTTTTATGTATACTTTTTTTTTGATCAGCCTAGTGCAGTGGTTCAACAGGATCCCCCTCGCTCTCCTTGTCCCTGGTTCGAATCCCCTTCCCACACGCATCGTTCATGAGAACCTAAGTCCTTTCAACGTCAAGTGGTCTATTTTTTCGACAGACCGGATTCGAACCTGAGCACCTCCCCGGGCGGGAACCTCCAAATGGAGTAAACCCTCCCACCTCCACCACTAGGCTGTGGCTTCATCGGCATCTTTTATGTTTACTTTCTGTATCATATTCTGTCACTTTGTTTAAACTACGTTTGCTTTTAGAGTTCAATCAATGCACATGACTTTCATGCGATGGCATTTTCGTATTTAATCTAGTTCAAAAACTATAGTATGTGTGGGTGTGTGTTGTTAGAAACGGAACAACGGTATCGAAACGAACACAAGGATTTTTGTGAGGTGGACAAACCTCACGACGGCTTTTTCTTTTATTATAAACGAAAACTTAAACAAAATACAAAGACTTGATTCTTGATGGATAATAAGCTCCATGTCTATTGATCTATTTATACACATAGAAGTATAGAACTTTGGGTTTCCTAGTTTGACTCATATTCCCAGAGGCGGATTCACTTGTATATCACGGTGGGCCTGTCCCCACCTTAGCAGCCCACAAAACATGTCTTTGTCTATATAACATTTTTGTTATTTTAGCCCAAGTCCCAAGTGTCCAGACATTTATTTTTTATGGCTTGTGTACTAATGTCATCTGATAGAGGAAACTTATTTCTTTAATTTGATATTATCGTATAATATAATCACCAAATACCATAATTTATTATGGTATTCAACTTGAAAAACTAGGACAACGTAATTTATTTAAAAATAAAAAGATTTAAACATTTCATATTATGCATTGAGCATAACTACTTAAATTGAGTGGATAAGTAATATTTTTCTATTATAAGGTTATTCAATTGATTTATAAGTGTTATTATTTTTTTTATTTTTTGGTTGCCATTGTTTTAAAATTTATTGTATTATTAAGTAAATAAGTATGAATAGTATTACGATACCATTAAGTAATAAGTTTAAATTGGTTTACCCGATGCATTTTGACCCAACTTGATTTGACCGGCATGTTTTTAGCCCAATCAATTTGTGTCCCCGTCAAAAAAAAATTCTGAATCCGTCACTGATATTCCTACTTTGACACAAACTCATAAAGCTAATACTTATCTAAAGAATAGTACTTATCTAATGAATTAATAAAACAATTTTAATAACTGACTTAATAATAAAAACAAAGATTATTTAGTAAGGTTTGAATACAACTATGTTTTCAAGGAAAAAAAAATATAAATACACACATACGTATTCAACATTTGTTTTAAACATTAATCATCCAAACTATTAGTGAAGAACAAATTAAACGGGTTAAATATGTATATTGTTTAAAATTAAAATATAAGAGTTTTATTATACATTAAAAACGTAATCTAGTTACTACCTTTAATATAGTATAGCTTTTTTTGCTGTGTTATAAATTAGGGTGTTTTGGTTATTTTACATGCAAGTAACAAAAAAAGTTAATCTCCATCCAAACTAGAGACCCAACGCATTGCGTTTGTAGTATTTAACCAAACCTATAATTTATACTTGAAAATCCAGTCTACAATATAGATATACCATGACGACCTTTTGTATCATTTACTCTAAAATTTGAAGATTGGCCAAAATCATTATGTTATCATGTACTTTACAAACTTGTTTAACAAAATTACATTTTAGAAAACTCTAAATTCATCACCGGTCAACAAAGCTAAAATATCACCGAATTGGTTCCCCGATGGCACACCATTTAGTCATAGGCGCTTTGATTATCTCCTCCTCTTGCGTTTCCCAACTCACTGACGCCTGCTGCAACCCCATCTCTACCTCTTCTGCTCCACCGCCAGCTTCGCATCCACCTCTGTTGCTGTCTCCTTCTTCATTTTATTCAACCACAAATATCTCTGCTCTCGCCGCCCACATCACTGTCGAGTGTCGCCGCGTGCCAGCTCATCATTAGTTTAAATAGGTTTTTGGTGTATTGGGTTGATCACAACACTCGAAAATGCAAAGACGCACTCGATTTGTATAAATAATTCGGGCAAAGAATAAGCACTAAAAATTGAATTAACAAATGCGTTATTAATATTTTTAGCTTCATTGGGGTTGGTAGCCGAATGGTAGAAAAAACTTTTAGGAACACCTAAGGGGAAGTCATGGGTTCAAGTCTCACAAGGAGTAGAAATTTGTAGTTCAAAAAAAATATTTTTAGTTTTTAGAATTATTTATTTTGTATTTGATTTTCTTTTTTACTCTTATTTCAAAAACTATAAAAATTAATAAAAGTTGAATTTTATGTAGCTTTTTTCTGTGTTAAACAAGATTAAAATGTACGCGCACAAATTGGTTTACACAACTGAGGAAACTGAAATCAAACCGAAATTAGTCTTTCAAATTGGTGCGAAACCGAACAGGTTAAAACCGATATATAGAAAAACGGGTTTTGAAAAATAAAACGGTTTGTGCACCTCTAATCTCATGTGTTTGTATTTCAAAGACACTCTCAAATTATGTTATGTTCTAACTTTTAACAAACGGACCTTCTCAACTTAATATTAACAAAATAGGCCCGAGCTGATAACAAAAGCCTAGTCTCGAAAACCCATTTGAAATCAAAGTGTTCAGCCCAATAAGCCACAACCTAAATCTAAAAATCTTGATATCAAAAGGCGACTACTATGATTCTAAAGAACCAAAAATAACATGAAATCAAGCAAACTTTATAGGAGGTGTATCGAATTTTTGCATTTTATGGTGAAAACACGTCCTCTAAAATCTGCTTTTAAAATCTACTTGTTGTTAACTTTATAGGATTCGAACTCACACCACTTTACTAAAAATAAACTAAAATTAACACATGTTACCATTAAGTTAATAGACCATTGGCAGAAACACAATAAATAGTTTCTAATGGTAGCTTTTGGAACGAAAGCCCAAGATGGAAATGTGACAAGACAACTATCTCCATTACGTGACGCTAAATCGTTTGATTTAATTATAGAACAATCAAAATAAAACATGTTAACAAAGCAAATATAAAAATTACAAAACTATAGATACAGCTCGAAACCGAAACGTGACACAAAAGTAATCAAGCGTTGAGTTGTTATATCTAACTTGCTTAATAATCAGTCCGTATTCAGATTGACATGTTGATTACACTTATCATGTGCGAATTAACCTATTAAGCAACCAGGTCGTGTTTAAGTTAACTAATTTAACCCTTTATGTAAATGGGTCGAAATGTCAACCTGTTTATTCCATTAATCACAATCCACCACTCGATTAACATGTTTACATCTTGATTACTACATGTCAACTCGCTTGACACGTTTAGATAAATAGGTTAAACATGTGGTGTTCATGTTACGCATTTTTAAGTGTTTGTGGGTTAGATTTAATGTTTCTAACACTAATAAATAATATAGGTCATATTCGGGTTGAACAATTCAACTCACCAACCCCAAAACTGTCATTATTATGATCGACACTCATATACAATGAAAAAAATACCCATTTTTAGGGGAAGCTTTCGATCTGTCATCAACATCAAGCATACAACTCTCTAGTACTAGATCATTGAATATTCAAACCATGAAAATTGGTACAAAAAGTTCATGAGGTTGAGTCCTAATCAGCCCTATACACCGTCTAAGGGGGAACGGAGCGCCTACGGATTTGGTCACGAGTACCCAATAACAGCACAGTAACACCGCCGCCACCCATGCTGGTAGTGGTCTTGTGAATCAAATTCGGGTTCTATCTAACGAGAGTGAACAATATCCGTGGACCTTTATAATATTATTCCATTCCACCTTTTCCCTAACTATCATCATCACCACCATCTATAACCATCACCATCACCACCACCATCACCACCAGCCGTACCTAGTCACCACTCAGATGCTTGGACTGTTAAAATTGTTTGGAGTTTGGACTGAAAAGAGGAGAAGTGGGTTGCCAACGTTTGTTCGGGTTAGCTCTATAACCTGTTTATGTTAATTTCTTGAAGTTGTCTGTCATTTTCCGGTAAGAAATAAAGGAGAATGAAGTGATTATTAGACAAGAGTGTTACGGAAGATGAAGAAATAGAAGGTAAATGGAGGTCTCAAGTTTGTGCTTTCCCATTTTCAAAAGAAGACAAGAATAAGAAATTCATTTCATAAAAACACGTAATCGTGAAATTATATTTTTATTATGAGTAAAAATAATTGATTGTTGGGTAAAGAATCAGTGGAGTGCTGTCTTCAAAAATGGTTTCAGTAAAGTGATATGGCAATGTAGGATTTGTGTAAATCAGTAAAGTTAAAAATGTTTTAGTGAAGCACCCCGCACCCCTTACAAACCATCCTATATAAAACAATAATCTACTTGATGAATGTGAAAAAAAATCAAGAAAAAGTTGAATAGATAGTTGTAGGTTTAATCATTGGATAAAAAGTCTTATTAGTATATATATTAATTTGAAACATGATGGGGAACAGTACTTTGAAGATAACGGCGGCGTTTGCTGACATCGATCTTTAACTCACAATTATAACCCTAGCCCTTGCCATCGTCTTCTACACATCTGAACTCCGCCACCCATTGTCTTCTTCACTGCCACCCATCTGAAACCCTACACCAATTAATATATATATTTACACCACATGAAACAGAGCTACTCTGTTGTGTATTAATGCTTATCTGTTCCTCATTTTACATGGTTCATCAATTGATTAGAAAGAGGAGTAGAGATAGGAGTTAAGATTCAGCCACCAGAGGAATACCCGCCGCTTCCGACGACCGTTTATTCCGGCCAACGACCATATGCGCCGCTCTTTGCTTGCGTAGGTGTTCGTCTCTTTGTTGGCGCCCGCTTTCTCTCTCTCTCTCTCTCTCTCTCTCTCTTTTCGAATTAATTCCTCTCTTTAGAGTTTAAAAATTGGTGACGTGAGATAGTTTAAAGATTGGTGGCTTTGAATTTTTGGGTTTTTACGTTTGTTCACCGATGACGACAACACTATTTTCAGATGAGCCCTAATTTTATTTGGCTGTAATGTTGCATCTACACGCATATGAGCTTGTAGGTTTGAATGAACCTGCTTTAGATTTTGATGCTAAGCCATAATGATTTTGGCTGACCTGTTCGCCTCATGCGACCAGCAATTACCCCGGAAAGTTATATATTTTTTTCTTGCGCTTGAAACACGTGTTGTGATCACCAGTGTCCTTCACGTTGAGCGAGAACCAGAATTTTTTTTTCTTTCTTCTACCCATTTGGTTCTACAACCATTCACCGCCATTTTGCCAAGCATGTACGTCTTCTTGTTTTTTGTTATTTTATGAGTCTAAGTTAGTAGTTTGAGTCTTTTTATTTTTGTGTGGTTTGGAATTATGCTCGGGTTTTGTTTGTTTTGTTTTGCGCAGGTTTGGATTGCACCACCCGTACTCAATCTCCATTCGGGTGATTCCGAGCTGTTTAACATTTATCAAGGCAAGCCCAGAGTTTATCATTGTGTCAGAGCCGATCGCGAATGAAATGCTATACGATCGAGCTGGAATGGACTAGAGCATACGAAGAAAAATTAACTAGCTAAGTCCTTTCCAATTTGCCCTTGTTTTTTTTATTTATTTTTATAATTTTTGTTTTCGGATTTATTTTTTGTTTTGAGTCGTTTTTTATTCCTACATTGAGGGCAATGTAAAGTTTAAGTGTGGGGGTGAGAAACTGTCGTGTAGACTGTATATAGAGTTGACTTTATTAAAAAAATCAAAAATAAAAAAAAGTGAAAAAAAAAATGTCCCTGATTTTGAAATTTGCATTATATAAAATATGGAAGATGATAGGTAAAGTTAGGTGTCCGGTTTTCAAATAGTATGTATAATAAGAGATTAAAATTGATTGAAAACGTGTCTGATTTGAGATATGTGGGTAAGCTCAGCCGGTAGAAAGGTTTCCTTTGAAAAGTAATAAATTAATTATGTTAGGCTATTTTGTGAGTTCTCATCTAGGAGAAACGGGAGACCGAAACCGCCAAAAATAGTATAAGAAGCACCGTTATAAGTTTAAAAGCCGTTAGAATTTCTAATCACTTTGAAATTTTTTTTTTATTAGAAATCAAAGCAAAAATGCTGAAGCTTAAGGTGCCTGGCCACTGGGATAGCGACTTGGATTGGTCACACCCTCTGAGTTAAGTATGCTGAGATGAAAAAAAAATGCTGAAGCTTAAGGTGCCTGGCCACTGGGATAGCGACTTGGATTGGTCACACCCTCTGAGTTAAGTATGCTGAGAAAAAAAAGAAAGTGATTTTAAATTCTTTTGGTTTTTTACATAAGACGGTTGGGAAATGGTCAATTGGTCGTTCCTTTAGCTTCATAAGCTTGAGGCGGGATTAGGAGGAACTGTGGCTTCCTTTGAGTGAGACCCTAGATAGACTAATCAACATGAACTTAACATAAATAAAAAGGGGCTTGGAAACCGGTTGGGTTTAAGAGGATCAGTATACCTGCAATCGCAATCAACATGTCAGTAGATTATTAACTAAGTAACCTATGTTTTGAAACTGGATGTAAACCTAACTGTGATTCCATAGCATAATTCTTTTTCAAGGACGAAAAAACATAAGTGTGGGGATGTTTGATGTATTGCAAAATACATCGGTTATTTGTACATATTTTGCATCGTTATCGAGTCAGTGTGTGTCGTTTATATATATTTTTCAGTTTCTATTTAGTATTTTATGTGTCACAGGAATCCGGATGGCAAAAGAGACAAATTTATGCATAAACAGTGCTTTACGAGGTCCCGGATGAGTCACAAGTGAAAAGAGAAGATAAAAATAAATAAAATTGAAAAAATCAGCCCATCGTGTCACGCGACCGAAGTCCTTGCACCCCGTCGCGTGACGCGGAGCCTTCCAGATTCAGCAAAAAGTCCATTCTACCCCTGCCAAGTTGAGATAATTACCCTTGCATGCCCCGGTCAGTTTTAAGTGCATCGTGTCACGCGACCACTTACCCAGAACCCCGTCGCGTGACGCGATGGCCATCAGGAAGCCCAAATTAGTGTTTTTTCAAGCCCAATCGAATTTAAGAACCCTAAATCGTGATTTTATGAGTCATTCTGAATTTTGGACGAAAATAGAGCTGCTCAAGGTGATTCCAAGGCAAGAAAAGGGCAAGGTTCGAGATTTGAAGCTAGAGTTTCGACTTCCTCGGGTGTTCATCATTCGGTTTAGTTGTTTCTTAGTTTTCTTTCATTCAAACTCATGTTGATTGATATTATGAACATTTTGATTTCTGTTTTGATGATGTTTTGTGGCTAAACTCTTATAGCTACCTAGACTAAGACAAATACTATGTTTTGATTTGCGATTTCTATGGTTTTTTGGAACTTGTTTGGATTTATGATTAAGTAAAGATTTTGATTTCTCTAGATCTAGTGTATGTGCGTATCTATTATTTTTTTATTGTCACTTATTCACTTCACTTGCACTTTTGTGAATGTCTTTCATGTATGAGTGCTAGTTAGGTTGCAGACTTTGTGTAGCAAATAGTTTATGGTCAATAGTCGCGAGTTTACCATAGGAGTGATATTTGGTGGTTAGAAGATTTTAGGTATTCTTCCAAGTTCAATAGCTGTGAGGTGAGGACTTGTTGGTATGTCTAGGTTGTTAGATTGCTAGGTTAGAGGCTTTATGAGAAGATCTACCTAGTTTCCCTTTCATTTCTTACATATCAAGTTAGATCTAGGCTTCAATAATCACCCCTTGCACCTAGTGTAGTGAGGCTTTCGCGCTGTGAGGTAGATTGTCTAGCGGGTACTCGATCATAAGAGTTAGATAACCTGTGAGGGTTTGTACTCCAACCGGTAGTTTAACAGCACAACAATATTCTAGGGTTTCCCCTTGAGAAGGGTCGAGGGTGTCTAGTTTATTCTTGATGTTTAGTATTTTAAGATCCCGGTTCCAAATCAGTTCCATAACTATAGAAGCTTATCAGGCATAGTTAGGAGTCTGGTCTAGGTAGTGTTTTATCATCATCTGAAATCAGTTTAGCTCAATTATCGTTTTTAGTTAAGTATAGTTAACCTTAGTTAATCTTTATTTTATTGCAAATTAGTTTTTAGTAAACCCCCCTTTTATTAATAAATCATTTTATTTTAGTTTTAGATAAGTTTTCGAGTCTAGTTACCGTTTTCTATTAGAGTCTCGTGGTTCGATATCCGGACTTACTTTAGCTTTACTAGAGTCGATAGGTTCACTTGCCTGTCAGTAGTTTAGTTTTAGAGAGTCTAGAGTATTACTAGGTGTCTAGTTTAGGTTTAATTTAGTCATTTTTATTAAACTACTTTTAGCACATCAGTAAACACCACTATCCTCGATTCATTTGAAATATGATGCTGCTAATTGAATGAATATGGACCGTTTGGTTTCAATTTGATTGCAAACTATTCAAACTGCATTATTCCTCATCGTTGGCTCACGATGTAACGATTTTTTTAGATTATAAGTTTAACGAATGAACTTATAAACATGAATTTTCTTTGTTGAATTATAATGATCATGGATTGGTATAAAAATGCACCTATTATAAAATAAATTTAATGTATTCTTGAAATCAGAATATGGTGACTATTGAATTGTATGATGCATGCTCCAAACAAATGTTGATGATTGAGTGTTCATGTATGAAACTTTACGTTTAGATCCAAATTAAAACTTGCAATGAATGTCGCAACGTGTGATAGTATTGAAACAAACTAAATTGTTACTGATGAATTCCCACGCGTAACGTGGGGTAATCATACTAGTTATAATCAATACCCTTTGCTTAATAAAAAGCCTTCGTTAAAAAAGCAAAGTAGGGATGGAAAAGAAATCGAACCTAATAGGAAATCCGATAATACCAACCAAATTACCCTAACTCGTTTATACGTATCAATCCAAATATGTTAATATAATTTATAATCTTAAAAATATCATAAAGATTAGAGTGAATTACTATTTGCGTTCGTGTGTTATAGTGATTTTAGCTACTTGAATCCAAAGTCTAAAACTTTAACTACTTGAGTCCCTGGTTGGTAAATCTACAACCATTTGAGTCCAATTGACTAACTCTGTTAACTAAGTCAGTAAAATATAAGGACATTTCAGTCATACCTTATGCATTATAGGGTTTTACCTAAGTGTAAGATGACTGGAATGCCCTTATACTTAACTGACTTGGTTAACGGAGTTAGTCAATTGTACTCAATTGGTTGTAGATTTATCAACCAAGAACTCAAGTAGTTAAAGTTTTAGACTTTGGATTCAAGTAGTTAAAACCACTATAACACAGGGACGCAAATAGTAATTCACAAATTATGTTGAAATTGTTAAGATCTTGAAACTATAGAATAATGAGAATTGTTTTTTGAATGGAGAATAACTAAAATTGTGGTTGTGCATTTGATATTTCAAGTTGGATTTTGAGGTGTTTAAGAACGAGTTTCAGATTATAACGTTATATGCATCTTAATTGTCAATTTTTTTTTTACAATGTACGACCATAAACGATTAAACGGATATGCCTGCTAAGTGCTAACCTTACGGATATAGTAACGGGTACCCAAATATGGAACCAAGTACTAGATACTATTTGAAAATCATGCACAACACTGGTATTACTAATACATGTCCTATACATGACTTATTGCTTATAGAACTTGCTAGACCCTAATTAGCCGGCGGAGTGGGGATTAATGATTAATCAGGATTGATCTGATTAGATTTTTATATGTAATTTTATTTTATTTTATATATACACACACATTTTTATAGGTAAGTATTTGAGTAAACTGCACGGATGGTCCCTGTGGTTTATTATTCGGGATTCGCCTTCAACTGAACAATCATTAGATACGGGATTCGACCCGGACCGTTTAAAAGGATTTTCTCTATATAACCCCTTCTAGTTTCTTCATAATCCTTAGTGCAAAGAATTCTAATTTCTCAACTCTTTCAATTTTATATAATTGGGGATTCGTTGTAGTTCAGATTGAATCTCGATTTAATTCTCAGTCTTGATAATTAACACAGCTACAATGCCCACAACTACCACAACCATTGTTTAACCATCATTAAATCATGTCACTGCAATCATAACTATGCCAAAAAATCCCATAACCACCAATTCCCCTAAATGCATAAGTATGTTATCATACAGCCAGAACCCACTATAGCGAATCGGACAATCGGAAAAAATAATATTTGCAGCAATAGCTAACGAATTACCTTCCACTCCAACACTCGAGTAGATTCTCGAGTTTTCAAACATGAAAACACAAACAAAACGTCATTAGACAATAAGATTGTAACTGAAACAACAACAACAAACACAATCGAAATAAAACCATCAATAACGTTGAAATTAAATCTAAAAAAGCATGCAAAATTGAAAACTAAAAAGCTTTACCTTTGGAACAGAAACCAAATTTGCACCATCAATGGTGGATCAATCATGCACCAGAAAAGCATCTCACAATGCCGCCACAAGACCACCATGACTCCATCACAGAGGCCACCCTTCTCTCCTTTGTCTCTCTCTTCACTGTTGGCCTCTAGCCGCCGCCATAGACGGCAAGTAAAGCCGTCGACCCATCTCTCTGTTTCTCTGTTTGTGTATTTGAATAAAAAGAAATAACCTCTCTCTAGAACAGTCGTCGTAAGGCGACCATCACCATAATCGACCGTCGGCAGTTTTAGGTGTCAGAGGGAGAACAAAAGCAGTTTTAGATGATGAGAAAGTGTTTGTGTGTGTGAAAGAAGGAGAATAAGATGACAAAGGTAGGAGAAAAGGCCACGTGGGGGATACGTGTCTGAAGCAGGACCTGGGTTTGTACACACCACCAGTACAACCCTTAATGCACATTCTACAATCAAATAATGCACAGAAAATTTTTAAAGCACCCAGTACAATCCACTAGTGCACAAACGTATTTGTAATGAGAACTGTTTGAATTATCACAACATTTTTTTTATGACTGTAAACACTATTTTATCAAAAGGCTATTCTACGTCAATTTCAACCATTATAGCAAGAATGCATTATATGCAACCTTCAACACTTTCTCGCCATAAATTAAACGTTTATAACATGTATAAATCTGCCATAAATCTTTTTTTCTATACTTTACGTCAAACATAAAAATTCTTAAGAACACTCCCATATGATGTTGCTTGAGATCACTAATTTAGGGTCCTCTTGTGTCTCCTATTTGGACTATATGAGGAAGCTCTAGAACATTTACCCCACTCTCTTTTTCGTCTCTTTGAAATAGGCATTCCAAACACTCCCCAAAATCCTTTTCGTGTAGAATTTAAAAGGTTGACCCACTTTATCAACTTTTACACTACATCCAAATTTTCTTCATGTTAGTCATACTTTGTTAAACTTGAAAACGAGCAAAGAGACTCACGATTCTGATCAAAACTTTTGATCGACTCTTTTTATTAACTTGAATTAATAAAACATTACAACCAAGGGGTTTATATAGACTAGCTATTCTAATCTTATTAGAACTCTAATACTAAACATAATTATCTTAACATTAGGAATCATAATTCAAACCTAATACTAACATCAATATCAATATATATATATATATAGGGTAGGGATCATACGAGAACCAACTTTAGGGAGAGAACCAGAGAACCATTGTCAACACAAACAAAAAAAAACCTAAAAACCCCACCTTCACCCCCTAAAAACCTAAACCCACCCACCTCACTCCCTAAAAACCTAAACCCCCCATCTCCCACACCGCCCCAACCCCCCCCCCCCCAATTGTGAAATGCACATGTGCAGCTAACCCCACACCCCCAAAAACCAAAACGCTCCATCCCATCCCCCCCAAAAAGATATCCCCTCTTCCACCATACCAAAAACCTAAACCCTAAAGCTAAACCCATTAAAAAACTTAACTATAATAGTGAAATGCACATGTGCATGTAGTACAATTATCTTATTTTATAGTTTTATATAAGGTTTTTTTAAGTTTATTCACCAACAACCCCAAAAACCTAACCCCATTTCCATCATACCTAAAAACTAAACCCTTAAGCTAAACCCATGAAAAAAAAACCTAACTATAATAGTGAAATGCACTTCGCGTTTATTTAAAGATCATTGAATAAATTTTTTCCCACCTTATATATCATATCACGTCTATTTAAATGATCATTTCATTATGGCAATTGATAATTTATTCAAAAGTGTGCTCTAATAATGAAATGCACATGTGCATACGGTATATGACGTAAAAAAGGCCATTTTTTTGTTTTTTTTATTTTTTTTTGTATTTTTTTTATTTTTTATTTAGAAAGATTAACACTAAAAAAACATTTTGGTGTTTTTACTTTTTTTATTTTTTTAGGTTATATATTTTTTTTATTATTTTTTTTTATTTTTTGGTGGAGGGGTTTTTGTGTTCACACTTGGTTCTTTGGTTCTCTCCCTAAATAGTGGTTCTCAAATGATTCAAATCCTATATATATATATATATATATAAAAGAAAACGTATATGCTGACGTGGCGTGCAATGGAGGCCTCAACCTCCCCTCGAGAGTGCCACGTGGCATCATAACTGAAAGATTTTAGTGTTTTTTAATTATTTCCCTTTTAATTAAAAAAAGATAAACATAAACTCTAAATTCTCAATTACTAAAATTAAATTGAGTTATTTTAGGAAAAAAGAATTTAAAAATTAATTTAAAATTTTCTCTCTCATGTTTCTTTCCATAATTTTTAAACGTTTATATCTTTTATATACGGGATTTTTTAAAGAAAAAAAATTACACCAAATTAACGAGCGTTTTATTATCTTTCCGACGAGTACCATAGTGCTATATAAAAAACGGAGAAAAAATCGACTATTTTTTGTAGGGTTTTGTTTATACAGGAAAAAAAAACACACAAAGTGTTCATGTTATTCATTAATCATGTTTTTTGTATTAAACCAGGTTCTTATCTACGATGTTGAAAATTAGCCCAGTCGCCATGTTATCATTTAAAATACTATGAAAATGCAATGATTGAGAGATTTTGTGGTTAGTTAACTTAAGCCATTTGCAATAGGTTATCACGTAAAATTAGATTTTTCAACCCCGGGACCCTCCCGGGTAATCAGCTCGTAATATATATATTGCAAAGCTAATAATCATACATGTCATAATATTATGCAATCTCTCATTTGAGAGATGCCACATAGGATATGATGTGGTAACTCTAGACCAATTAAAAAAAAATATGGTTTAACCTAATCTATTAAATACCCAATCTACTAAATATAAATAATAAATCTTTATTATTTTCTCTCTCATGTTTTCCCCCACAACTTTTAAACGTTAATATCTTTTATATACGAGATTTTTTAAAGAAAAAAATTACACTAAATTAACGAGCGTTTTATTATCTTTCCAACGAGTACCATAGTGCTATATAAAAAACGGTGAAAAAAACGACTATTTTTTTTGTAACCCGACAAATATTGTGTTAGGTTTGGGTTAGTTTAAAAAAATGTGGGTTTGGGTCGAGCTTGTTATTAGGTGATACCTATGAATTTTTTAAAATAATAATATGATAACTTATGGCAGAGATTTGTTTAAAATAAATAATAATAATAATAATAATAATAATAATAATAATAATAATAATAATCATTAATCATATATTGCCAAGTCATTAATTATGTTGTCATATTAGATATTTTATTATGTCATATTACTATATCAGGTATTTCAACCTGGGACGCTCTCGAAATAAAAACTAGCTAATAGATAATTCAAATAATAATTAAACAAACTTAATTATTATTTTACTTGTTTAGTCGTTCGATTTTTATCTTCAAGTTGATATCGCCACAACTTTAACACTCCCTCTCGATATCAACTACAAACCTCATTCAACTAAAATCTTCATACCGGGTTAGTGTTGAATCTTTCACTCCACAAAATCCTTTTCGTGTAGAATTTAAAAGGTTGACCCACTTTATCAACATTTACACTACATCCAAATTTTCTTCATGTTAGTCATACTTAACTTTTATTTTACTACAAATTTTACATAATCACCACAATAACACAAAATGAAATAAAATATTACAATTCACTTTGACATTCCATTCCATTACTTTAAACTAAAATGTTACTATTTAGACCTCGAGTACAACTTATTTCTTACTAAAAGCAATATTACAATCCAAAGGGTTTCTGCTTTCTTTGGACATGCAAATTTTAATATTTTTTGAATGATTATATGGCATCGTAGTGATGTGGTAAAGGGTTTCTGCTTGATTTTTTTTTATTTTTTTTACTTTAGACAATCCAAAGGGTTTCTGCTTGATTATGCTCTCATCAAGCTAATGATGTGGTAAAGAACTAAAGATATATAATCATTATGTGCCATTGTAGAGTTAAAACATTTTGGGCGCATCATTATGATTAGAGTAAACTACATGAAAATAAATATAAAATGCAAGATTTAATGGTCTCATTTTAAGATCCGAAGGTTTAATAAGCTTAAACTTTAAAGGGACAGTGTATGCAATTTAAAATAGTTATGACCATGAAATATACAAATAGGATTATATATATATATATATAATTTACTCTAAACTTTATATCAATCTATCTATATAATAAATGAAAACACTAGGGTTGAATCCTAACTTTTGAGAGGGTCTCCTAGGATCCAAATGTTAAATAGAGCTCCATGTGTTCTTATTATATAAACCTCTTCTTTTTTTGTTTACTCACCATCCATTTGTATGTTAAAACATTCTTCCTACTTCCTAGCCTAATACATTGTTCATCCTTCTTATCCTAATGTTAAAACATTCTTCCTCCTTCCTAGCCTAATACATTGTTCATCCTTCATATCCTAATTCCTTTCTCATTCCTCATTCCTTTCTAATTGTTCTTTTTACAAGGTATGTTGTCCATCTAATCTTATATTTATCATTTTACATCAATCATGAATGAAAAACAATCGGTTTTTTTTTGTAATGATCAAAACGTTTTACGATTAATATAAGTCACGAAATTGTTTTATTATCATTTTTCTGATTTGGATGAGATTGATACATAACTGCTTACAATCATGTTACATCAAAGAGAAATACAATCGGTTATGTATTTTCTTTTTAATACACAGAAAAATCAGAATGGTATTACATCAAACTTGTAAAAAATACAATCTGTTTTTTTTTTTTTTTTTTGTAATGATCACCGCGTTTTTCTATTAACATAATTATCTAAACTGTTTACGATAAAGTTTCTGATTTGGATGAGATGCATACATAACTGTTTACGATCATATTACATCAAACAGAAATACAATCGGTTTATATATTCATTTTTTCTGCAAAGAAAAATCAACATCGTATTACATCAATATTCTACCAAATAAAATCGGTTTTTTTTGTAATGATCAAAACGTTTTTTTTATTAACATAAGTATATAAACTGTTTAGTATCAAGTTTCTGAATTGGATGAAATGGATACACAACTGTTTACAATCAGGTTTAATCATTGTATTATTGTCCAAATAATTGATGTAATATGATTGTGGTATTAATAACAGGATTCAAATGAAATCAGTTTATAGTTTTCGTGAAAATGAAAAAAAAAACTTGCTTGAGTTTATGGTTACATTAGCAAATATTTGTTTTGCATTTGAAGAACAGGATTTCATTAGGACAAAGAACTTGATTATGGCTTATCACAAGGGTGACAAATTCTTCAAGGTTATTCATGACCCTTCCGCACGAGTTTTGGTATGAGTCTTTCTAATTTTTTTTAGATAAAAAAAGTTATTCCTTATTATAATTGTTTTTTACGTGTTCGTCCAGACATTGCCGAAATCCATGAACAGTTTTTTGTTATCTAGAAACTTACGCAACAACAACATTAAAGTTTCCACATACCATGGCCAATCTTGGTTTGTTCTTTTAAATCAATTTTACTGCTTATTACATACACGTTGACCTTTGACTGTGCTATAAATTTTCGACTTTGGTATTAATTGGAATTTAAACGTGTAATTATGCAGTTGACTAAAATTTAATTATGGTCAATATGTGTAAATGAGTACGAATTGACTGTGAGTCAATAATCATTAAAATCATAACTATATTCCATTATTATATGCAATAACATTTAGATTTTTACATAATATTTGGTATGTTGTAATTGTTAGAATGTGTATACGTTAATCAGTGGTGGCAAGACGCGATTATTTAGGAATTGAAATTTCGCCATTTGATATTAACTTAAGAATTGAAATTGACTTCCTAATATAAACATTTGTTATTCGAAAATTTTGAAAACATGTAATTATATAATTTGACTAAAATTTAATGATGTTAAATACGTGTATTGACTTTCACTGCCTTATATATGTTTATTTTTCGTTATAAAAATGTAAACACATTTATATGCAGCAAATGTAATTAGACCATTAATTATGTATTGACTCAAAATACATAATGTATTAGAAAAACCATTATGTTTATTGACTTTGACTTCCTTATATAACATTTATCTTATAAATATGTAAACACATAATGTATAAGGAAAGTCAATATGTTTATTGACCTTGACTTTGAATACGAATTTACTATCAATAAATATACATTAAGATAAATAGTTATATTCCTTGATTATCTAAAGTTGACGTTGAATACATAATATATACGAATTTACTCACATTATTCATAAGGAATTGATACATGTTAAGGCGAAATTTATGGTCTCCTTCTACAATAACATATTGACTTTGAATACGAATTTACAGGTCCAATTTTCAAGCATGTTAAAGCGAAATTGATGGTCTCCTTCTACTCCATTGTTGAATGTATAAGGAAAGTCAATATGTTTATTGACCTTGACTTTGAATACGAATTTACTGTCAATAAATATACATTAAGATAAATAGTTATATTCCTTGATTATCTAACGTTGACTTTGAATACATAATGTATACGAATTTACTCACATTATTCATAAGGAATTGATACATGTTAAGGCGAAATTTATGGTCTCCTTCTACAATAACATATTGACTTTGAATACGAATTTACGGGTCCAATTTTCAAGCATGTTAAGGCAAAATTGATGGTCTCCTTCTACTCCATTGTTGAATGCATAAGGAAAGTCAATATGTTTATTGACATTGACTTTGAATACGAATTTACTGTCAATAAATATACATTAAGATAAATAGTTATATTCCTTGATTATCTAACGTTGACTTTGAATACATAATGTATACGAATTTACTCACATTATTCATAAGGAATTGATACATGTTAAGGCGAAATTTATGGTCTCCTTCATCAATAACATATTGACTTTGAATACGAATTTACGGGTCCAATTTCATACATGTTAAGGCGAAATTGATGGTCTCCTTCTACTCCATTGTTGAATGTATAAGGAAAGTCAATATGTTTATTGACCTTGACTTTGAATACGAATTTACTGTCAATAAATATACATTAAGATAAATAGTTATATTCCTTGATTATCTAACGTTGACTTTGAATACATAATGTATACGAATTTACTCACATTATTCATAAGGAATTGATACATGTTAAGGCGAAATTTATGGTATCCTTCTTCAATAACATATTGACTTTCAATACGAATTTACGGGTCCAATTTCATACATGTTAAGGCGAAATTGATGGTCTCCTTCTACTCCATTGTTGAATGTATTGCAAATATATTTCATATCTTTAAATCTCAATAATAACAATATGCTAATTCGAATGCTAATTAGACTCCACTATTTCATCCATTTCTTATTGATTGAATTGATTGAATACCTATATAAACAAGTCAAAGCAATTCACATACGATTGTAATAAGACACGTTGAATGCACTTTGAGTAATCGCAAAGATATATTCTTAGGTTAATTTCTGTTTCTCATCTGTAAATACATAAACATTATTTCTTTTGATTTGTTATTAACCAATCGATTATGCTGATGTTTTGCATACATTCTGGAGTGATCAATCCAGACATTTATGCTACAATACATTTGAAACTTATTACCTAACTATAATATAAGTTTCAATATTATTATGTTGTCTACAATTTGTGTTATTGAAGTAATCTATTGGTTTTTACATTATTTTTTTTCCAGTTACAAAGATCAATGGCTGCTGTAGATGCAAATGAGTTTACCATGGTTAACCAAATTCATGTCAACCGAAACGGTGTGGCGTTAAAGCTAAAGATTATTCGGGTTTGGCGTCTACCCGATCGTCACAATCCTAATGATGTGTACTCAATTGAAATGATCCTATGTGATGAAAATGTAAAACTCAACAACACGTTTTTTTTATAGCCTCTTATTTTTAAATTTCATAACTTTTTTTTTAGATATTGATGTTTTTAATTTTAATGTATACGAATTTTCTTATATTCGTACACTAAAAAATAAAATTACGTAGATACATATTTATAGTGTTTTTTTTATTTTTTTTATAATTAACAGGGTGACAGGATTCAAGCGAATGTATTTAAACGGTTGTTTTTTTAGATTTGAGAGGTTTTTTACTGAAAATGCTTCTCTTATTATAAGAAATCCAGGAGTTGGGGTCAATTCTTCTAAATACAAGTATGCTCCAAACCCAAACAAACTCTGCTTGAATATGAATACTCAAGTTTCCGAATATGATGGTTTCCAAGGTCCAGATTTTGGTTTCTCTTTTGTGCCCTATCAAAGAATTCTGGATAGGGAGGTTGATGAATATGTTACAATAGGTATATTTCGTTAGTATAGTCTTTTTTTCATCACAACCAAACCATAATAATAGTGTTTGGTGTTATGTTTCATTAATGTTTATTTTATACTTGATCTTAGATGTTATAGGACATGTTAACAAGTTCTTCAGCAATGATGATAAAGATAAAAAGGTTGTCGCTGATAAAAAGAGGTTAACAATGGAAATCCAAGATATCGAGTATGTATTCTTTATTTATTTATTTTTTGTTTGCATTTTATATACAAACAAAAATTACGTAGCTTTATAAATTGTTTATTTATTTTTTACTAAAATAATTTGTACTTTTTTGAAGGGGTTTGAGCATCTATTTAACGTTGTGGGATAGTTATGCCATGGAGATGTCTAAATATGATGCAACTCATCAAACGGAGAAAGAATTTATAATAATAATGCAGTTTGGTCGTTTAAAGTTTTATAATGGTTGTATAATATTAATAAATATTTATATTTATATTTATAGCTACATTATATTTTGCATTATAAATTATGTTCTAACTTCTAAAGTTTCTTATTATTAAATATTTCAATTTTTTCCCTAATATTTTTTTTATATAGGAAAACCGTATGTTTCTAACTCTTTTGGAGATCGAGTTAGTCGACTGTTCATCAATGGAGATATTGAAGATATAAACCTGTACAAAAAAAGGTATGTACTATTACATTTTTCAATACGAATTACAAAATCTTTATAAAAAGTATTAATAAATATGTAATGTGTAAATCAAATTATTTTTATCAGGTTGGGTAAGAAAATCGCTGATAATCCTTCCTCTTCTCATCGACCATATGGAACTTCTATGTTCTGTTCTGATGAAGATGAATTTGTCCATAACACTCCTTTTAGTAACATTGGCGACATTTGTGAGATTCAAGAGGTAAGTATAATGTTGATACTTAAATACGATGTTTATAATTAAATATAAAAAGTGTAATGTTATTAAAAAATTAGTTTTATTTAATATTAATACCCATTGTATACCATATACTATCTTATTTCGGTAACAAATTATAATATTCATACAGGAGCAGGCTCTGGTATTATTGGGTACTATTAAAGATCTGTTTACCGAAATTGGCTGGTACTACATGGGATGCCCCAAATGCACCAGAAAATGTAGTATTGATTATATAATCAAACAGGTTGGTGAAGGAAGTTCAGATTTTGAGGAAGAAAAGGTTTACGAGTGTTTGAATGTTAGTTGTAGTGCCAAACAAGTTGGCCTACACCAAGGTCGGATATATTTGTAACATCAATTTTAATATACACAAATATAGTTTGATTTCAAAGATTTAGTTATAATTTTTGTTCTATTTTTGAATTTTTTTTCTAGGTTTAAAATTCAGGTTCGTGTACAAGACGTTAATGGTGCTGTATCTCTTACGTTGTTTCATCGTGACGTTGCACAACTTATTAGTAAAAGTGCTTCTGAATTGCTTGATTTGAATACGGTATTCCATATTTTTAACTAAATTTTAAATACAAATTTATTTTTAATAATTCTTTAATTATAGTTTTGTAATATTTATGTATTTGGTTATTCCTTTTAAATAGGTTGGTGATACAATTGAATATCCTGAAGAGATTAAGACTTTGTTAGACAGAGAGTTTGCTTTTAAGATCTTTGTATTTGACTTCAATTTAAACATATAATATGATGTTTATGGTGTAACTAAGATAAGTGATGATCCAACAATTATCTCGCATCTTAAGAAAAAGTTGTACGTAGGACAGGTACATAATCGAATTCCATTTGCTATAACTTAGCAAATTTTATTTACGTAAGACTTTATTACATTACAAAATTTTTTCATGTTTTTTTTTTTAAAAACAGCCTGCTGAATCAGAATCACTTCACACGTCTCTCCTGGCAATGCCGTCTAATGTTATTTCTGTTTCCAAGGTACCATTTTCACAAACACTTAAATTCATATTAATACATTTTACTCATTTTTTCTTTCATACACAATCACTGATGAATTTGCAACATATGTTTGTAACTATTTTTTCTTTAGGAATCAGACACAGGCGATAATGATACGCCAATTTCCATTGCTGATAACTTTGTTGATAAGAAAGTTTATGCTGAAGGAGAACAATGTTCTATCAGTTCCAAGTATCAAATGGTTAAGCGTAAACTGATTGACGCGATTTTCTGATGATGAAAGCACACCAATTCCTTCAACTAAGATTGGAAGTGGTGGTAGTATGGAGTAACTTAAAATTCCGTTGAGCCTCCCATCTTCCTAAACCCAAAATGAAGAGGATTTGTTTGCTATGCTTATGGTCTACCAGTTTTATTGCTTTATCTTTTGTTTTTTTTAAATAAATTTGAACAATTTCTACTTTTGTTTTTATTGCGTAATAGTTGCAGTCTACGACATTTCGTAGGTATGCCATATCCTGAGAATGAGTTTCTATTATTATTAGACAATCGTCTTATTTGTGAGGAGTTGGGCTATGACTCAAACAGTTTGGTTGAAGAATTTGATTCTCAGTTCTCTTCTTTAACAGATGAACAAAAAAATATTTATAACTGTGTAACTAAATCTGTTGAGGAGAAGAAAGGAGGGGATTTTTTTTGTTTATGGTTACGGTGGTACGGGTAAAACGTTCCTATGGAAGACTCTATCTTCATCCATAAGATGTAAAAGAAAGATTGTTTTGAATGTTGCTTCGAGTGGTATCGCATCTTTGCTATTGGCCGGTGGTAGGACAGCACATTCCAGGTTTCGTATTCCTATAAACCTAACTGAAGATTCTATGTGCTACATACCACCTAATAGTGATGTTGCACAGCTGGTTAAACAAACTGACTTGATTATATGGGATGAAGCACCCATGACTCATAAACATGCTTTTGAAGCACTAGATCGAAGTTTAAAAGATGTATTTGGTGTACATGCTGATGAGTTGTGTGATTTGTTATTTGGTGGAAAGGTTGTTGTGTTTGGGGGTGACTTTAGGCAAATTCTACCAGTTGTACCAAATGGAACTAGGCATGACATTGTTAATGCCTCTTTAAGTTCATCATATATTTGGCACAAATGCACTGTTTTAGAATTAACAAAAAATATGAGGTTGCTTCCAGGAAGCTGCAGTTCTGATATTGAGGAAACTAAAAAGTTTGCATCTTGGCTTCTGGATATAGGAGAAGGAAAGGTTGATACAATAAGCGATGATCAGGATGTTATTTTGATACCTGATGACTTACTTATTTCTCAATCTTCGGATACTGTTTCTGATTTGATAGCCTTTGTTTATCCGTCACTTTTGGATAACATCCACATTCCGACTTATTTTCAAGATCGAGCTATATTGGCACCGAAGAATGAAGTTGTTCATGAAATTAATGATATATTACTTTCAATGTTTCCCGGTGACGAAGTTGAGTATCTAAGTTCGAATAGTGTTTGCCAGTCCGAAGATATTAACAAACAGGTTGATGAAAGATTAGTTTCTCCTGATGTCCTGAATGGTCTTAAGTTTTCTGGAATACCAAACCATCGTTTGGTTTTGAAAGTTGGCGTTCCCGTAATGTTGCTTAGAAACATTGATCAGAAAAGCGGTTTGTGCAATGGGACAACGTTACAAGTTGTTAAAATGAGAAAACGTGTCATTGGAGCGAAAATCATATCAGGAAGTAACATGGGAATGCGAACTTTTATTCCAAGAATTACTTTATCCCCCTCGGATAAAAAAAAATCCTTTTAAATTTAACAGAAGGCAATTTCCATTTGCTGTTTCTTTCGCAATGACAATAAACAAAAGTCAAGGACAATCCTTATCCAGAGTTGGGTTGTATTTGAAGAATCCAGTTTTTTCACATGGGCAGTTGTATGTTGCGCTATCAAGAGTCAGAAGTCGAGATGGACTGAAGATAGTTATAGTAGATGAAAATAGTGAATTGACGAACAAAACATCAAACGTTGTGTACAAAGAAGTCTTTCAGGATTTATGAATAATGTGAGTAATTTTGATGCAATTTTTTACTTATCTTTATTGACGTTATGTATATACAACTTCAATAATAAAGTATTATTTTAAATTTTTTTTTTGTACTTTGAACAGTGCGTTGCCGTTGGTCAATAAAACAAGTTATGTCCTAATTACAATTACATTAAAAATAAAAATATGATAAAAAGTAATTTACAAAAACACAATGTATTCATACCTTTTGTTATTTTTTGTTAAAGTTTATACTTTGGTTGAGTACTGATCATAATAGGTAATCGGTTTTCATTATTAACGTTACTTATAACTTACAAAAAATATCCACTTTGACATGAAAACCATAGTTATATATTAGTTTTAATTTTAATACCCATTCATATCAATGCAACATTGAAACATGACGTTTATATAAGAAAAAAAATATCAGGCTAACCGTTATTCTTAAGACTTTACGTTGTAGCCACTAAACTTGAATAATACAACTCTTAGTTTAATATATTTTTTTTTATTTACTATGGTTTGCACCGTGGGTCCCCACAGGTCTCAAACCTAGTATACATAAAATCAAAATCATGACATTGACATTTAACTATGTGCTCAATTCTTAAATTCAAATTTGAGTCGATTTAGATGTATGTAAATAACAAAAAAAAAAAAAAAAAAAAAGATAAAAAGAAAAAAAAATACCACTCAAATTTATACAGATGTGTCATTTTCAATGTCATCTATTCCTATGTTTTTATATTCATTTCAGATAAATAACAAAATAATCTTTAAAAAGCTGTATCAGTGAAAAGATCTATTCAATAATTTCAAAATGACCCGAGTTTGATAATTTATATGATTTGTTTTTAATAATAAAATTTATTAATTAACTAACGGTAATCCATGTAATTAAAACTATTTTAACATATAAAAAATTGAATAACATAATAAACAAATTATGTATACGAATTCAACTTTATATATTATATTAATTTATTTAATTCATCAAAAAATATTATATTAATTTATTTTGCCATAATTACTTAGTAAATGTGAGATTTTATCTACCATTTAATTAACTTTTATAAGTCTATGTATCTGGATAACTTTTATTTTACCTTACATTATTTAATATTTATGATGATTAGGTGTTGGAATTGCACTATATGATATATTTGCAAGAGAATTTTGTAACACTAACACTGTCTTATATAATAGAATATACATATGCAATATTATATGTAAATGTAAATTCACTTGAATAAATCTATATATACTTAAAACCTAGGCACCAATTATTGCCTTATTTTTTTCAGATCAAACATAGAATCCTCGAATGTAAAGGGAAAAAAAAATAAACAAACCCAAACAATATAAAGCGACAATGCATATCACAAAAGAAAGCCTTATAAATTAACAACATTACAAAATCCAATTTTAAACATAAAAATCACAATCCATTCTTTTAATACGTTACATGTTCATTTTTTAGTTCAATAACTTATAATGAGGCCCCGATAATAAAATGGCGAATTAAATAAGCGAAAAGTAAGGAAACAAGTTTCAATTCTGTGAGGCGTCCAGATCTTTATTCGCACTTAAAGCCCGGTGGAATGGTCTTGCCACAAGCACTAACCAACAGGCTTAGCGAAACTGGAACATTGAGGTTGATTCCAAGGACATTAGCCTTAATGGCAGTGCAAAGACAAGCCGCGACATCCAAATCAACCAAACCCTCGAGCAAGGCACAACATTTGCTCGATTCGGGGGTTCCAACAACCACATTGACCAAACCTAGAACATCTGCACAGACTCCAAGCTTCAGTGTGTCCCTAGGGCAGAAGGGGTATGCAGGGGGGCCCTTAGGTGGTATTTTGGGTGTGCATGGACCACATGCATTAGAAACTGTGATAGTGAAGATGAGGAAGAAGATGAAGGTGCATGTAAGTGAGTGAGTTGCCATGGCTAGAGATAATGAGAGATGAAGAATGTTACTAGGGTTTCTTTAGGAGTAATGTGACTTATTGAAGAGAAGGGTGTGCCCTATTTAAAGGAGAATGTGTGGTGGATGTTAGAATTTTGACAAATAAAATATCTTTTTCATAGTTCACTTGTGATTGTTACAAAAAAAAAAAAAATATATATATATATATATATATAGAAAATAATTTTAGAAAAGGAGAAATTCTTTTTATAAATTTCCAAACCAAAATATAAGTATTAAGGAAAGAGCTCCTATTTAGCATAAGTTACACCTTCAAATATGCAGTCAAAGATTTATGAGATTTACCTTTAATTCCTTGTAAATTCCTCCTGTAAATTAGTTCCTTCCTTTCTTGTATTTGTTTATATAATGCTTGTAATAGTGTAGAGAATTTATAACTTCAAATAATAAAAACATACCTACTGTATAATAGGAACAACAACATACTTTATCTTTGTTAAAGTGAGTTTGATCGTTTATTGAGGTTGGTGATTAGCAAAGAGTCATAAGAATGCACGGTGTGAGGACGTGTAAAGGTGACGTGAAACTCTTTCACGTCACTCACATCTAGGGCTGCAAACGAACTGAACTTTCAGCGAATAGTTCATGAACCGTTCGGCGGGAAGTTCGTTTATGTTTGTTCGTTTAACATGAACAAAATATTTTGTTCGTTTAGTTAATGAACAAACATGTACAGAGGTCACGTTCGTTCATTTATGTTCGTGAACGTTCGGTAACGTGTTCATTTATGTTCAATAGTTTAATAAAGTTTTTAATTTTTATAATTTGTCTTAATATTAATTTATTTTTATTTATTTAATCCAAACAAATAAATAAACATATATGTATGTGAATTTGATTTTATTAGAAAGTTAATATATGTCCTTTTGTGTTTGTTTCTGTTCATGAACACTTCTTTGTGTTTATAAACAAAATTAACAAACGAACACGAACATGAATGTTTTCTTAACAAACGAACACGAACAGAAAATCTCGTTCGGTAAGTGTTCATGAACCGTTCGTAAACACGTATTTTCCTTAACAAACGAACACGAACAAGGCCTTGTTCATTTTCGTTCGGTTCATTTGCAGCCCTACTCACATCATCAGTGAATATTTCCACCGGCGTGAAGGAACTCCTGACGGTGACTTGGACGGTTTTGATTGGCCCACGAAAGGTTTGTGGTTGAAGAAGTTACCGTTGTCCTCCCCCCCCCCCCCCCAGCGGTTCTTTTTCCAATATTTTGAACCCAATTCATTTTACCCCATGTTTGTGGGTGGGTGGGTGTAAAGGTTTGGGTACAAAGACTATATTTTATGAGAAGTGTGAGAATGTTTAAGAATTGATATGTAGGCATCATGTTTTGAATTTAAGTATGATGTTTTTAGTTGTTTTTGCTAGAAAAACACGAAACACAACAATCTAAAATACAATGCAATGTATTATAGCCATAGAATTTAAATATATCTTAAACACATAGCTAAAACACAACAATTTAGAACACATGTTCTTGGCATGTTGTTTTAAGTTTTTACGCCTAAATAAATTGTTTTGTGTTATTAATTGTTATGTTTGGTTGTTATTTTAGACTAAATAAACTAAAATATCATGAATAAGTCCAAAAACTGATGTCTACATATCAATTCTTCATCATTCTCACACTTCTTACGAAATATAACCTTTATACCCTAACCCCACCCTATATATAACACCCTTCAATTTTACCCCGCACCATATTTTGCTTCATTTAAAGCGTTTACTATTTATAATCAACCACTAGTCGACACCGGGGCCGTGGATCGAGGAGGAATAAATAACCTTAATGTTAGGTTGGTTAAACGTGCACAAGAATACTAGAGTTCAGGGCACACCCCGTGCAATACCATATTGGGCTAAATTTAGCTAACTTACGAGTGGTTGTTGGCGAGGACACACAATGCGATAGTGATTCACTCAACCACAAGTGGTTGGACATCAAATCTAAGTTGGAAACCTTTGAAGTGATGTTTACACTACAACAATCAAGGGCGATAGCGGTGGCACCTAGTCGCAGCTATTGCCCTCGCCGCTATGGACGAAGAACCAGCTGAATCCGAAGAAGTTTCAATTTAATTTTCTCAGGTCCAGTAAACTTTTGAGTTCGGCGAGGAGTTTGAGTATGTTTCGTCGTGACAAATGTTAAAGCCTAATTAAATTTAATTTAATGCTTAGTTTTATGTATTTTAATTTTTTTTATGTAATGTTTTTTGTTTTAATAATATAATGGTGCTTTTTATTTAATTGGGGTATTGGATTTTAATAATCCAAAGTTTTCACTATTGGCCGATAATAATCCATACTTCAAAAATTCCTAATAATAATCCCAACTTTCGAACATTTGGCCTGTGGTAAACTTTTTTTAACTGAGGACTAACTGGGTTAGTTTGTGCTGACGTGGCTGCTGACTGGGTACAATGATGTGGAATAGATGCTGACGTGGCACGATGACATGGTTTTTTTTTTTTAACAACAAAACAAAATCTCAATATCTATTATCTTCCAATCTAGAAAACAAATTTCCATCTTCATCCCTCCATCATCATCATCTTCAACATAACAACTATCTTCATCCACCTCCTCAACACCACCGCCACCACCATCTTCATCCCTCACCTGCAACACCACTTCATCCCTCCATCCCTCACCTGCAATAATAATAATAACAATAATAATAATAATAATAATAATAATAATAATAACAACAACAAACAATTAGAATATATGACAATCACATACCAAAACCTACGTGCCAAAGCATCAGCAGAACATAGAGATGACCTAACATTTACAGTTTCCAGCAGATTAGGATCATCACCATAACAAGAAGCTTCCGAAGAAAGGCGTAACGCTAACGCCAACTGCAACTGATAACCTTCCTCCGTCTGTTGCGCCCAGCTTTTCAACGACACTCCGCCACTAACGCCGTCATCACCGCCGTCAGTTAACTGGAATATTTAATCCACACCTTGAATCGAACTTTTCCGCCATTGTTGCTGCTTCATTGAGCTCCAGGAAGAAGACGAATAGAGCACCAGTAATCAGTAAAAGGAAGAAGACGAACAGAGCACTAGTAATCGGTAAAAGGAAGAAGACGAACAACCATTCTTGCCACACTGCCTGGAAGACGAACAAAGCACCAGTAAATGATGATGATGATGATGATGATGATGTGAATCCTTGTGGCTCAGATCTGTTTGTTAGGATTCTGTTTATTAGGATTTTTGTTGGTGTGATGATGAAGATGGTTGTGAATGTTAGTATTCTGATTGTTGATGGGAATGATGATGATGATAAGAGTTGTTTTTGTTGTTATAGAGATTTTGTTTTGTTATAAAAAAAAAAAAAAAAACCATGTCATCATGCCACGTCAGCATCTATTCCACATCATTGTGCCCAGTCAGCAGCCACGTCAGCACAAACTAACCCAGTTAGTCCTCAGTTAAAAAAAGTTTACCACAGGCCAAATGTTCGAAAGTTGGGATTATTATTAGGAATTTTTGAAGTATGGATTATTATCGGCCAATAGTGAAAACTTTGGATTATTAAAATCCAATACCCCTATTTAATTTAATGGGTTCTTTATTAAAAAGACAAGTGAAAAAAATAACAAAATAAATAAAAAACCGTGAGTTGGCACTATCACGGACCCACTGTCTACTTCACCACCACCCCGTCGTTCTTGTTAATGCCTCAATAATGAGGTGAATGCCACATGTTGTTCCATGAACCCAAAAAGGGTACTACCACACCGGGCAATGGATATTTTCTTATACACTTTAAAAAAAATGATTTATTTGCAATATTTTTTTTTAATAATTCTAGATAGGATTGGCTTTTATATTTTTTTATTGGATGAGATGGACAAGAGAATCACATTGTTAAGCAAACAGGTTGTATAAAGCTAGTTGCATGTTTGGCATATCTGATTAATATATATTGTCATCTCCTTCCAATTAAATATTTAAAGAGCCATTGTTTTTGCAAATCATATTCTGCATAGATCTGAAAGAAAAAAAATTCTAAATTGTAAAAATGCACTACTACATTAATTTCACTGAGTTTTACTGATGATAGTAATATGTCCATGGAGTAATTTAAACTTCACCGACATATCTTACTTTCATCAATGAAACCCACTATGAGATGTAGACATATACGATACATAAAGAAAAAAGGGTACCATCATGTCACAAATTTTGTCGGCTTACACGTAAAATCTAGTATTTTTTATAAAGTAAAAAGGTAAAAACTGGTACTTTTTTTATTGGTAAATCAAACATGAAAACTATAAGCAAAATAGAATAGCAAGTACAATAGTTGGGGATAACATGTTAAATCGTGGGAACTTCGTCATCTAGCTATTCGTTTGTACATTTTTTATTTTTGTTTTGAAAGTGAAATTTTTTTTATTTATCGTATATGTCTACGTCTCATAGTGGATTCATTGATGAAAGTAAGATATGTCAGTCAAGTTTAAATTACTCCACCGATATATCACTATCGTCAGTAAAAAAAACTATAATAGGTTCATATCATAATTTTAAAAATATTACCCATATAAGTTTTTAGAAAAATAAAGTTGATTTAAACTTGTGAGAAAAGAAAAACAAAATAAACAAAAAATGAAAATGTAGACAATATGATGGTCTGATAGATGCATGTGATATTGCAATTAATGTAGGGGCAAACATCCAAAGGCTCCAACCAGCTTCAACACAAAAAACCAGTGGCATGAGGGTCCCCTTTCGCCTCCCGTGATCGTGTACGACTTCTATTCATAACTTTAGAAGGATAAATAATATACGAGATGATACTAATTTGTTTTAAATATCACTGGTGTGATTCCTCTCACGATGTGGCGGAAGTTAAGTTTTGATTGGGTTCGTTACGTCACTCGGTATATCAAATGATCAAAGAAGACTCAAACAAGATGTGATATGCTTAGATGGATATCAACAAGTGTTTTATATCGATCAAAGATTTAAAGCCATAAAAACGCATACCGATACCTAATACTGGTGTACTGATGTTGGCATCAGTTCTGTTAGTCATGGTACCAAAACTCCTATAGCTTATGATATTGAGATAATAGTCTACTCTGAATACAACACTGTTTTAATCAAATTATGTTGAAACGTCAAAAAAAAAAAAAAAAAAAAAAAAAAAAAATTAAACATATGTACCTACGTATTTAGCCTTTTTAAAAAGTTAACAAACACATGCTAAAAAATAAATTAAACGGGTCATATTATGTATAGGAACACTTTTTTTTTTTTTTTGGTTTTTGTTAGATTCATGCTTAATTATTATTATTATTTTTAGATTCATGCTTAATAATAAATAGGTTAATTGTCATTTTTGTTAGTGTGGTTTGGTTCAAAACGTAACTTTAGTATAAAAAGTTTTTTTTTCCTCATCTAACTCCTAAAGGTTTATGCTTTTTGACATTTTTGTCCTTCCCCCTAACAACGTTCAATATTGCTCCATTAAGTTATGGGTATTTTCGTTATTTTACACATTTATTTTTGTTTTCTTTTATTTTTCTAAGACCCCGCCCACCTTGCCTATACCCCACTTTGTTTCTCTCTAATCTCTCTATCGTCTCCCCTATCTCTAATCTCTCTCTAGTCTCCTTCTTTCTACAGGCCCACCACAAACCACCATTGTTCACCACCACAAACTACCTCACCAGTTCTGGTCTTTCTTCCTCCCTCCCAAACAGATCGAGAAAAACGAAAACTTCATGCGTTCGTCAACACATTTTACAATCTTATTACCGACAATTTATGAGTAGGGATGGGGACAGTCGTTTGACTTTTCTACGGGGATTAAAGGGACATTTAACCTTGAATCGATCGTTATTCATGAAAAAATGGTCGCATATCTGATTGGTATGATGGTTGAAACGAACCTTGACCAGAATTTGCAGGTTTCGGTTAGGGTGACACTGTTGGGGATCGGTCGATCCATCGGGGTTAAAACCCAACCCGGATCTATCTATTCGGTTTGTTATTAAATCTATATTATAAATATATATAGTGTAGGGATCTTGTAGGAAAATATGTTTTTGTTAGAAGCGTAAGAAGGATTAAAAATGTATGCACCATTTTTGGACTTATTCATGACGTTTTGGATTATTTTGCCTAGAAAAACACCAAACATAACAATTAAAAATTGAAAACAATGTATTTTAGGTATAAACTTAAAACACCATGCCAAGAATATTATGCAGTATGTTTTAAGTGTTAACTAGTGTGTTTTAGCTGTGTTTTAAATTTAATGATTATAATACATTACATTGTGTTTAGTGTTTTTTAAGCCAAAACATCATTCTTAAATCCAAAACATGATGGAAACATGTTAGTTCTTATTCATTCTCACACTTTCACGACAATTATCAAATCACCATTAATATCGAACAAGTATTCGATCATTCGATGCTATCATTATTGTACAATACTTATTCTATCGTTCAACAGTTTAAATGATCTAATTATTCAATCCGATTAATCCACCTCCTGATCAATTGTTTCCCCAAACAATTATCACCGATTATTCATAATAATCTTTCACTGAATATTTCACTAAATATTCGTTCATATTCGAAGTTATTTGTGATTAATAATATTTAACAAATAAATATTATTTCTACGTTCACAGACCAAAGTGTAAGTCTTTAGATCGTACTTTGATAGTTGCATTATTAATCGAGAATTGGTCACCTATTTCTAATAGATAGGGAGATGGTTGTTGCAGGTTGAGGTAAACGGTGAAGGGAGATAGTGGTTTCGGGTGGTGTTCAGAGGTTAGGGGGTAAGGGTTTCTGGAAAATGGTTGTTGTGGGTGGTTTTCAACGGTGGTAGTATAAAGGTTGTAGGTGGAGAGGGCGGTGTTACGATGGTTGGTGGTGGCGTTTGTGGTTATTATTGGTGATGGTGATGGTTTGCAGTGTTGTATGGAGGTGGATTAATAGTGGTTCTTTTTCCAGAAACTAAAGTGGTTCTAGCGGTGGTTATGGTGGTTGTAGTAGTGGTGATGGTGATGGTGGTGGGGTGGGTGATAGCCAATAGTAATAGTGGTAGGGTGGATGATGGAAGGTAGTGTCAGTGGTTTTTTAATTTAGTTTTTTTTTTGGGAAAATGGATTTAAATACTTCAAACTATAACCTATTGGCGGATAATACTCCCAACTATCACTTTGGCCATTAGCACTTCAAACTTTCAACTTGTTTACTTTCATCACTCCCAGACTAACAGATTCCGTTAGCCACGTCAACTTAAAACTAACGTCTGTTAGTCTGGGAGTGATGAAAGTAAACAAATTCAAAGTTTGGAGTGCTAATGGCCAAAGTGATAGTTGGGACGAAAATGGAAAAAAAAAGATTTAGATGGAAAAAAAAAGATTTAGATGTAAGTTGCCAATAGGCTATAGTTTGGAGTATTTAAATCCATTTTCCTTTTTTTTAAATGTCAATTAACTCTTGAAAGTATAAAAAAAAACATATGTTAAAAATGGGTAGGGACGAAAATGGAAAAAAAAAGATTTAGATGTAAGTTGGCAAATATAACCATTACTTAACGAATCATTATTTGACACATTAGGGGGAGGATGGAAATGGGAAAAGTAGAAACCTTTTGGAGCCAGATGGGAAAAAAGCTTTCTGTACTAAAGTATAAGTTTTGGCCAAACCATGATTGAGGTCGTAAGGTCAGTCAAAAACTAGTTTAAAGCCGGTGTCTAGATACCTTAACTAGTAAGAATAAGTAGTGTGTTCGTCCATAGGTAATACGTGGTTAGTGTTCAACTTTAAAACTTATTAACTAAATACTAAAGCAATTTGATTTGTTTGATTGGTTCGATTTTTAAATAAATAAATTTGGTTATGATTTTGTAAACAATTATGGAAAAGAAGTAATGCACTCCGGATTTTCGATTCAATGATTCACCAAAACTTGTTTTAACTAGTAAGATACCATATAGACATGGTCTTATTAAAAGTTTAATTCAAGTGATAGGTAAAGACAATAATAACCTATATAATCTACTTACCAAACCATATGTGTCAAAACCTATCCCAATAAGCAAACTACTCACGATGCAAGAAAACCGAATGTGAATGATAAAAAACGATTAATTATGTGCACCCCACATTCTCGGGTTAATGTTTTAAGCTAACACTACTTGGCTTATACGATAATTCATGCATTGCACTTGACTAGGGTTAGTTAAGTGAGTTGCACGGTACACGGTTATAGGTTAATAACTGCATGGAACGGTGATTCGGTGAATTTTCGGACCACATACACGAGTATTAGACACCGAATGTTGGTGAAATAACAAAAAAATAATTGTGGAATAGTTCGTTTGATATTATTTGCAATTATGTGCTTATGAGAATTTATTCGTGAATTATTATGTAATTAAGTGTATTTAAGCGAAACGCGTTATCGAACCCATAACCGACACCTGACGAACCGATAAGATAGTTCGGGTCTTAAAATATTGGGTTGGTTAGTGGTGATGTTAGTTTAGAGGTTTAACGCTACCCAAATATGAAGAAAAAAACCCTTTGAAGCGCCGCTTCACGTGACGGAACAAGCACAACCCCACCGCGTGACGCGACGAGGGAAACTTGGCAACCAAGTCGATTTTGAGCCTACATAAACGAATTTTAACCCACTTTTTCATTATAACTCACCACAAAACTCAAAACCCTAGCCTCTAACTTGAAAATACAAACACCAAACACCTGCTTTGGCTCAAGAACTCCATTCGGGAAGCTTGGAGGTATTTGATTTGCTTGTTTGAAGTGCACTAGGTATAACATTGATTCCTAAATATGTTTTAATCACTTTCTTTATGTTTTAAAACAACAAAACAAGTTTGTCCAGATTTGATGTGAATATTTTATAATCAAAACATGAGTTTTATAAAGATTTAACTTGGTGGATAATGTGATTATGTGTTATTATGATGAGTTTTGTATGGATCTTGCAAGTATGTGATTATTGATTGATCTAGGGTTTGTAGATGATAATATTCATGATAAAACTTGGATGTTGGATCTGATATATGTTGAGAACATGTTGCATTATGTGTTTATGATCTTGTTTAGGCGATATTATGAATCTAGGGTTCGTTAATAATGAGATCTTAACATGTTTAAAAGTGGACATATTGTATGAGGTAACTTATATGACAAGTAACATGATCTTACATTGTTTGTTTTAATTGTTACTTGATTCTAGCATCTAATTATGATCTTATCTTTTAAGAATGTACAAGTTTGTATGATTTGGATGTTGTTTGATATGTTTTTGGAATTTTATACAAACAAAGGTCAAATCTGATTTTCAGACTTGTAAATTAAGTCAACTTTAAAAGGCCATAAATCGAGATTTACAAAGAGTTGGATCACAAATTTTGGACAGTAGCTAGATACATGAGATTCGTGATGTTTCCAAGTGGATTCTTCTTTTTTGGATGAACCTATGATTTTTTAGAGTTTTTCTCTTAAACTGTCGCAACAAATTCATTTTCAGAAGATAGTTGTGATAAATGATTTTTCGTAATTTTGCAACATGCTTTTTTCACGAAACAAAAATAGTGACACGTCAACTAAACATATAGGGATGTTCAGTAAAGTCTAATATATTGTGTAAGTATTTTTCAAAAATTCGTTCAAACAGCGCATAATCTGGCCCAGAAACACAGATTGTTACATCTATGCATACGTGCTTATTTGTAGGTCTAGTTGACTTGTTTGTGACATGAGCTTATGTGTAAACTTGTATGGATCATATATGGAGTGTGTGATGATATGTAAACATAATATTTACCAACGAGTTTGTAGGGTTATTTGTTCATGTAGAAACATTAGTGTCACTTAAACATATTCACATCATTGGATGTCTTGGACAAACGGGTCTTGTTGTGTGTTGTGTATACGCATTAACCCACGTAGTGACACGTATAATAGGGAGTCGGTAGCGAGTCTCTATTACTTGTTGGATTTGGATTTAGCTCAACGCAACTTAAGGTGAGGTTCACTACTCTTTTCTCAAAAGCATGCGTCTCGGGTTTGGAGGAAACTTAATTCCTGGTTAGGTATTACTTATTTTTTTCTAGTCCGGGTTTGGGACTACTATTTTATCCCGGGTTTTGGGTTATGTTGATTCCTAGGGGGGATCAGGTTTTTCTAGTTTCATAACTTTTGTCCTTAATGAACTAAATAACACACTATCACGGAAGTCCTTCATTTATACCGAATGAGTTACTGGGTTTTGGCAAGCGAGTTACTAATTGATAGCGCTATTAGGTTTAACAAACCTCACACCGTGCTGGGAGCCAGGTGTGAACTTTGACCTTAGACTTTATCATTGTTAATAGGCAATGATGGGAGGCAAAATTGCTCACATTTGTAAGTGCACCATTTAAATAGCAGTTCGGTACTTCATTTGTTTAGTTGTCATGAATGGGTTAGCTACCCTTGGCATATGCTGAACTAGTGGTTACTGGTTTTGGAAACTTAAACTCTTACTTACTTTACTTTGTGAACTCTTTTATGTTGACACACGCTAGCATGCTTTTGCAGGTCGCTAGGTACGAAGCACGTTAGGGCTGCATCATGGGTGTCATTGGGTTATAAGCACTATTAAACTTATTTTTGGATTTACATTACTTTGGTTTTGGGCGCGGTATTTTGCGCAAGATGTTTTACTTTAATACTTTCTTTACGCTTCGGCACTACTTTAAAGTTTTTGGTTAAACATTAAAGTTGATTTTTGAAATCGAACTAAATGGTTTGGGCATTTAGAGTCGTTCTTGTAACTAATATGGAGATCCTGGTGTGTCACGTGCCTTCCGGTATAAACCCCGCAGTGGAATTTGAGGGTGTAACAAATTACAACACACACACCTTTCTTAGCTTAAAAATTACCACAAATATTCTTCAATAATTAAAGCAATCCAAATACTAAAATCAACAAGTTTGGGTTTCACATAAATAAACCGTCCACCCGAAGGTGTAACAAAGGAGTTTAGCCACTCATCATCTTCATTGATTCTTTAGTTAAAGGATCTTTGATTCATGAACATGGATGATTGAAAGGTGTTAGACTCCTTTGGAATTCCTTAAAATTGCCTCTTGGATGGTAGAAAATGGTGGCGAATGAGAATTTTCGTAACCTAGGGTATTGAGTTTAAATAGGGAAGGAAATCCCTTCAATTTGCGATTTTAACCGACCTGGAGCGCATGGTGCTCTTCCCCCAGTGCAGCATATCTAGTGCCTGATCTGACTCTTTTTTTTCCTGCTATTTCACATTGATCCTGGCGCATGGTTCTCCATTACCAGCGCACCATGCTCTCAAGTTGTGCAACCTATAGAACGAGAATGTTCGTCCTCTCTTAAAGTTTGTTATGGATTTCAAGTCAGGGAACATGCACTGGACACCCTATTTTGTTCTCATTTGTTCATGTTTTAGTTCCGTGTTATCTATATGTGTTTCCAAACTCTCATTTAGCTCTCGAAAAACTTCCTTTAAATTCCATCAAGCTCCATGTATCTGTGAATCAAAACTATTCTCATAGTAACTATATTCCAACGATTAAACACTTAAAAACTCATACATAAACATATTAACCTATGGTTTTACACTTTCCCATCACAACCAGTCAACAACGACACAAATGGCAATTTACCCTAATAAAGATAAATAAATGAAAGATTGTTAGTTAGTAGTTACGTCATGTTGAACTATAATTAAAAGTTTAAAACTTAGACTAGTCGCTATCTTTTAGATATACTCCTTAAATTAAATTACATAGTGATAAAATTAAGGGAAAATGGATTTTAATACTCCCAACTATTTTCTGTTGGCGGATGTCACTCAAAACTTTCACTTTTATCAATAGCACTCCCAACTTTCAACTTAGTTTGTTCCATCACCCTCAAACTAACGGAGGTCTAACCTGGTTAGTCTTCGTGGCCAAAATGTAAAAACCAAAACTTTGGGACATTTTTGAAATTTTTATTATTATTATTATTATTATTATTATTATTATTATTATTATTAAAAGTTTATAAATCTATCCCCCCTTCCTTCTTCCTGATAACAGACCCACCCTAACCCTTTTCTCTCTCTAAACCACCACTACCCTTCACCTTCATCCACCACCCTTCACCTTCATCCACCACCACTACCCTTCACCGTCATCCACCACCACCCTTCACCTTAAGCAACTGCAATCACCTAATTCATAACCTTCCCCTCATCCCCCTTTTCTCTCCTCCTGGCTATAGGTGAGAACCGTCATACTCCACAACCACCGCCTCCACCGTCATACTCCACAACCACCATCTCCCCCTTCACCCCCAACAACCATCGTTAACTCAATCACCCCTGCAACAACCATCAGGTTCACCACATCAGCAAAGGAGATGTTTAACAGATACAGATCAGAAACGAAAGGATCGGTACAGTTCGAGGCTCGATGATAGTGGGTTCGATTAGAGGGTTATTGAGGTCCGATGACAGTCACCATAGCTTGGTGACTGTCCGAATAAAGAGGTTGGGATGGGTGTCGGTTTTTATCGGAACGGAGGATAGGGTTACGAGTGGTTCGATGGTGAAGGTGAGGGGTTATAGTGTTATCGGAGGAGAGAGGGCTTATCGGAGGGGCAGATGACGGCGGCGCCGGTCACCGGAGATGGTGACCGGTTGATGCTCTGTTAACACACATAAGTGTGTGTGATCGGATGTTTGTGCAAAGGAAAAAGAAAGAGGAGATGGGAGAGGCTATTTATAGGTGAACTAAAATAGAAGGTGTTTGGTAACAAGGTTAAGAGGATAAAGAGAAGGAAGGGGGGGGGTTGGGATTTATAGAATTTAAAAAAATTAATAATAATAATAAGGTTAAAAAATGGCCCTTAAGTTTTCGTTTTTATATTTTGGCCACATAAAATTTTTGGTTTTTACATTTTGGTCACGAAGACTAACCAGGTTAAACCTCCGTTAGTTTGGGGGTGATGAAACAAACTAAGTTGAAAGTTGGGGGTGCTATTGGCCAAAGTAAAAGTTTGGAGTGATATCCGCCAATAGGCGGTAGTTTGGAGTAAATAAATCCATTTTCCCTAAATTTAAAAGCTTATTAAAAAATAAAACTTTAAATTGACCACATAATGATCTTGGAAGAAAAAACTTGTAAGCCGAGTTCGATCTTTAGACATAGCGGTTGAAGAAACAACGAGTACTAATTACCTTGGTAGTAGGTGATTATGGCCGTGAACTCGTGTTGCTACAGGGAAAATCCTTTGCACACACTCGTTGACGAGATCCGAACCTACAAGAAAAAGAATGAAAGGGCCGTACGAAAGGAGGCGACTTCTAGGTAGTCGAGAATGACTCCAACGTACAGACACAAAAATGGTGTTGGCTTTCTAAGTGAAACATAGCATGTCTATACAAGGGATGGGTGACCTCCTTTATATAGGACATGCATGGGCCAAACATCACTAACCCATAACCATGACGATGGGCTTGGGCCTGGGTTAAGGGCTTACCTCTCTTTGGCCCACATAATTAGTATAAAAGCATGTGGTAATAAATGCTGATGTGAGAGAAAGAGAATGTTTCCCTGCCAAGGCACCACGTGGCGCAACGAGGGTGGCTGCATGTAACACCCCAACCGATGGCGGAAACATCAAGGTGTCACGTAGTGACGATTTCTCAATAGCTCATGGTACTAAATTGTAAATTTGAATACATTGAATTGAATAGTTTATTACATTGAAAGAAATTACAATATACAAAATTCTAAAGTAGCAACTAAAACTGAAATACAATAACCCAACATCTAAGTAAAAATTCCAAAAGCTTAAAAGTCATCTCAAAGATAACCTGAAACATGTATGAAAATAATTTTGTCAATACAAAATGTATTGGTGAGCATACCCTGTTTGAATACATATAGTATAAAAGTGTTTCGCAATTAACGTGTTGTATACTGTTTGCAATTATGTAATAAGTAATATCCATTCAAAATCAACCCTAAGAAATGAAAGGAAATATATATAGTATGCGCTAGTAGTAATGAAATACATAGCAATGACAAGGACTCTCAACAGAGTCACAAGGATATATACCATAGTACTAATCATTGAAATGCCAGGCCCTCAAAGGTTAATGATTTTGACAAGTCATACACACACAAATTAACACAAGCAAACACACATGAGAATTGCTATTTTAGTAAAAGGAAATAGTAACTTGATAGTAGGTACATGAGTAGCCCCAAAAGTAAAATGAAAAAGGTGAAAGATATACTCACCGTTTACGAAAGCGATCAAAATCCAACTTAAGCGGTCGTGAGCTAAGTAATGGGAATTCCGAGGAATTCAACCTATAACGTATAAGAGTACTAATAAGGAAATGTCTAATAAGTCTAAGGTATCTAGGGTCTAAGGCATTAGGGTTTGCTAAGTCGATTTGGGGAAATAGAGTTTTTATGACAAATCACATTGTTATAGAAGTTGTATATTAAAAATAATATACCAAAGTTTGTAAATATGGGTTACGTAATATAATTATTACCAATTGAATATTTAGATAAAAATATGTTTGTATAATTAAGACAAAGAAAATTAATTAATTATTTTCACCAAATTATTGTAAATAAATACAATAATCATAAATGTTTAAATAAATAATTATGAATTACATAATGATCCAACAAATAATAACTAAGAGTTTCCAGCATATGAAATATTTCTATTTTATAAGAAAAATATTTATAAAATAGATGTTGTAATAGTATTAAATAAATAAACGTTTAATTATGTCTTAATTAAACATAAATAATACTAATAATTATTTTCACCAAATTATTGTAAATAAATACAATAATCATAAATGTTTAAATAAATAATTATGAATTACATAATGATCCAACAAATAATAACTAAGACTTTCCAACATAAGAAATATTTCTATTTTATAAGAAAAGTATTTATAAAATAGATGTTGTAATAGTATTAAATAAATAAACGTTTAGTTATGTCTTAATTAAACATAAATAATACTAATAATACAAGACATGATCCAAAAATGCTATTTTTATTGAAAATGGATGCTTTCTGATGTAAATCAATGAAAATAATTTTCCCATAATTTTTATAAACTTATTTATATTTTAAAACCGATTTAATGAAATTAAATCATGTTTAAATGATTAAAAATAGGAAAATTAATAAAAATAAGTGTTTTCTGAACCAATAATTTTTATTTCAGTTCATGATGACGAGAAATAATTACCCAAAAAGTTTGAGATTTAAATCATTAAAAATGAATTTTTAATCAATTAATTATGATTAAAACAATTTAATTTAATAAAAATATAAAATAAGACATTTTCCTGAAAATAAAAGTGTGGTAATTTTCTTTATGGTGTCAATATGCTACACCTAAATCTTTATAATTTTTGGATCAAAAATGAATTTATTATGAATATTCTAAGCTTTCAATGTATTTCTATAAAAAAAATAAGGAATAAATAGAAAATATAAGGTTTTGAACAAAAAGTAAAATCTGTGTACAAGGGGACTCGAACCCATCGCCCTTTGCTGCACACACCCATTGCATAACCACTCCACCACTTATCATTTGTTGATTTTAATTAGAAATCGAGTTATATAAACATAATCTTCAATACATCATCTTCCCCAAATACATACCCTAAGAAACCCTAACCAAATCTAATAACCCGATTCAGAACACGATAATGTTCTGTAATTGAGGGCTTTTGATCGGAAAACCATGTTAAGTAAAACGGCAATGAAAGAAGAAGCTTACAGACACGAAAAAGACCCGAAAAGGAAGGTGAAAGAGCTGAGACATGAATCGCTAATTGAGCTCAACTCTGGACAGTTTTTGGTGATTTAATATTCGTTTGGAACCTTCAGGGGTGCATAAAGGGAATGGCAAGATTGATTTATATGGTTGCTTGACAAAAACGTGCGTTAGGACTCTTTGTATTAACTCGGCGGTTACAACCTAAGAATGTTCGATTAGCATCACTAAACCACGTTAATGTACATTATAAATCATAAATACAGTCACTAATTGGTGGATAAACGCTTTGGCATCGATTTAAAGGGTTAAAACTCAATAAAGGAGTGGGTTTATGGCTCGCCGGACTTTAGCCGGTCCTTGGCCGCAGATACAGCCGGAAAAACGGGGTAGGGGGAAGGAAAAGCAGGAATTTGTTTTAAAATTTTGTACATTGGCAAAAATGGTCCCTCAGGTTTTAACTAGGTTAGAACATTGTATAACTAAGTTAGTTTTTCCCTTATTAACACTTAACCATACTAACTAAACTATAACTTTTTCAAACTTTAAACCAAATTATATATTTTTATAGAATCTTTTACGACTACCTCTAACAGTACTGTACAAGCATGGCTTCAGCATGTGCAGTATGGAAGTTGTCACGTCGTTGTGCCTGGGGCAGGGTTATTGAACTAACCTGCCACACATCACTATCTGGTTGGCTGAGCGTGCGCTCAGATCTGACAGGATCTCCCTGGATCAGGATCTTCCGTACATCCTCGTACTTGCATACAACGTTGTTTGTTTGTCTGCGCGTGATGGCCACGCGCATTGAATATGTTGCCGACATCTTCTGTGTTGAGGGTTGTTGCGCATGTAATGCATGACCAGCAACGTGTATCCGCGTTGCTTGCGCATGATCTTCCGCAGAATAGGTTGCGCATGCTACATGATTTGAGCTATTTTACGGGATAGGGTTATCCTTATCTGCGCCAGAATTTGGTACCCTATCCCTTCAGTGGTCAAACTCTTTTAAGTTAAGAGGATCAAGCTTGAGTTTATGAGGACATAACTTGGTTAGTTACCTTAGAACATGAAAAATCTCAAACTATTCATATAAGTTTAATGATCTAATGCTAACTGATTTTCATACGAAACCTTGTATGTTAGATTTGATAGGATTTGGGCCGATCTAAACCGCTATGGCTAGTATTAGAGCTATGGTGTACTAAAGGTAGTTCAATATTCGTGTGTTTCCTCACTCACATAGTGCATTCATGGATAGATGATTATAATGGATTTAAGCCTTGACTTGACGAGACAACAAAAAGGTGGATCTTGTGGGATGTCACTGATCGAATGGTAAGATCTTATCGAACTTAGAGTTGAGGAGAGGTTTGTTGAGTCTAAACCCTAGTCCCACCTTGAGTTTGATGTGCTACTTTTTCTAGATTAGGGTTAAAACAAATTTTGAGTTGTTTATGTCATTTCAAAATGTTATTTGCTATTTTAGTGAGTTCATAGTATTTTTCAAACTGAGTTTCATAATTATGTCTAGACAAAAATCAAGGGACATTGATGAAAAGCCACCTAACAAAGCCTTGTCCTCGTGTTTTTTTAATTTTTATTTAAAAAATCATCAGTGATCAGTATTGTTTTCGTTTAAAACGCATCCAATAAAAAAGAAGTAATAGATTTAATTACGCATATGGAATCTCAGTGCAAACTGAAGATAAAACAAAAAAAGTTATGATATGCCTAAAATGATATCGATATATGTTTTACATCGATCGAAATTATAAGAACGAACATTGTAACCAATAATCATAATATCGATACATGTGTCGATGTTGTTCAGCAAATATTCGTTTGGTTTAATATGGTACTGATACCCGACATAGTTTACGATACAAAAAATTCTATATTTTGAATACAACTCAGTTATCTATTAAATTTATTTTGAAATGTTAAGAGAAAAAAATTAAATACACTGTGTAATTGTGTATTGCTATTTTGTAAGTTAATGAATGCAAAATATTAAGGAAAAATAAAATTAATAATAAATTAAATGAGTCAAAAACATAAAAACATATATTATTTATTGTATCATTGGTAGCCAATGATCTTCAGCTCAGCTGGTTTGAGGTAGGGTGGGTTTTCCCTTAGGGGTTCCCATCCTGGGGGAGGTCACAGGTTCGATCCATGCACACCACAAAAAAATTCCCCGTGACGGTTTGAGCTTAGGCAAGGAGGACACCGGTGCGTGGGTAGGGATTCAAACTTGAGACCAATAGGTTAGGGTTGTATAAGGATTTCCATTGATCTAAACCTTTCAAAAAAATTGTATCATTGGTAAATTCGAAAAAAAAAAAACACTAAAGTGATTCTCATAAGAGTTTCATTTTCTTATTACTACAATTAGAAACATTCTTCCATTATTGCCTGGAATTGGGTATATAAATATAACAACAAAGTTACGTTCCGGCCCACCACAAAGGAAATTCATTTGGTAATTGGTATGAGTATGATTTGTTATCGAGATTTGATATAGCAATTGAAAGAAAAGGTGCAAATCACGATATGTTCTAACAAGGTTTTGACATATGTTTTACATTGTTATAAAATTATAAAAATGAATATGAGTAGCAGCATCGATAATACCGAGGACTAGTATCTATATAAGTCAGCACCGATATGAGTGTTATTGGCACAGTTAAAAATATTCATTTTATGGATTTTGATCGATATAAAACGTGCGTCAATATTGTTTTGAGCATAACACAAATTCATTTTACAAGTATTTTTAAGGTTGCTATAATGAGTGGTGGTACTATACTGATAACGTAGTGAATGTACGTATATTATTACTTTATAACAGTATAATATCAACTGTTATATATTTTATACTATTTTACCCACCGCCACACGAATCATCATCTCCAAAAGAAAAATATCAAGGTTTATCAATACGTTATAAAAATAGATTACATATGGAATGAAATTCGAACGTTACAACATCTAGAATAAAAAATCCATATCTATATCTACTTCTATATCTATCTATAAAAGAAAATTATGGAGATCATAGAAAATCATGACCTATCTTCTACATCATTTGTCTTTGTCATGACCATCTTCTAGAGCTTCATCTACCTGGCAATTTCACAACCGCCCTGGTTCTTTCAGCCATATGCAAAAAGGCATACCCCAAAAAGACAACCCAGATCGGTAAACATCCTAATGTCACACCCCAATTTCACCACCCGAATCATTAGGGACAACATAGTTAACTAGGCTCGTAAAGTTAAACACGTATATATTTTTTTGAACGGCCAACAAATTTTATTCAGCACCCAAGCTAGCGGGAAACTAGCAAAATCGCCCGGTATACAACAAAAAAACATACATCATTGATCGCCCATATACAAAAACACAAACAGAATAAACTAAACGATATGCGATAAGTTGAATCCCCGCCATTTCTCCCAATCCAAGTCGTACAGTTTCGCTCTCGCCTTGACCCAGAAAACTGAGTGTTTTAAATTTTTAATATCCCCAATAACCTTGTGTATAGAGGGCTGAACCTGTTTAAAAATTAAGTCATTCATGCAGCCCCATAGACACCACAATGTCGTCAAGCAAACTGCATAGAAGATCTTTTTTAGCTTTGTCGAACCGGCCGTATAAATGTGCAGTGAAAGAATATCTCGAACATCAAACGCATATATTCCACCCACTTTACACCACTGAGATATTAGTTGCCAAACGGAATCCGCGAAGGCACACGAAATAAACAGATGATTCCCCGTTTCAGTCGCGTCTCCACAAATCGGACAAAGTCCCGAGCCCACATTAATGTTTCTCCTACCCAACGCCTCTTTTGTAGGAAGTCTATTAAGACCCGCACGCCACACCATAATTTCAACTTTTCTTGGAACCCAATTGTTGCACTTAAATACCCATGTAATCACATCCGGCCTCTGAACCTGCAGCATCATTTTAATACCTTTAACCAAAAATGTTCCCAGCCCATCGACTAACCACAGCCAACTGTCTGCAGAATCTGCAAGGACATGCGGCTGCAGTTCAACCCCAAACGACCCAGTTCCAGCAGTTCGAACCCATTTAGCACTCCATTTCGCTAGTCCCAAACCCAACCCAACCCATCGTTAGAAACCCGGTCAGCAACGACAGCAAGCTTAACCACAGCAGCCGTAAACAGGGCTGGGAAAGCTGCTGCTAGCGGGTCATTACCAGACCAATTGTCCAACCAAAACTTAAGTGTATTGCCATTACCAACTATACCTTTTGTGAGCATTCCAACATCGACACCCAATGATTTCAATCTATCAACAGCCCCAGCGATTGCCTTCCACGGATCCAGCACCCTCATCCTACAAGGAATTAGATTCCACGCCCTTGATGAATGATGTATTGACCAAATCACTTTTCGCCATAGCCCATCTAGTTCAGTTCGAAACCTCCACCACCACTTCGCAAGCAATGACAAATTATTATCCCTAAGTGATCCGAACCCGAGTCCACCCCCTTCACAAGGCCCAATTACACCATCCCAAGCAACCCAATTCATTTTAGCTTTCTCCTCCGACCCACCCCAAAAGAAAACTCGATGCATACGATCTAGCTTATCCAACACACTTACCGGGCTTTGTATAGTGAAAAGAAATACGTGGGCAATGCATTCAAAACCGATTTGGTAAGAACAACTCGGCCTCCAAACGACAAAGTCCTCGCCTTCCAAATAGACAATCTTTTTCGAAACATCTTCATAAGCGGCTCCCAATGTTTTGACCAAACTCATGTTCGCCCCCACCAATAGACCCAAATAAGTGAATGGAAAACAACCCCTTCTGCAGTTAAGTAAATTGGCCATATGTTGAATTTCCTCACCATCGACTCCAACACCAAAAACGTTGCACTTACCAAGGTTAATTCTCAAACCTGATACAAGATAAAAACACCAAAGTATCTGTTTCAAGTTAGCCACATTAGTCCTACTCCATTCACCTAGGAACACCACATCATCCGCATAGATAAAATGTTACAAAACAAGATCGCCATTGCCACACCTCAAGCCTCGGAATAACCCCACTTCGCCCGCTCTCTTTAACACACCGGTAAGTGCTTCCATAGCCAAGACGAACAAGAAAGGTGAGAGTGGATCACCTTGTCTAAGTCCGCGTTTACAATCAAACTCTTGTGTCGGTGAACCATATACTAAAACCGAGGCCCTAGCCATCGTTACAATGGACATAACCCACTTAAGCCAAATAGTAGGAAAGTTCATTTGCGCCAATATCAACTCTAAAAATCTCCAATTCAAAGAATCATACGCTTTTTCAAGATCAAATTTAAAAATCATACCTTGTCGTTTCATCTTCTTTAACCACCCGATAATTTCATTGAGCATTAATGGTCCATCCGTGATGCTTCTACCCGAAAGAAAAGCGGATTGCTCAAGCGACACCAATTTCCCAATCACCATTTTAAGTCTTGCAACCAACACCTTATATATAACTTTATTGATACAACCTACCAAGCTAATAGGCCTAAAGTCCCGAAAATCCATGGGTTCATCGGACTTCGGAATCAACGTTATAAATGAGGAAAAACACCCACTGGACAGATTCGGATTATGATGAAATTCTTGAAACAACTTTACGAAATCAGCTTCAAGACTGGTCCAACAACGCTTAAGGAACTTGAAATTGAACCCGTCAAGCCCGGGCGCCTTATCCCCACCACACGCCCAAACCGCATCTTTAATTTTGTCAGTGTAAACGGAAGAACAAGTAGCTCTGCTTCAAGACTCGAAAGCCTATTAACATGAGTACATACAATACTTGGACTCAACCCAATTGGTTCTTGAAACTTCGCCTCAAAAACCTAAAAGCCTCATCATTAACAGTTGTTGGACCCGTTTCCCACACCCCATTGATACGGACATCGTTAATTCTATTATTGGACGTATTAGCATTCATAAGCGGGTTAAAGAAACCAGAATTTTCATGGCCATCAATTGCCCACCTGGACCGAGCCTTTTGTCGCTCATCCATATGCACTTTCTTATCGAAATCCAAAACAAAAACCTTGAATTCATCCCAAAAAATCTGCTCAGCCATATATAATTGTCGGGTTTCGGCTAAAACATCAAGTCTTTCCAACTCCATCTTTTTTGTATTATACGTACCCTGCGTTTTCCTCCTCTCAAGTGCCACCCAATCTTTAATCTTGTTCTTAAAATACTTCAGTTTAGTAGCGAGAGCAAGGTCCGGTCGACCAACGAATACAAATTTAGAACTAGCTACAGCCACCATATCAACAAAACCCGGTAGTACAAGCCACGTATTAAAAAACCTGAAAGGGGTATGGCCAAAATCTGCTACAACCACCGATAAGAGCACATGACAATGGTCGGATACGAATCTGGACAGAACAGTGACAGTGGAATTAGGCCATTTGTTGAAGAACACATCACACACTAGAAACCTGTCCAACTTACTCCTCTTCGATCCATTATCAAAAACATAAGTAAACTTACGACCACCTTGATTATACTCCTGCAACCCCGTCTCCGAGATGAAGTCATTAAAGTAGGAAGTGTTTATGTGGATAAATTCTGAGTTCAACCGTTCTTCCTCACACCTAACATCATTGAAATCACCTAAAAACACCCATAACCCGGATTGGATTCTTTAATAACTTTCAATTCCGACCACACACCTCTTCGAGTATCGGGATCATTTGGTGCATATACATTTACAATATTCAGTGGTTCTCTTGAATTAAGAATAATACCTGCTACAAATAAATAATACCTGTTCTTAACGACCCCCAATCTTCGGAACATGGATGGATCCCAAATACTAACAATACACCCGATCTACCTTCAGAGAAAACCATTTCAGAACAGAATTTTGAGCAACCCCAAAACGTCGATAACTGGAACGACGACTCAGACCCTAGCTTCGATTCTTGTATACCAATGAAGTGTACCCTGTTATTAGTCTTTAATCCACGTACCTAGGACGTCTTCCTATCGTCCTTCACCCCCTTAAATTCACTGTTAAGAAATTCATTGAGGAACAACGACATCGCCTTCACCCAAAACCATCTCTTGCACCTCTCCCCCAAATCCACCGACTTCGATTCCAACTATCGAACCAACAACAATAGTCGCGTCCACCTCCTCGTTTAGATTCAGATCCGAATTATTATTTACCTAGGTGCTATTGTCTGGATTCGTTTCTTGCCCCCTCCATATTAACATTATTATTATCTACTCACATACCTGGTTGCTTTGAAAAGTCTGCATTGAGGCCAAACATGAATACCCCACCATTGACATGTGAAGTGTTCTCTTCTCCCTATCTAAAACATCCGGACTTGGACTTCTAATAACTTTGGGCCTCTTCGTAGATTTATGGCCCACCACATCCACATCATTGTTAATAATACCTGGCCCAATGGTTTATGAGAGATCAGGCTATTAAGATGGAATGAACTTCCAGAATTGCCATTGACCCCCCCCCCCCCACACACACACACCTAACCCACCCCTATTATTAACAATATTGGAATTACTAGTTTTTATCCCGGGAGCGTCCCGGGTTGAAATATCTAATATAAAATAATAAAATATATTATTATTATTATTATTATTATTATTATTTTAAACAAATCTCTGTCGTAAGTTATCATATTCAAATATAAAAAAAACGAATCTCTGCGCCGGGGTATAAATCTAGTGCCATTACAAATGAATTCGGAAGTTTGTAATCGATCATTCTAAAAAGAACTAACATGAAATTAGAAAAAAAAAAAGTTAATTATTGAAATATCGAACGCGTTAGTCTAAGGGTTATGTGATGCATTAAAAAATTCATGGGTATTTGATCGGGTATGTAGTTCGGGTATTTGGGTATGTTGTTTCGGGTAATCGGGTCGGGTATAACCTAATCCCAGACCCGACCCAAACCCACAATTTTTTTTTAAACTAATCCCAAACCCGACACAATACCTGTCGGGTTACAAAAAATAGTCATTTTTTTCTCCGATTTTTATATAGCACTATGGTACTCGTTGGAAAGATAATAAAACGCTCGTTAACTTGGTGTAATTTTTTTCTTTAAAAAATCTCGTATATAAAAGATATTCACGTTTAAAAGTTATGGGAGGAAACACGAGAGATAAAATAATAAAAGTTTAATATTTAGATTTAGTAGATTAGGTATTTAATGGATTAGGTTAAATCATATTTATTTCTTTTTTTTAATTAGTTTAGAGTTGCCACATCATATCCTATGTGGCATCTCTCAAAGGATGTGGCATCTCTCAAAGGAGAGATTGCATAAGGGTATGACATGTAGGATTAATCACTTTGCAATATCTATAATCTATAATCTATAACTATTAATAAAAGAATTGAACTTAGATGATGTGGCATTCAATGGTGGCTTCAACCCTTCCTTGAATGTGCCACGTGCATAATGAGGTGCAAGTGTTTAATTTTTTTTTTATTTTTTTATATTTTTTTTATTATTAAAATCTAATAATAAAATTAATTAAAACCCTATACAAGATATACATATCTTATCTTAGAATTTAAAATAAAAGATTTACGAGATATTTTAGGAAAAAAAATTAAAAACAAAATTAGATTTTTCTTTCTCATGTTTCCTCCCATAATTTTTAAACGTTAATATTTTTTATATACGAGATTTTTTAAAGAAAAAAATTACACCAAATTAACGATCGTTTTATTATCTTTCCAACGAGTACAATAGTGATATATAAAAACGGAGAAAAAAATGACCAAATTAACGAGCGTTTTATTATTTTTTTCAACGAGTCCATAGTGGTATATAAAAAATGGAGAAATTATTAAGCGTATTCACCTGCATATTTGGTAATAGCTGCAAGAAATCAAAAGACTAAATTACCACTTCTATCAATCCAAATAAACTTTCTAAGAAAATAGGGATTACAATACAAACTTTTAGTCATTATCTATAAGCAGTTAGCAGCACAATCTAAAGTATCTAGAAAATTTAAAAGAATCTGAACTTGACTACAACCCAAGTGCAACCATTAACGCTTAAACCATCCAATATGTTTAGAATTAAGTCATTACTCATTATTCATTACGTAATTTACCCGTTCACTTGACCCCGTTGTGGCTAAGGGTGAGCACAGGAGCGACCAAAGCTCATTTTCTCCCGTTAATGCATGCGACCACCATTGCCTGTGCTCGCGCCGCGGCTGTTCACGTGGGGCTGTTGTGCCTGGCGTGAGCACCAGGCTCGCTCACGACCGACAACGGATAGTCTTAAGTTAGGTTCCAAACACAACTGTTTTTGAATATTTTTATTCCAAGTGATTAGGGGACCAATATAATTAAGATGGTAGCATCTTAGGCGGTTAGGGGATACGGTAACAGTCGAAATGATTTATATTTTTTGTTCTGATTGTAGATAATTGGTGTTATAGTTTTGATGACAATTCGTGATTTGAGTTTTCTTCTTTATCATTTTTTTTAGACAAAATTACACAAAACAACCTTTATGTATTATCAAAACTGCACCTTTCACCTTTATCTTTAAAAAGCACTTTAATCAACCTTAACCTATGTTATTTATTGCAAATCCAAACCTTTAACACTAACTGAGTTAGTTTTTCCAGTTAACTCCCCTCACATGCCTTGCATGTGAGGGCTTTTTAGTCATTTTGAATGTGTTTTATTTAAATGTTTATTTTAAACAAAAAAAACTTATAAACACCCTGAATCATCTTCCCAAACATAAACAAAGCCCAAACAACCTTATCAAACCCTAATTATCTAACAACATTTCACATCTTAATCTTCCCCACCACTGTACCACACCATCACCATCTCATCACCACCCCTAAAACCTATAGATCAAACCCTACTTTCACAAACCCCATCAAATCTCCAAACCCTAATCTTGAACACCACCAAAACCCATTAAGATCCAAACTTTTCACAAACCCATCACTTCTTTCACCAAATCCCCATTCGAGTCGGGTCAAAATATTGGATCAGATCCTCAGACCTCGTCGTGTGTTAGAAGAGTTACAAACCAGTACTGACCAAAATATTAATAATAATGATAATAATTATGTTGAATTTGATGTTAAGAAGCTGTTTGTTGATGAGGAAGATGATGTGAACCAGCCGTATAGTATAATTGGGATGAACAGAGAGGGGAATGGTTGAAGCAAAATCCTACGTGTAGTAATTGTAGGATACGTTGGATAGAGATCTTTTATATTATGGTGTTTCTTGATGCGGAATGACGGGGTTTTAGGCGAAACTTCCATTGATTAGGAAGTTGTTATGGAGTCATCCAGAGGTGGAGTTTTTGTGGTGGATGGATAATGATGCGATGTTTACGGATATGGCGTTTGAGATGGTTTATGATCAGAAGAATTGGATTGGGTTGAATATGGGGAGTTTTTTTGTTGAGGAATTGTCAGTGGTCGTTGGATTTGATTGATGTTTGGACGCCGATGGGTCTGAAAAGGAATATTAGAGAGTAGGCAAGGAAGGTTTTGATGAGAGAGCTTAAGGATAAACCTGTTCTTGGTGATCATAGAGGAAATGATTGCGAATTACCATCCTGGTCTTGGTGATCATAGATGGCCGCTTGTTACTCATTTTGTGGGATGCAAACCTTATGGGAAATTCGGTGATTACCCGGTTGAAAGATGTTTAAAACAGATGGGTCGTACCTTTAATTTTGGGTATAATCAGATTTTGCAGATGTATGGATTCAGGCACAAATCACTTGCTAGCAAGAGGGTGAAACAAACAAGAAATGATATAGTAGTATTTTTGTTTAAAATAAACATTTAAATAAAACACACTTAAAATGACTAAAAAGCCCTCACATGCAAGTCATGTGAGGGAGTTAACCGGAAAAACTAACTCAGTTAAGGCTAAAGGTTTGAATTTGCAACAAATAACAAAGGTTAAGATTGATTAGAGTGCTTTTTTAAAAATAAAGGTGAAAGGTGCAGTTTTGGTAATACATAAAGGTTGTTTTCTGTAATTTTGTCTTTTTTTTATTAAGTCATGTTAAAATTTTCAACCCCGGGACGTTCCCGGGGTAATCAGCTAGTATATATATATAGATATAGATATAGATATAGATATAGATATATAGATTAGTGATATTATTATCATTATTCAAGTTATCGACAATATTATACACTTTTAATCAATTTGGTTTTCATTTATACTATTTTTTTCTTTAACAACTGCATTTGTTAACTGGAAAAAAACCTAAATACGCAGTTATATTTCAATTTGAATTTTGATAAAAGATGGAGTTGTTATTCAAATTTAGCTTCATAAACTTTGCCACCTAACCATCTCGTGCCAATGCCATAGCAAACCGAACCAATATTGGATGAAACTAGAGGTGAGCAAATCGGTTTTTTTTTTTTTGCCGAACCGGTTTCGGTTCCAAACCGGTTCGCTACGGTACCGGTTCCTGGCCGACCCGGTTTCGGTTCCAAACCGGTTCAGTTTTGGACCGGTTTCGTCGATTCGTAAGACCGGTTTCGGAGACCGATTTGGTTCGGTTTCAGTTTCGGTTCTTAATCGTTGTTTCGCGCACTTTTTAAAATCGTATAAATTACATAAAATTTAACTTTTTATAACTTTTAAGGTTTTTTAAAGGAAATTGAATATTAATACAAAAAAAAAAACAAAGTTTTATTTGTGTTTATGGCCAAAAATGTATTTTTCTTAAACAGGTTTCGGCCGGTTTTTTAGCGATACCGATTTCAGTTTGTGTAACGGTTTTGGTTTCTTTTGACCGGTTTTTTCGTCGGTTTTAGGCCGGTTTTCGGTTCGGTTTGAGATTTTTTTAGTACCGATTTCACGTGAAACCGGCTTTGACCGGTTTCGGTTCGGGTCAATTTTACCGGTTTCGATTCCCGAACCGGTTTTTTTTTTATCACCTCTAGCTGAAACCGAATTCCACCACATGATCTCGCCAAGAAATACCTAATATCTATAGTTAATAAATAGGTAACTGATTGCGTCACATATCAGAGTTCTGTAAGTTCAATATTCTTTTCCTCGCTTTCCTTTTGTATTCCATCTTTAATATATGCAAATTGCTATATGTATTAAAAGACAACTTGTAGCTACAGTAGCTACGTTCTTATTATTATTTTTTGTCTTTTGTCTGTTTTGTTTTTTTTTGTCTTTTATCTCTCAACTTTTAGTATTGACTATTATAACTCCTCATCTTTTTATAAACTTTGTTACCGTAATTTTGACCCCCTTGAGTTGTCAAAGTTTTAGGTTCTATGTTTTATGTGTTTTTATGTACGTGTCGGTATAAACAGATGTTACTTTATGTGTTAACATAATTTTCTTTTTGAAATGTGACAGGTTATATATAATAAGTTTTTGTTCTTATTTTTATGCATGTTTTCAATTACTCTATCGAGTTTATAAAGTTAAAACAAATTATATGACGGTATAAATTCAGGTTGGTTTACGTTTAACGTAAATATTCATATCGTTTTTGTTGCACTATCGCTTTATATGCTTAATTTTATTTTTTAGTCGCTAACGGTACCGTATTTAGATATCCTCTTTCAGTTACTATACCGAGTTTTGGTGTAATCGAAGCACAAACGTACATATTAACAAACCAAGATTGATTCGGTTTCGCGCGCTGCAACGCGTGCTGGTTAAGTCCTAGTCATGTCTTATCTCAAAATATGCTATCTTATAATTTTTAAGTTTTCATTATTAACTATTTAATATTAAATAGTTAAAAATGACAAAATTACACTTTGTGTCATTTATGTATCATCAAATTTATGAAACGTGTCCTTTAAATTTTTTTATTTTATGTCTAAAATCTCAGTTTTCTTAACAATTAATGTCCTTTAGAAATAACTCAGTTAAGAAACCCAATTATCCTTAATCTCCCTAGGGATAAAATGGACCTTTCACTACCCTTGACTTAAAATCCTTTTTTATTATTATACTTTAGTTTATTTGTGGGACTCACTCACCACCCACTTCATCTTCAACCTCCACCCACTTCATCTTCAATTGCCTCCTTCAGAAGCTAGTTTTAATGCTTAAGAACAGGTTTGATAAGTTCATAGAAACCTAATAAAATATAAGAATATGCCATTTGTAATTTTGGATAACATTAATTTGTATTAATCATTGTAATTATTACTTCCCAGTTATAAGGGAATGTGTGATGTATATATTGATGTCAAATGAATGAAAGGGATGAAAGAAAATTATTCCATACCATAATATTCAACATGGTATCTAGAGCACCTCCCACCCTTCTTCTCTATAATCTCCTTCTGTCGTCCCTTTTCTGTACCGATTTTTTTTCCTAGCTCACTTCCAACCTATTTTTCATACTTATGGCATCCTCCTTTCACCCCGCTGTGACCGTAACCAACATAAAAAATTTTATCCCCATCACTCTTGATAGTCAAACCGAACATTATAACACATGGGCCGAATTGTTCGTCATCCATTGCAAGGCATATGACGCCTATGATCATCTTCTACCACGCGTACTCCCTGCCACTTCCTACTCATCCGAAAAAGACCCGGAAACAACCCAAAATCAAACAACTCCAATGTGACAACGGGGTGAATATGCCAACAATCAATTTCACAATTTTTGTAACACCGATGGCATGCACTTCCGTTTTTCCTGCCCTCACACCTCCTCCCAAAATGGTAAAGCCGAACGAAAAATCCGCACCATCAACAACCACATGAGAACCCTTTTAGCCCATTCCTCAACACCTAACACCTACTGGCATCATGCCCTTGAAACCACAACTTACTTGTTAAACATCATCCCGAGTAAAATACATAAATTTCAAACCCCCACCCAACAACTATACAACTGCCTACCCTCCTATGACCACCTTCGAGTGTTTGGTTGCATGTGTTACGCTCTCATTCCACACACCAAAATACATAAACTTGCCTATCGTTCCTACCCTTGTGTATTCCTCGGTTACCCATCAAACCACCGGGGATACAAGTGCCTTGATCTAAAAACCCGCACTATCACCATCAACCGTCATGTAATCTTTGATGAAACCATTTTTCCATTCTCCAAATCACCCAATCCCACCACACACACCTACACCTTCCTTGAAAATACACTTCACCCTTCCTTACGTTTCCCCTCACCCAGTCCTTCACTATCCACTACCCCTCCTCCATCATCGGTCTAGCCCACCTCACCATTCCACCCCACCTCACCAGCCCACGCATCTCCTCCTAATCCCTCAGCCCACACCTCACCAGCCCAGACATCCCCACCCGGCCCACAACTCAACGCCACTCCCACCTCTCCCGCATACCACTCCACATCTACACCGGCCCATCACAGCCCAATACCACCTCCTCCACCACCACCGTCAACTCGCACCATCACAAACCCGTGCTATGTCTGGAATCACAAAACCCAAACAGATTTTTAACCTCTCCTCCACCACCATATCACCTATTCCCAAATACCCTATAGACGCCTTGTCCAACCCGGAGTGGCATAACGCCATGAAAAACGAATTTAATGCCTTAATTAAAAACAAGACTTGGGAACTTGTCCCGAGACATCGACATGCATGTTATTCGTAGTATGTGGCTTTTTCGTCATAAATACAGGTCTGATGGCACGCTGGAAAGATACAAGGCTCGCCTGGTTTGTGATGACAGAAATCAAGAGGTCGGTATCGATTATGGAGAAACATTCAGTCCAGTAGTCAAACCAGCTACCATACGAACTGTCTTAACATTAGCACTATCCCGATCTTGGTCCATTCACCAGTTGGATGTCACCAACACATTCTTACACGGGAATCTTACAGAGACAGTTTACATGTATCAACCAATGGGCTTTCGACACAGAGACTTTCCTGACCACATCTGTCATCTAAAGAAATCTCTATATGGTCTTAAACAGGCACCACGCGCCTGGTACCAATGCTTCAGTGATTTTGTGACTTCGATTGGTTTTTCCCAAAGCCGATGTGACAACTCTCTTTTCACATTTCACCATGGGGGGTGACATGTAACACCCCAACCGATGGCGGAATCATCGAGGTGTCACGTAGTGACGATTGTTCAAAAGCACATGGTACTAAAATGTAAATATTATTGAATAAGCCAAAATTGTCTTACATGAAAATGGAAAATACAAAGTCTAAATGAAACATAAATATTGAAATAATTGATTAAAATAAAGCACTAAATATCCCTTGCTAAAGCACTAGATCAAACTGCACCTGAAACATGTACAAAAATAGGTTTGGTCAACATATGAAATGTTGGTGAGCATTCCTAGTTTTGATATATATAGTAAGTTAAAAAAAATATACAATTCAAGTGCAAGCTACTGTGCAAATATGTAAACTATGTATCATACAAATGAGCGAAATCAACCCTGTGACTGTATAATGTACTGTATGAACGGTGGTGTACTCATCCAATAAATGGGTGATAACTTAACAATGGCCACGGATTCTCCGATGAAAAAAGGGGGAGAATCAATCTAGGCGGGTTGTCAATCCAAATAGCGCTATCCAATGTTAAGGTCGGCTTGTACCATGTTAATGATTTCACTAAGTACAAATGTAATCCACATGTATTGTCTAAGCATAAAGCACGTTGTAAGCAATGCACATAGTACTAGAATTGTATTGTAAAAATGTAAACTTGTATTTTGAAATTGTAATAGTGTACATGTAACACCCCAAAAATGAATAAAAGCAAAAAGGGGATAGGAATACTCACCTTGATAGTGTTGAACTTGCTAGAATTTAACAAGAATCAACGAATTATGCTTGCACCTAAGTAGGTTAAGAATAATAATTTAGTTTCTATTGACGTTAGTTTATGGTTATAGTTAATATAATAGTTTCACTAAAGTAATAATTCGTTTTGCTAAAATCAAGTCTTAGGATTTACATGGGTGTCAAACACCATTTACTTTTTTTCTCATATTTTTCAAATCAGTAGCATATCTTGTGAATTTAGATATATATATAAAAAAAATCTGGTTTAATGACAATAATAATAGTAAAACAAAAACCAATGTTTGAAATTTAAAACAAGAGGCATTAATATTCTATTATTGTTGATATAGTTATTCACAAAATTCAATATGCCTATGTGTTGACGTAATTAGTGATTGTGCGTAGGTTATTAAAACAAGTTGAGTAATGTTTGCATGACCAAAATTCCATTAACAATGGACTTTAATATCGTCCACTTAGGTTGACTCAATGTTTGAATGTGTATTAATTGGATGTAAATAGAGAATGGAACATAAGCAATACCTCAAGTATTCATTCTAAATTGTCTTCTTGGAAGGCAAAATTTCTTTCTTTTGCAGGTAGGACGGTCTTAATCAAGGCGGTACTGGGAGCGATTCCGAACTACTTCCTTTCATTATTCAAAGCACCGGCGGGAGTCACAAAATCACTTGAAGGTCTTAGAAGAAAGTTCTTGTGGGGAGGGGCATCGTCAAGGAACAAAATAAGGTGGGTGGCATGGGAAAACATCATAAAACCGAAAAATAAAGGGGGGTTGGGTGTGGGCAGTATAGAAGATTTAAATGTCGCCTTGTTATGCAAGTGGGGGGTGGAGATTCAAGATGTCAGGCGAGCAATTATGGTGTAAGGTCATTAAGTCATTTCATGAGGGGAGGACAAATTCAGGCTTCATACCATGCAAGAAAACTCTAGCAGGGGTTTGGTCTAACATCTCAGCGATTCAAAAGTCATTTTCGGAACGAGGCATTGATGTTGCGAACAGGTTTGTATGCTCTGTGGGAAGGGGGGATTCAGCAAGATTCTGGGAAGATAAATGGTGCGCAAACTCATGCCTAGACGAGGACTTCCCTGCTTTAAAACTGTTATGCAAGAAAAAGAAGTTGATGGTGAGTGATTGTTATAGGATCATCAATGGGATGGTGTGGTGGGATATTCCATGGAGCAGATTACCATCGTCGGCTAATGAATGGGGGGAGATGCATCGGATGTGGTTAAGACTTTGTAGTCAGAAGCTGAACTCAGAAAAGGATGGCTGGTGTTGGGAGGTTGCTGGGGCTGCCAAGGAATTCTCTGTCAGTCGGGTCAGGGAGGTAATTGTTGATTCTAAATGGGGCGGTCAGCAGGCCCCCTCGTTCAGATGGAGTACGATTGTTCCACCCAAAGTAATGTGTTTTATTTGGAGGCTCCTTAAGAATGGGATCCCTACGGCTGAAGCATTATCTTATAGAGGAGTCCAGGTCGGGGATGGTATATGCAAACGCTGCGGGATTGAGTTGGAGACGACTAACCATATTTTTTCAGGATGTGTGTGGGCAAGAGCGATTTGGTGGAATGTAGGGGATTGGCTGAAGGTGCAACGCTTACAAACAGAAGAGCCGATTGACAAAGTTATTGAGTTCTTTAATGGCGCGAACGGAACCGGTAAGAAAGCAAAGGCTGTTTATGCTGTTGTTTGCCTTACGATTTGGAAGATATGGATTAGGAGAAACGATAAGGTGTTTCGAGATGTTAATACGGCTACACCGGTGCTATTGGAGGACATCAAGGTCGAATCGTTTTGGTGGATGATGAAACGGGGTAAACTGCACGGGCTGGAAAGGGAAAAATGGTGGGATTTCTCTTTGTTCGATAACGGCTAAACAGGGGACAGAAGATGTGGGTAGGCGGAATTTTGTTGGGCCGGCTGAAAGTTGTATTTGGGCCGTAGCAGTGTTAGCAGTGTTAGCTTTATAGGTACTACAATGTCTAATGTAATGTTTTTTGTTATTTTGGGTTGGCCCAGGTAGCTACTCGCTTAATGTGCCTGGGTGATCCGTTTTGTACTCTGTTTTGGTGGAATAAAGTTTCGTTTGAATGTTCAAAAAAAAAAATCAAGTAGTCTCCCCGACATCGGAGATGACGACTGTTGTACACGGCCCGAACAACCAATTGTGGCGGCACTGGTTCCGGCGACAAGCAGGGACACGAGAACGATGGCGGCGCGGCTAGAAATGACGGTGTGGTGGCGTGTGGCTCGAACCGCGACAGCGATGACCCTCGAAGGTGGTTATTATTATTATTATTATTAATATTTTTTGTTCGGTGGACGTTATTGCCGGCTCTGTTTGGTTTGAGACACGAAAGGGTGGTGCGTGATGGAGGTTGTTAAGGTTTGTTTCAAGGTTACTTCTGTCGTCAACCGTCACTGAATTCGAACCGTTGTTCTCTTGCTCGGACGTGACCGGAAGGTGTTGGATAAACAAGTGGAAGGCCAAGGTTTGAGGTTTGGTTGTATGGTATTCAGGGAACCAAAAGATGGTTAAAATTAAGAACTTGGATTGGAGTTGTGCGGAATGGTGTCTAAACAGAACACGAAGGCGTCTCCATTTATAAGGTTGTGACGTGGTTCAGTTTTTATTTTGAAAAAAAAAAAAAACGTGATGTACTCAAATTATGGATCAGAAATTTCGGGTTAATTGGTGGTAATATGATGGTCAAAAGATTTACTACTATTAGTTTTGGTTTATCTTGAGTCAAGAGGTGGTCTAGAATACCCAGATTTCCCGTCGGATTTATCGGGTGTTGACCGAGTTTCAAAGTGTAGAAGAAGACTTGTTTGGCGGGATGCATTCAAGATGATTTGATTTAGTTATTATATTTGGTCAACACGTGTACAAACATATGCATGGGAAGGTATTGATTGATAACTAATTTGATATTTGTCAATTCCTTGCTTCACCTAATATTATTATTTTTTTCTTTTATTAAGCTACGAGAGTTAAATAAAAAATAAAATATGTGTCTACATTGTTTATATGATTTTTATTATTATAACATTGTTTGTATTTATTATAATGACAAAAAAAAATAATAATAGCATAAAAAAATATAGATGTTACAGTCTCCCCTACTTTAAAGAATTGCGTCCCGAAATTCATTTAAAATGGAGGTTTCTATGAAAAGCAAAGTATTGTAAAAGGATGGATAAGTAATTTTTAATAGTGAAGAATATTGTAGAAGTCGTGATTTTGACGAAATTAATATAGTTGAGTAAAAGTTTTCTTAAATAAAAGAGGTTATAGTAGTTGGTCAACGATCCTATTAAAAAGAGGTCAGGCCTAGCGCTAACCCACCACACTACCGAAACTTTGGACTTGTACTGATTGTCTACCAATAGCCTAAGTGAAATCACACACCACCCCCATGTACCTGTAAACCCATTATTACGTTCCGGACCGTAATCACCGGTTTACTTTACACTAGAGTGTTATGCTTTTCCACGACACTAACATAAATGATACAGACACAATGCCTGCAACTAAAATGTGTTAAGTAATAAGTACTGCTCAAGTATAAGATGCGGTTAGAGGTCCTTCCCCTTTCGGGTTCACCCGAATAACCGTAATGAGAATAAGGTGTAAGTATCAAGCACGGTTAGCGGTCCTTCCCCTTACGGGTTCACCTGCACAAATAACCAGTCAATTTTTGTTCTAATCGTTTGGCTCTAAACACCCATATTGATAAGCTCTAAGGATTACACCATTTCCCCTCGGGTTAGAGGAGTACTCCGACCCGAGTCGTACGAGGGAACTGGCTTAGACCTCATGCGAGTTATCAATTAGTATGTTCATTGACCATGGTGTTGAGAAAATATAGCATGGTCTTGCTCACAACAGGAAAAAAAATGCATACAAAATATGCGTTCATGTAAGTATATATAAGTATATAAAATTTCGATTGAAAGAATGATATAATATAAATCGAGTAAATCACGATTACGCAAAATAAGAGTAAATGAGTTGAATTAAAGTTCAAAATCAGTGATGTAAAAATAACTGCTAATAAATAGTGCGAGAATAACCACAAACAACGCATAAGAATAACCACCAATAAAAGAATAATGCGAGAATAATCATAAATAAGATAATGCGTGAGAATAACTGCAAATAAAATGGTGTAAGGATAAAATAATGAAATTTACTGCAAATGAGAGTGCACAGAACAGGCGTATAGCCTACTGGCATGTGAGTTAAAATTTAGTAGTTTTGCAAATATGTACTAGATGATAGAAGACATCTTAATAGAGATATGTTAGCCAAAAGTTTTGTGATTTGAAAATTTTAAGTGTAAAAAGATAAATTTTCGTTTATAAAACACGGGTGCCCCGAACCTTGCGATATAGTTGAAAGAATAGTAGTAATGAAGCATGAGAATAACTATTTAGAGATCGAAAGAAAAAAAATGTTTTAGATTCAAAAGCAAGCTCGCAAAAAGGACTTTGCAAGTACACACTTTCATATGTTCACGAGAAGTCGAGTTGAAAATTGTCATATGGTGTATTATTAGTCGTAAGTTTCCTCATTTTTTTTCTTCCGGAAATATGCATTGGATCTGTTATATGAAAATAAAATGGTTTACACTTGACTTGTAAATATGCAAAACTAGTTATAGAACGCAATAGAAAACAATTTCATGAAGTATAGATTAATTGTGCTTTCAAAAGACCACTGTTTTAAAAATGACATGGGTAAGAATAACCAACGTATATGATACGAAGAGATTTCCAAATATTTAAAAATTCAATGCTTCGAAAGAACGTGGATAGAAAAAGCTTATAACATTTCTGAAAATAGGCTTTAAGTTTTAAAAGGATGATCGAGTCACAGAAAAGGAAATGCTAAGGGTTGTGAATAATGTGTGGGGTTTGTGCCTCAACTATCAACTGGTAACCTAGCTTCAAAACCCAAATCAACGTTGAAAGTTCACGACGCACAAATTTCTCATGATGCGTTGGTTGAGTAAATCGGCTCGGTATTTTTGATAATATGGTAGAAGTTTATGAGTTGAATACAAATGGAGAATCTGGTTTGGTTTGGTTTGGGTTGATTCTCTTTGATAATGTTTAGGAAGGTGTGGGTGGGGTATGTATGAGGTTAAATATGATCCTGGATGCCTCGACGAATTTTGGAAAATAGGATTTTTCTGTATTTAAACATTTCTTTAACTTCTAAGTTTAAATTTTGTTAAAGTTGAAAGTTTTCAATTTTTGAGAAAGTCAAATGTTACCCATTAGGATTGGGTAAGCTTGAAACCTTGGAAAATTTTTTTACGAAATTCATTCATTGAAAGACCGTTTTTTTTATAAAGATCGTGAAAGCATCTCTTTGGGCTCATAGTATACCATTTGTTTCTAGGCACAAGGTATAGGTTTTTCCAAAACTAGGTATTTGGGTTTTGTGCTCTTGTAAAAAGACAACACAGGACATGTTGCTAGGTTAATCGTTTTAGAGAGTAGTGTACCGATGTTTATCATGTAGATAGGCATTTATGTATGAATTTAGTCTGGCCAAAAAGGAACTAACTAATGATAGTTGGCTATGGCTTAGGAGACTAGGTGTAGCTATATTGGTAAAGTAGCATTGAGTAAATGAGGATATACTGTGACTTCGATCAAGTAAGTTTGTAAACATGAAGGTATAAAACAGGTTGAAATAATAAGTTTGGAAAAAAAAAACGTGATGTACTCAAATTATGGATCAGAAATTTCGGGTTAATTGGTGGTAATATGATGGTCAAAAGATTTACTACTATTAGTTTGGTTTATCTTGAGTCAAGAGGTGGTCTAGAATACCCAGATTTCCCGTCGGATTTATCGGGTGTTGACAGAGTTTCAAAGTGTAGAAGAAGACTTGTTTGGCGGGATGCATTCAAGATGATTTGATTTAGTTATTATATTTGGTCAACACGTGTACAAACATATGCATGGGAAGGTATTGATTGATAACTAATTTGATATTTGTCAATTCCTTGCTTCACCTAATATTATTATTTTTTTCTTTTATTAAGCTACGAGAGTTAAAAAAAATAAAATATGTGTCTACATTGTTTATATGATTTTTATTATTATAACATTGTTTGTATTTATTATAATGACAAAAAAAAATAATAATAGCATAAAAAAATATAGATGTTACATGACATTGCTTATTTATTGATCTATGTGGACGACATCATCTTCACCACCTCCTCTGACGACCTTAGAAAGAAACTTATGGGCAGCCTTGCGGTTGAATTCGCTATGAAAGATCTTGGGCCTCTCAGTTATCTCTTGGGTATTTCCGTCACCAGATCAGGCAACTCCATGTTTCTCTCTCAGCAATCGTATGCACTTGATATTGTAAGCCGAGCAGGTATGGATAATTTTAACCCGGTTGCTACACCTGTTGACACAAAACCTAAGCTCAGTGCCACATCCAGCATCCCGTTCGAAAATCCCACCTTATATAGGAGTCTTGCAGGTGCACTTCAGTATCTAACATTTACAAGACCCGATATTAGTTATGCTGTCCATCAAATCTGTATTCACATGCATAACCCATCCACTGATCATTGGAACGCATTGAAGCGGATTATTAGATATCTTCGCGGGACTGCCGAACTCGGACTCACATTATCCTCTTGTTCCACCATCTCTCTCAAAGCTATACCGATGCTGACTGGTCTGGATGCCCTGACACTCGCCGCTCCACATCGGGTTACTGCGTTTACATGGGATCCAACCTCCTCTCCTGGTCGTCCAAGAGACAGTCGACCGTTTTTTCGCTCCAGTGCAGAAGCTGAGTACCGCACAGTGGCTAATGTCGTAGCTGAAATACGTTGGATCCGCAATCTTCTATTGGAACTTCGTCACCCACTTTCTTCCGCCACCTTGATATATTGCGATAACATCAGTGCCATCTACTTATCCAACAACCCGGTACAACATCAGCGCATCAAACACATCGAGCTTGACATTCATTTTGTACGCGAACATGTACAACGTGGTACCATACAGATCCTTCATACTCCGACTCGTCTACAGATTGCTGACATCTTCACAAAGGGCCTTCCGCGCGTCCTCTTTGATGACTTCAGGACCAGTCTCAACATTCGTCCACATCCTGTTTCGACTGCGGGGGTGTAATAGAATATAAGAATATGCCCTTTGTAATTTTGGATAGCATTAATTTTTATTAATCATTGTAATTATTACTTCCCAATTATAAGGGAATGTGTGATGTATATATTGATATCAAATGAATGAAAGGGAGGAAAGAAAATTATTCCATACCATAATACTCAACAAAACCAAAGATCCCCTTCTTCTAATCCCAGCATTATTTTCTTTTCACACTTTGATTCGATTCATATCCCCTTAGGAACTGCTTGAATTGGTTTAATGGATGTTTTCCAGAATCAATTTTAAGGATTCTTATGTTTTTGAATCTTACAAAGTCTCTACTCTCTCTATTGGATTAAACATTGCTGGTTGTGCATTTGATTTCTTGTTGTCTTCTAGTGGCATACAAGAATTCGATGTTTTGTTTGAGAAATTGTATTTTCACATAGTTGAAATCGCCTCTCATTCTTATTTAGTTGTTGTAGATCTTTTCCTGCTGAAAGCTGTTAAGATTGGAAGTAAATGTCGATTATTTTAATAGACGAAGTTGATGATTAAAATTACATCCTAAAAAAAATAGAGTGGTCTTCAAGAGGTTGGTGGTGGAGTAAAAGTTGCTAGTGGTTCTGGTGTGGTCGTGTTGTGGTCGGCGCCGGAGATGATATCGGCCTTGGAGAAGAATAACATACCTTTGTGAGTGGTGTTGAGCTAGCTTTTAACATACGGTGGCAATAGGGCGGTGGATTCAAGTTCAAAATATAATCCAATAATTTTTTTTTTTGTTTTTTTTTTATCAAAAACCAGATTTTTTTTTTGACAACTTGGTTTCTAATTTATTAAATAAAAAAACATTACAAATTACATCAAAATAATGGGGAGGCGGGCAACAAGCTGCGCCGCCACCCCTTTCTGAATGGCAAACCCTAACCGACTAAAAACGTAACCTTGCCTACCCGGAGCTGAGACACTACTATGAATAACTTGTTGGACCCTGGTCAGGAAACGGGTAGCCTCCGGTGCCAATGAGCCAAATGTATCAAAAGCTAGGGGTACGAAAACATGTTGGTTCCCCTCGCAGGCTTTAGCATGCTTTTCTACCTTCTTTGCCTTTACTTTCCGCACCGCTTGCCTGCTACAAACCCACTATCCCTAAACCCAACCAGAGGAGATACGCCTGTCATGTCAACATAAGCATGCTTCCCCTCGCCCCACCCAAAGACAAGGAGATATGTTGGACGCAAGGTGGATCTCCCTTCTGCGGGATCCGAGAAGAAGTCACAGGGGCCTCCTTCTTGGTTGAGATCCCAGCACGTCTTAAGATGTCCCACAGAACGTCTCGAACCCAATCATGCTGATATTTGAACCCGGGCAACTCCTTGCAGTGAACCGCATGTTCTCCGTATTCATCCAGGCAGGCCTTACGTCAAATTGGACAGATTTCATCATCCTAGTACATGGGGATCATCAAACGATATTTAAGAATGGACCTGTATTCTATAGCAAACATGCTCTGACCCAGACCTTCGATCGGGATAACAGTTACGAAATCTTGGGCATAGGGGCCTTGCAAGCATTCAATAATTGTCCTCTGGCGGGGAACAAATCAAAAACTTCACCCAGGCTCTGAGCGATTTTGCCAAACAGAGCATTCGCCAAAGTTTTTATGAGGCTTTGGGGGGGGGGGGGGGGGGGTCCTTGTTAGAAAAACCACCAATATCAAAGGGTGGAGAACAGGGAGAGGGTGGGGGATGAAGTGGGTGGAGGTTGAAGATGAAGGGGGTGGTGAGTGAGTCCCACAAATAAACTAAAGAATAATAAAAATTAAAAAATAAAGGATTTTAAGTCAAGGATAGTGAAAAGACCATTTTACCCTTGGAGGGATTGAGGATAACTGGGTTTATTAACTAAGTTATTTCTGAAAGACATAAACTGTTAAGAAAACTGAGATTTTAAACATAAAATGAATTTTTTTTAAAGGACACTTTTCATAAATTTGATGATAATAAAAGACACAAAGTGTTATTTTTTTCTAAAAAAATATAATAATTTCTATTCAGTTTTGAAGTAACCTATATATCGTTGGTAGTTTCTATATATGGCGGGTCCAAACTAACTACTCCCCTAAACTCAGTCACACTACCCATGCACTTTTTCATGTCATCTGAATCTCCATATTCAAACCCTAATCTCACCACCATCCTACAATATTATCTCGATCAGATCATCAGGTTCCATATATAAATCAAGACATGACGATCTTGTACACCCTCGTAGCCCGAGGATCAGTCGTGTTGGCGGAGTTCAGCGCAACGTCCACCAACGGTAGCATCATTGCGAGACAGATTCTTGATAAAATTCCAGGAAAAAATGATATGAATGTTTCGTACTCGCAGGATCGGTATATATTTCACGTTAAGCGTACAGATGGATTGACTGTTCTATGCATGGCTGATGATGTTGCTGGAAGTAAGCCATAATACGTTTGTTTGATTCGAATATTGTCGTTTAGTTGTTACGGATTAGCTCATTGTTTGTGTGTTTTGAAATGCTCATGAGAGATGGTGATTATATGAATTGATATCATTGAAACCTAATCTGAAATTGATTTTCTTAGAGCAATGTTCTTGTATATGACAGGTAATGGTTTTGGTATTAGTTTAAATTTGAATCTACAGTTGCAACGATTCGTGTATGTATGTATTAGAACATTAGGTTAGAAAGTTGTGTATTACATGGGTTGAATAAAGAAAACATTAAATAATTAGTAACTGAAGATTTAGGAATTTTTAAACGATATTTTTGAAATAAGATATGATTGGAATTATGCATATAATTTAGTACGTTAAGTAATTTTTTAAGTTGAAAAATAGATAACAAAGAGAAAAACAATCTTATGCTAATTGTGACATGTGACACAACCGGTAACTTATTTATGAGTTATATAAGATTGTTACGGATTAATTAGATCATTGTTTGTGTATTTTGAAATTCTCATGAGAGATTGTGATTAAATGATATTATTGAAATTGATTTGATTTTAATAACTAAATAACCTAGGGTTCTTAGAGCAACGTTTTTGTATATAACAGGTAATTTGGTTTAAATCTTTATCTACGTGTATTACACCAGTTTAATAAATAAATATTAAATAGTTAGGAATGAAGATTTAGGAATTATAAAATAATATTTTGAGATAAAACATGAGTGAATTTACGCGTAAGTAGGTACTATAAGTAGTTTTTATTTAATTATTAAGAAATAGAATGTGAAAGGGTGAGATAAAAGAAGCAGAAAAAAGAATTTTGAGCTTAGAGAATCATGACATGTGGTGCAAGAAGTTGCTTATTTATTACGTATAGATTTGATATTTAATCCTCTCACAGACGTAATTTCCTCCTTTTCATACGGAAAAAACTATCAGACCTACTTTCCTAATTAGGATGTCAAGCTATTTGAAATTCAGAAGCATGGACGTGGGAGAAATGGGTCGCTTTTGATGTACCGATAACATAAAAAAATAAAAAGTGTGTTTTGGGTGTTATTATGGTGTTGTAATCCGATGGCGACTAGAACCTTTCTAGGCCCGTGTTTGTATATATTTTGGGTGGAATGGAATGAAATTTTCCGTTAAAAAGAAAAAGAAGTTATTCATACAAGTTGATTATCTAAGTATGTTATGCTGCGATGTCAATCATATCAGTCACATAACTTTTTGTTGAATTTTATACAAATTAACTTGCATATCAACAAAATAGCTGCATGATATTATTCAAAAGAACATTTTGAAGCGCTATATATTGAGCTAAATGTGACTATGAAAGACAAGGCTTAAAGTAAAACCTTTTGATATCACCTTATTTATTTGAATAACCAGCATTACTGGTTTGCGAATATGTTTAATACTGGTAATATTGTAAATTTTACAGGACGAATTCCTTTTTCGTTTCTTGAAGACATTCATCAGAGATTCGTTAGGACTTATGGTCGAGCAGTTCTATCGGCCCAGGCTTATGGCATGAACGATGAGTTTTCAAGGGTTCTGAGCCAACAAATGGAGTATTACTCAAACGATCCCAATGCAGATAGGATGAACCGTTTAAAAGGTGAAATGAGTCAGGTGAGTTTGAACTGTTAATGCAAATCATGCATTCATTCTGTATGATTAAAAGATTAATTTTTTTCTATTAAATCATGTGCCAGTTAAGTGAAATGGTTACATAACTTACATTTGTGTTGGTGAAATCTAGCTTGTATTTGTTGATGCATATAATATTAAGTTGCAGACAGTTATTAACTGTGGCATTATGAATTATAAACAGGTCCGGAATGTGATGATACAAAATATTGACAAAGTTCTGGAGAGGGGTGATCGGCTAGAGTCGCTTGTGGATAAAACAGCCAATATGCAAAATAATACATTTCGCTTCAAAAAGCAGTCTCGCAGATTTAGGAATGCAATGTGGTGGCAAAACGTCAAACTCATGTATTTTCTCTCAACTAAGCCTTACAAAATGGTCGGGTCAGGTAATGGGTCGACCAAGTTGGGGTCAAACTAGGTTCATGTTAAAATGGAACATTACCAAAAAGTATACCTCTGGTTTGGAATAACTGGATTAGAACAGATTCAAACCAAAACGCGCTCACATTGAAATGGGTCATTTTTTTAAAGTATCAAACGCGCTCACAATCCCCTTTTGAAAAATTTGATGGATTTTGGTGGTCTAAAAAAGTCCATAGTCTAACCGAGTGACACGCTTTTATATGTTGGACTAAAAATGCAGGGTTGGATTCGTATGTCTTCTACTGGGGATTGTGTATCTTGTTGTGGCGTTAATTTGCGACGGGCCTGCACTTCCTGCTTGTTTATAAGTGAAGACTGGAACCAAATGGTTTTGAATCATGATTCTCACATTACTTCATTCATTCTTTGGTTGCTGCTTTTGATTGGAATGAGTTGATTTCTTATGCTCAAGCAATCATAGATTTATTTATTTATTCTTTTGTTATGAGAATTTGATTTTTTTATTTCATATTGGTTTGTATTGATTTATTTACGAATAAAACTTATCCTCTGATTGCTTATAGAAATGGCTTGATAAGTGTTTCAAGTAAGCAATTTATGTAGAAACATAAGTTGCTAGAAGTACACACTTGTTCTAATAATTATAATAATTAGGTAAATTAGATTTTAATAATTTAAATTATGGCTCATTGGATGATAATAATCTATATTAATAATCTAATCAATAACGCTCATAACATTAGGGAATTCCACTATAACGAAGAAGTAACTAGTCTATATAACTCATGACAAATGACATGTCCATAATATGGTGTATTAGCATCTTCAGGAGCATATGCCATGTCATTAGGTAGACATAGTTACTTCGTTACATAATTACATTTGACAAAGAAAGTGACAATTATGAGTGCTATTGCTCAAATTGTCACTATGAGTTATTATCGGTGACGAATGTGTCATAGCTTGGACTATTAAAATCTAGTTTGTTATGTCGATAATCTCATTAGTTGAACAACTACTTACGCAGCTCTAGAGTTACACCATAGAGGTAGGGGCCAAGCCTCAAAAATCAAAGCCACGCCTTCGAGAAAGGAGTCGAGTAAAATAACATCCAAAGATCCTAGTTGATTTTAACAACAAAAGATATGACCAACTTTTATTAAAAAAAACAAATGTTAGATTGTTTCGACTTTCATAAAATATCAAAGGAAAGATGTTACCTATTCAACCAATAGCAAACTGTCAAAAATCATGGTAAAACTAAAAATACTCAAAAGTTTATTAAGAAACAAAGTCCAGAAACCCAAGACTTATTGAAATACAAAAGAATCAAAGAACTAGAACAAACAACTCTCAAACTCTAGGCTATCAAACCTACACAACAGACCATGATCAAATGATAGAACAACAGAAAACAATATGAAGACTGTAACTATCAAACCCTAGATCGCCTAAGTTGTACGAGTACACGAGAGAAAATAAACTGAGCTAAAAAACTATCATCAGGAGAGAGAACAAGCCTTATATAGGCAGCTGAATAGGCTTGGTAAACAAACACACCCGAAGCTGATCAAGCCGTTGGATAAAAGGAAGAAACACACGAATCTTTAATCCTAGCCACTCATCTTCAGTTTCGTAAATAGGAATTAGGATCGCCAGCGTGGTACAACTTAAAACAACTGGGCCGGGCTGGATATCTTGGCTAACTACTGCTGGACTCTCTTCATAGACTTCTTTCATGGGCTTCCTTTAATATCTTGATCACGGGCTCAACTATCACGAGCTGCTTCCTTGTCCATCAGCCCAATAACCTACAAAACCAACTTATGCAACATGTTATAACTTTTGTACTATTAGATTGAACATTTTATTATACATTTTAACACCCCCCCCCCAATCTAATAACCAAATGGGTCAAACATGTTAAGCTTATTGCTCAACTCATTATGTTGACCAGGACCAAGCCCTTTGGTCATAATGTCAGCAACCTGTTGTTCAGACCTTATGTCTTTGGTTTCAATAACACCTTTAGATATAAAATCTCTCAAGAAAAACAAATCAATCCCAAAATGTTTAGTTTTGTCGAAAAAAACTGGATTAGCTGCAATTGATAATGCAGCCTTGTTATCACAAAACAAAGGAATAGGTAAACTTGTTTTAATACCAAACTCAGATAACAAGTTAATGACCCATAAAACCTCACATGCAGTAGCACACAAAGCTCTGTATTCTGCTTCAGCAGAAGAACGGGAAACAGTAGGTTGCTTTTTACTTTTCCAGGAAATAAGACAAGATCCTATAAACACACAGAACCCTGTAACTGATTTCCTGGTTTCTACACATTTGGCCCAATCTGAGTCAGAGTAGGCTGTGATGTCAAAAGAAGGACTTATACTGAATAATATCCCTTTCCCTGGATCCTTTTTTAAATATCTTAATAACCTCATGGCTATCTTAAGATGTGCACTTAACGGCCTATGCATATATTGACTCAAATAGTGCACTGAATATGAAATATCAGGCCTAGTGTGAGACAAATATATAAGTTTGCCAATAAGTTGTTGATATCCAGTAATATTCTGTAAGATATCTACATCATGATTACACATATTGGTAATAACATGATTAGGTTCAATAGGATTACTAACTGGCTTGCATGCAAGCATGCCATACTCAGTTAGTAAGTCAAGGCAATATTTTCTTTGTGACATACAAACTCCTTGTTCACATTTAACAACCTCAATACTTAAGAAATATTTAAGTTCACCTAGGTCTTTTATTAAAAATCTTTCTTTTAAACATTCCTTAACCTTGTTTATTTCAGAGATAGAACTACCAGTTAATACTATGTCATCCACATACACTAACAAAACAACAATTTGAGACTCAACAGTTTTAATAAACAAAGAGTAATCACACTTACTTTGTATAAATCCTAAACTGTTTAGAACACTTACTAATTTCTCATTCCACATTCTAGGAGCCTGTTTAAGGCCATACAAAGATTTATTTAGTTTACATACTCTATGTTCATTCTCAGAATAATAACCCTCAGGTAATTGCATGTACACTTCTTCATGCAATTCCCCATACAGGAAGGCATTATTCACATCTAACTAGAATAACTTCCAGTTATTTTGAACAGCCAAGGCCATAACACATTTTACAGTCACAAACTTTACAACAGGAGAAAATGTTTCATCAAAATATATTCCCTCCTTTTGACTGTACCCCTTAGCCACTAGTCTAGCTTTAAACCTCTCAACCTCACCAGTAGATTTATACTTTATTTTGTATATCCATCTACACCCTACTACACTTCTACCCTTAGGTAAATCAACCAACTCCCATGTATTATTTCTATTTAAAGCTTCTATTTCCTCATTCATGGCATTTACCCAATTTACATCAGTAGTAGCTTCTTTGAAATTTCTAGATTCAACTGTTTTATTGAGCATGACAGCAAACACTTTATTTTCACAGGTTAAGTTAGAATAGTTAACTACCTTATCTATTCCATACTTCACCTTTCCCTCTACCACAAACTCATCTAACTTCCTAGGAAAGACAGAACTCCTAGTAGATCTTCTGACTATGGTTTGAGGTGTACTTATACTGTCATTGCCCTCAGATACAGATTTAGCTTCACTGTCATACCTCACACCCTCTGCCATATCCATACTTGACCCTTTTGAATGTTGTGGTGAAATAAAACTTTCACTCTTAACATTCTGATCAACACTGGGCTGCAGAGTCCCATGTGTATCTGACTCATGCTTACCTATCTCCCTTCCATCATCACTGGGCTGCAGAGTCCCATGTGTATCTGACTCCTGCTTACCTATCTCCCTTCCATCATCATTGGGCGGGTCATCATGTTTGGATGTTTCATTTTCAAAAAGATCAAAAAAGTTGATTGAATTTACTTCTTTGTTAGTGTTTTCATTATTTTGTTCAAAAATAGAATTTTCTTTAAAAGGAAAAACATTTTCATAAAACTTTACATCTCTAGAAAAAAATATTGTTTTATTTTCCAAACTGTATACTTTGTGTCCCTTTTTTTCACATGAATAACCAATGAAAACACATTTTTCTGCTTTACTATTTAGTTTATCAGACTCATTTAAAATAGTTGCAAAACAAAGACATCCAAACATTCTCAAATGACTAAGGAAGGGCTCAAAACCATAGACAATTTCATAAGGAGTTTTGCCATTCAACACAAAAGAGGGAGTCCTATTGATCAAATAAACAGCAGTCAATACACACTCAACCCAAAACCTAATAGGTAAGTTACTTTGAAATAATAAAGCCCTAGTCACATTTAACAAGTGCCTATGCTTTCTTTCAACTACTCCATTCTGTTGGGGTGTGTATGCACAAGTAGTTTGGTGAATAATTCCTAAAGATTAAAAATAACTAGACATTTGATTGTTAACAAATTCAAGCCCATTATCACTTCTAAAAACACTTAACTGTTTTAGAAAATTGTGTTTTCAAAACATTTACAAAATCTTGAACATTAATAAAAACTTCAGTTTTGAACCTCATTGGACACACCCAAACAGCCCTAGAGTAGTCATCCACTATAGTCAAGAAATACCTAAACCAATCTCTACTTGGAACCCTATAAGGCCCCCATACATCTAAGTGAACTAACTCACCAAGCATGGTTGTTTTATGTTCACTTAATGGAAAGGGTTCCCTATGTTGCTTGGACTTGTGACACACATCACATGGTCCTTCATTAGCAACAAACTTAATTCCTAGAATAGGTTCAAGATTTTTCACTACAATGTCAGATGGATGACCCAATCTGGCATGCCAAAGTTCAGAAGCTTTACTACTTAAAACACAGACCTGATTACTCACATATGATCCACCACAGAAGTACAACCCTTCTAGCTGATTACCAGTCACCAGGGTTTTCCTGGTGGACAAATCCTGAATATAACAAGTATTTTCATCAAATCCTATGAACAGTTTATTATCCTTTGCTAACTTATGCACATAAATGAGGTTAATACTATATTCAGGTACAGCAAACACATCTTGTAACACAACTCCATTACCAAGTTTTAAGTTACCAATTTTAGTTACCAAAGCCTGGGTTCCATTTGGATGTTTAACATAAATCTTTAAATCAGTTACATCAATAAAGTCTGTAAGATCATGTTCACTTGTTACCATGTGTTGGTTTGCCCCTGAATCAATTATCCAACCCATCCTAAACCTAGTCCCTCCAACATTAAAACAGAAAATAGGTTTCATGCAAACATTAGCACAGAAAGGATCAATTAGATTACCTGTTACATTACAACTTTGAGGTACCTCATTAGATTTCTCACCTATAAGACTAAGCAGTTTAGACAGTTGGTCATTAGTCAAAGAATTAACAGAGACATCAGGTGTTTCAACACTACCAGAACTATTGTTGTTAGAGAGACCCTTTTTCACCTGTGAACCTCTAGGAGGCCTAAGCCATGATAGATAACCTATGATTTCAAAACACTTTTCAATTGTGTGTCCAGTTTTATTACAATGTGTACATTTCAAAGAGTCTTTACCAGCTTTGTTGTTTCTTTTAATTTCAGAAGACTGATTGACTTTAGCCATTAAACTTATAGTCTGTCCTTTTTTAGATCCTATACTAGAGTTTCTATGAGACTCTTCCCTAGAAACAACAGCAAAAGCCTCCTTCGCAGAAGGAAGATGTGACAACCGTCACCCTCATCCTTATTCAAGTTGTCAATTTTAGTCCTTCGTCCATTTTGAAGTTTCACCGCGAGTCCTCGTCAATTATTTTAACTTTGCTTTTAAAATGGTGTATGTATACATTTTGTATACGCACGTTTTGACATATAAACATACCATACTCGTATAATCATGTTAGCTTATGAAAGTCCCATTTCGTTTTTAAAAAAAAAAAAAAGTTTAAATTTTATAAAGGTTAAAAAAAATTTAATTAAGTTAAACTTTGGTTAGTTAGTTAAGTGTATAGAAGGAATAAATAACCAAGTTAATAATTAAACTAACCTAGTTAAATCTAGAGGGACCAATATTGCCAAAAGACCAAAGTTATTTTGAAATCTCCTTCTTCCCACCTGGTACCCGTTTCTTTTTCGGTCACAATTCCGGCCGACCACATTTTCCGGCGACATCAATTTACGTTTTTTAAAGGGTTTTAACCATCCGTTTTAATCCCAAAACGCTTCTCCATTAATTCGTAATAGTTTACAGCTTTTAATCAGACATTAAACGGGCTTAATCATGTATTTAACAACCATTGCGTGTAACCGTCGGCGTTGACATTAAACCATCAGTTTCGTCGAATTATTATATAAATTGAACAAAGATTTACGTTGCTGCACACTTACACGAATCAAACCCACATAAAATATACCTAAATCACGTCCAGAACCATGGTAATCGGGCTCACGAGTTCGGACCTACACATCGAATTTTTGCACCTCAAAATGCATTGTGGGTCTTCCTTTGTTATGCCATTTCGTTTCTTATATATTTCAAATTAAAAGCCCTCTAATTCAGATCGTTTATCTTGTGTAAATCGGTCAATTGATTTTGGGTTAGGGTTAGGGTTCTTGGTTAGATGATTTGGGGAAGAAGATGACTTTTAAATAAGTTATTAAATATAATTTCGTTTGATTAAAATCATTAAATGAAGCAGGTAGTGTAGTGGTTGCTTGTGTGTAAGTCTGGGCAACAGACTCAAGTTCGAGTCTTTCTAGATCCAGAGTTCCAATGTATTTTTTTATTCTTTTTTTTATATTATTATTTAATCATTTATATTTATATATAAATAAATACATTATACTTATAATATTCATAACTAATTCATTTTTTATCCAAAAATTATGAAAATTTAGGTGTAGCTTCTTGATACCTCATAGAAAATTGTCATATTTTTAGTTTTCTGAAAAATATTTATTTTCATGATTTTATTAATTTAAATTGTTTTAATCATATTTAATTGATTAAAAATTCATTTTTAATGATTTTAATCTCAAAATTTTTGATAAATTATTTCTAATGATTATGAACTGAAATAAAAATATTTGGTTCAGAAAACATTTATTTTTATTAATTTCCCTATTATTAATCATTTAAACATGATTTAATATCATTAAATCAATTTTAAATATAAATAAGTTTATAAAAATTATGAGAAAATTATTTTCATTAATTTACATCAGAAATCACCCATTTTCTATGAAAATAGAATTTTTGGATCATGTCTTGAATTATTAGTTTTATTTATGTTTAATTAGACATAAATAATCATTTATTTATTTATACTATTAAATATCTATTTTACAAATATTTTTCTTATAAAATAGAAATGTCTTATGATTGAAAGTCTTTATTATCATTGATGGATCTTTGAGTAACTCATAACTATTTATTTCAATATTTATGATTATTGTATTTATTTACAATAATTAGTTAAAGTAATTAACTAAATCATTTTGTCTTAATTATTTAAACATATTTTTAACTAAATACTCAATTGGTAATAGTTATATTATTTAAACCACATTTACAACCTTTCATATATTAATTGTGAGATACAACTTTTACATTAACGCGACTTATCATAAAACTCTAATTCCCCAAATCGACTTAGCAAACCCTAATGCCTTAGACCCTAGATACCTTAGACTTTTTACACATTTCCTTATTAACACTCTTACACGTTATAGGTTGAATTCCTCGGAATTCTCATTACTTAGCTCACGACCGCTTAAGTGGATTTTGATCGTTTTCGCAAACTGTGAGTATATCTTTCCCCTTTTTCATGTTTTACTCTTTTGGGGCTATTCATGTACACTATTATCAAATGTTATTCTTATACTTAATGCAATTCTCATGTGTGTTTGCTTTATGTGAATTTGTGTGTATGCTTAGTCATAATCATTAACCGTTCTACGGCCTAGCATTTCAATGAATAGTACTATGGTATACCCCCTTGAGACTCTGTTGAGAGAATCTTGGTCATTGTCTTGTTAATTCATTATTCAGTTGGTTAGTCATGTGTTAGTCATTATTCTCAGGTTTAGTTTTGAACGGATATTACTTATTACATAATTGCAAATGGTACCGCACATGGATTGCTAAACACTTTTCTACTATATTTATTTAAACAGGGTATGCTCACCAATACATTTTGTATTGACCAAATCGTTTTCGTACATGTTTCAGGTTGTTTTGAGATGCATCCTTTAAGCTTTTGGAATTTTATTTAGATTTTGGATTCATTGTATTTCAGTTTAGTTGACATTTAGAATCGTTGTATTTCATTTCAATGTAATAAATTATTTAATCAATGTATTCAAATTTACACTTTAGTCCTTGAGCTATTGAACAATCGTCACTACGTGACACCCCGATGTTTCCGCCATCGGTTGGGGTGTTACAGAAGAGGATCTCTCAACAACAAAGTGGTTCTTACACTTAAATACACACTATCTAAACCCATTAAAAACTGCATCAACTTTATCAAATGATTGAAGTTATTGAAATCCCTAGATGTATTACAAGTACATGAAGGTAGTTGTACAATTTGATCTAACTTTTCCACATGATATTTAGTTTATGATAGTAATCAGAAACAGACATTCCATTTTGATTAAATGAATTAATTTTTTGATAAAGATCAAACACAACTGACCAATCTACCTTATCATAAGTCTCTTGAAGTTCTAACCATACATCACTAGCAAATTTTGAAAACGCTTGTCCCATGTACAATTCTTCACTAATAGAGTTTAATATCCATGTTAATACTACAGAGTTGCATCTGTCCCATTGTTTAGCAAGAACAGTATTAGTTTTTGACCTAACACATGTTTTGTCAATGAATCCCCATTTATGTTTTACTTGTAAAGCCAGTGTCATAGCATTAGCCCATATTGAATAATTTTCAGATCCTTTGAGTTTAACAGATACTATTGTTAAGTTGCTAGAGTCAGATGCATGTAGATACAATTGGTCAGATGCATCAAGTTTACTGACAAGAGTTTCATTAACAACTAAATCTCTATTTTCATTATCAGGTTCTTGATTAGTCCTACCACTATTTGGATCCACATTATCACCCATTGTTTATCAAAACACATAAACAAACAACAACAGTACCAATCAATAGTTAAGCACGGAAAATCAAATAACACAACTAATGCAACACAAGTACCACACAATCAAAAAACAGAGATCAATCAATAGACACACCACACAACAAGGCGAAGCCAAGTCAGGGACCAGATCATAGGTTCATCACTCAAGGGTGCCTGTGCAAGCCTTAACTTGGGAGCCTCCTAGACCTAGAAACAACTCAATATCAATTACCGGTCCAACTAACCCGGCACCAGACTCCTAGACACAACAACAAAATAAACTGCAAAAGGAAAGATCTCACCAAATAGACCCAAGTTAGGGTTTCTCCAAAGAGTTACCCTTTGATTGGGGGTAAAGCAACGATAATCACCTCGCTAGGGTTTTTACGACCCCTAGCACATCGCCTTCTTTGATCAAGCTCAGCAAATAAACCCTAGTTACAGGGTTTTCCTCTTCTTCCCAGATCCACAGAGCAGCAACACCAAAAAATATCAGAAGCAGCGGAATATACCCAGAATACCAAGAATCTCTCAAGAATCAACAGATCTCAAGATAAGATCTGATGATATCAACAGATCTTAACACAGAACTGACAAACCCTCACCGAGTAAATACCACTCAGATCTAAACGAAGAAAAAACGTAATGAGCCTATAGCTCTGATACCATGTCAGAAATCATGGTAAAACTAAAAATACTCAAAAGTTTATTAAGAAACAAAGTCCAGAAACCCTAGACTTATTGAAATACAAAAGAATCAAAGAACTAGAACAAACAACTCTCAAACTCTAGGCTATCAAACCTACACAACAGACCATGATCAAATGATAGAACAACAGAAAACGATATGAAGACTGTAACTATCAAACCCTAGATCGCCTAAGTTGTACGAGTACACGAGAGAAAATAAACTGAGCTAAAAACTATCATCAGGAGATAGAACAAGCCTTATATAGGCAGCTGAATAGGCTTGGTAAACAAACACACCCGTAGCTGATCAAGCCGTTGGATAAAAGGAAGAAACACACGAATCATTAATCCTAGCCACTCATCTTCAGCTTCGTAAATAGGAATTAGGATCGCCAGCGTGGCACAACTTAAAACAACTGGGCCGGGCTGGATATCTTGGCTAACTACTGCTGGACTCTCTTCATAGACTTCTTTCATGGGCTTCCTTTAATATCTTGATCACGGGCTCAACTATCACGAGCTGCTTCCTTGTCCATCAGCCCAATAACCTACAAAACCAACTTATGCAACATGTTATAACTTTTGTACTATTAGATTGAACATTTTATTATACATTTTAACAATTGACACCATAACTAAATAATTATCTATCAAGCAATCCCCTAATCACATTCTCTAGTTACATTGGTATAAATGAATCAACTACATAACCATGAGTAAACATTTCTTAGTCCCTACCGTTTGGTAGAATGACAAAAGTCAATGAAAATAACAAATAGGTCTTTTTTAGGGGTCGCTAGTTCGAATTTGAGTCACATGGGGGTTTTATCCAACCTGCATTACGTCCAGAGAGTTTTGACTCTTGTGGTGGCGCAACTGGGGTTATGGTTCCTCCAAGAACGCGGTTTGGATCAGTTAAGCATGTGTTATATTCCTCTAGATAGAGAAACGCTCTACATGGGTTCTCAAACCAGGTTCAGTCTTGCAAGCTGTCTTATGGCCACCCAGTCATTTTGAAAAAGTCAGCAACCTAAAAAATAAATATTTCTCAGACCCATAGTTCTAAAGATATTGTTTGTGAATTTTTTTTGAACTAGGAGTGAGCAGAAAACCGAAAAAACCGAACCGAAACCGAAAAAAAAAATTTTACCGAACCGAATAACCCAAAACATCATTTTTTTTAATATATCTTATACACTGATTTAGGAATTATTAGTTTTATTCTTAAAAATAATCAATCTTCAGAGCATTACAAAAGAAATGTGTTAATAAAAACTTTGGAAAAAACATGGAAATCGTTTAGAATGTTCGATCTATGTAAACAATATTAATTTAAAAGGTTAAATATATTAACATAAATATAAACATCTAACAAAGATTCTTAAATTTTGGATTGTAAGTTGTATTTTTAAATTTTATGAAATTATGTTTCAAAAACCAACAAGACCGAAAAACCAAACCAAACCGTTGCTAAAACCGAAAAGACCGAAACCCAAAAACCAAACACTTTAGTTACGGTTATGATTTTACCAAAAAAAACAAACCGAACCGGACCGTGAACGCCCCCTAGTTTGAACTCTTGATACTTTTGTTCTTGTTATAATCATCCGTATAAAACTTTCTTTTATATTCTACAAGTCATTAGTAGTTGTAAAAATATTGTTTTTGCAAGCCAACCCTTTATAATCTCCATCGACGACTCTCTGATCTCTCTTCTTCCATGGCTATTAATCCACCAACATTAATACGACTATTTATAAAATTATGTTTTCTTCTATCTCTTTTCTCCTGCTCTTTACTCGCAACTGCAACCAGGTACGTTGATTTTTTTCCTTAAACAGTTTTCTGTACCAGCCCTAGCTTTGTAATCACTATTCTATTCCTATTGTTTATATACATGATTATCCAACTGTTAAATTGATTGATCTGCCATGAGTTATTGAATTCTTGATCTGAGTGTTTCATTACTAGATTGCCAGGCTTTTTTTTTTTTTTTAATTTTAATATGAGTAGAAGATCTGATTATGTATAGTTTATTAATTGGGTGATTTTATCTTTCTGGATTGAGAGAATTGTGTGCCCAAATTAAGCTGAATTGAGAGAACATTCTACTATTGTACGAAAATATTGGTTGTAAAAAGCGCGTCCGCGAGGCGCATGGTCCAGCGCCTTTTTCTAATAGCGCGTTAGGCTAATTCCAAGGAGCGCCAAAAAGGCGCAGTTTTTAGGGTTTTCAGGCATGTGGCGCACTGGGTTTTAAAAAGCGCGCCTAGGCGCAAGGCGCAGCCTAGGGCGCCTCAGGGCTTTGCACCTATCCTTTTTCCCAAAGGCGCGCGCCTCAGGCGCTTTTTTGTCAAATTTCAGGTGCTTTTCTGCCTGAGGCGCGCGCCTCACGTATTCTGGGTATTTTTTATGCATAAAAATGTTGTACATTGGTGTTTTTGGCTTGTACATATAGGTAAAATCACATAAAAACCTTATTTATAGCTATATTTTGGGTAAATGAAGCTAAAAACTCATGGAATATATATGGGATATATAAAAAAATTTATATAATTAGTGTGCGCTTCGGGTACGAAAATCCCACGCTTTTCGCGCTTTGCGCTTCGCGCGATGCGCTTAGACCTCGTCGCTTTTGTGCGCCTAGCGCTTTTTAAAACCAAGGTGGCGCATGCCTCATATACCTGGGTTTTTTGGCTTGTGCATGTAGGTAAAATCATATAAAAACCTATGGGATGTATATTTAGACCTCAGCCACTTTTGTACGCCTATCGTTTTCTAAAAACAAGACCAAATTTAAGCTGAATTGCAGAAAGATTGAATCGAAATTAAGCTGAACTGAGAGAACATTGTACCGAAATTAAGCTGAATGGACAACAAATTGTAACAAAACTAAGCTGAACGGAGAGCAAATTGTACCAAAATTAAGCTGAATTAAGAGAAAATTGTGCCAAAATTAAGCTGAATCGAGAGCAAATTGTACTGAAATTAAGCTGAATGGAATACTTACAAATTGTTGGTTCATATTCTTGTACAGCTTCATCTCGATTCATTCTCTTGATGCTCTTTCTTGCATTCATTACTCTTATACTTCTGAACTAATGTTCTATATCTTCAAGATTAACAATGTCTATAGTTCTATACATGATTATTATGACTTTTGTACACAAATGAATTATAAATCTACAATTTGTCGTCTCTTAAATTTGATTGATTTTGTGTATTTGCTTGTGATTTACAGGGATGGAAGTGGTTATACTATTAACGGTCGAGTTAAAATTCCTGGTATGTAATTATTTACAATGCAAGTTTCATTGCTATCATTCAAGTTAGATCTTTTATTGTTCAATATCCAATCAGGAGCTTACTTTTGTTCGTTTGAAGAAAATATAGTTTTTATTTATAAATATTGGTTGCATTTACCTTTTCAGGTTTTGGGGACAAAGGTTTTGGTCTGCCGGTGAAGGCTAACAATGCCAAAGTCATATTGAATGGAGGTCGGCAAGTTACGTTTTTAAAGCCCGATGGTTACTTCTCATTGTATCCTACTCCTACCATCTTAAGTTCTTAACTTCTTAATCATCTTTTGATGCTTGGTTTAAAAACATTGTATGATCAATAGTTGCATATGTGTGCATAAGATAATATGTATGTAGTTTTATCTTTTATTAATCATTGCTGAAGTTCCTTAATCATACACTCAAAGCCACAATGTGCCAGCTGGAACCCATCTTATTGAAGTTGATGTCATCGGCTATTTCTTTTCACCGGTCAGTTTTTTCTCCTTCCTTTCTGTATTAAAACTTGACCTATTTATCTATCCCTGAAATTCAGTTTTTTACTCAATCGGACACAGGTGCGGGTAGATGTGAGTGCCAGAAACCCTGGTAAGGTTCAGGCTGCACTGACAGAAACCAGAAGAGGTCTGAATGAGCTCGTTTTGGAACCTTTGAGAGAGGAACAATATTATGAGGTCAGTTTGGACAAATTAGTAATTTTAATTGCTTCTTCCTTTGAAAAAACAAACAGTTATTAAAACCTGTGTAGTTAAAGGCGCCAAAGGGTAGCACCTAGTCACCCGGTCAAGGTAAGGCACAAAAAAACCGCCTTGAGTGCAGCAAGGCGCACTGAACTGGCGAAAACCTTGTCTGAACGGACCAAAAGTAGTTTCATATGGTGGTCTGAACTAGCCAAAAGCCAATCTAAACCACTTAAAAACCGGTCTCAGTCTAAACCACCCGGAAACAAGTAAGGGGGTGTTTGGGATTGATTATGCAAAACAGATTATGCGTTTTGGAAAAGCAGGGGTGAAGCTGCTTATGGATTATTGCGTTTTGGTAGCCTAAAAAACTGATTATTTGCGTTTTCAAAACGCAATCCCAAACAGTAAAAACTGATCATCTGCGTTTTCAAAACACATTAATCTAAAAATCAGATTCAAAACGCAATCCCAAACACCCTCTAAATATAAATGGTTCTTTGTTAATGAAGTTTATGATCATGTTTTGACTTTTGGTTAAGTCAAGGTTTGGACAAAATTAAATGCAAATTAGTCCAAAAAATACATGCACTGCACAGCCACAAACTCAAATCTTCACAATAAATGGTACTTTATGAGTAAGTTAATGTTACATTCATGCATTAAGAGTTATTTATAATTTATTTTTTAGTACTAATCGGTTAAGTTGTGTAATTTATCTTGGGTTGCAGATCAGGGAACCTTTTAACATAATGTCTATTGCGAAAAGCCCAATGGGACTAATGATTGGATTTATGGTGCTGATGGTGTTCTTGATGCCCAAATTAGTCGAAAACATGGGTACGCTATAAATTAATTTTATTTTTCTTTTTGTTACTTTATTGAAATAAATCTTTAATTTCCGGCTTAATTTTAATTGGAAACAGACCCAGAAGAAATTAGAAAAGCACAAGAAGAGATGAGGAACCAAGGTGTTCCTTCTCTTGCAAATTTGATGCCTGGAGGTGCGAGGAGCAATTAGAGCGACTCATCTGCTTGTTGCAGCTGTTATGCGTCCGATCAGCTTGAATGGGACCGCAAAACAAAACTACGATTGACATTTAGTTTGGACTTTGGAGGATTGTTTGCAGACATTGAATGCTTTTTGTATCTCCGTTTAGATTGATCACAGGACCGATTTCTTACTTTGGTTCATAACTTTACTCTATGATACTGACAGCATTGATCATCGACACTATGAAGGAAACGGTCATAACATTTTTCTGTTATACGTTGTAAACAGAGCGGGTCAAGTTGTATGAAACTCCTGCTTTTCAAAGACGGAACACAATGCCCGTTTATTAAAAGTGCATAACTAAGTTGAGCCAGCTATTTTTTTACGAGCAATACCCTCAACGTTAGGGGCGGTTCTTCACTAGGGTCAGACCGGGCCTCGGCCCATCCAGTTTTTTCGTTTCGTAATGTAAATTTTATCGAAAATTTTTGAAAATTTTTATATGTATGGAGTCCGGCCCTGCTAGATTGAACTCGGCCATACTTGGTTTTTCGTTCAATATCTGTCACTGCTCAACATGCACATATAAGAGCACATCAATGGATGATTATGGACAAATATGCTAACTGTTTATGGCAAAGAATGGTTTGCATGGCTTTATCAGTGATAAAGGGACGGTTTGTCCTTCCACTTATGGTTATGGACAACCATGGAGTTAAATGCTACACGTTTTTTATATTAAAACCGGTATCAACATTACCATCAATACAAGTTGTTTGAGCACAAATACAAGTGGTATAAACGTATTAATTTTAAAGTTACAATACATCCCTCTCTTTTTTTTTTTTTTTTGAACGGCCAACGGTACCACCCATAACGAAGCCCCGCACCCTTCAGGTCCGGTCCCCGGGCCCCCCCCTAAGGTCCATCCCCTCATTTCAAAATAACCCTACTCTGAGTGGGATTCGAACCTGTGACCTCCCAGGGCAGGAACCCCACAAAGTGGGTAAACCTTCCCACCTCAATTGCAACCACTAGGCTACAACATCATTGGCATACATCCCTCTCAACTATAGATATACTTAATATTTAAAGTGTATACTTTTCCATGTGATTGGGAAACAATCAAGTTGGCTGAGGTTATTTTGCCTGAAATAAACGATCAACGCGATTAGGAAACAATTTGAACTCATTTTATATTAGGATTAAAAAATGGATAAAAAGTAATAGCCACTTTTACATTTTTCCAAAAAGTTTGTATAATACCTTATATATCTAAAAAATATTAAATACAATCAATAAAAGCATATCAAATTTTGTAACTATGTCATAAGGGTGGATGGGGTGGTTTCAATTCCATCACACTATCACACCCAATCTTCTTGTGTTACTTTATTTTATTACATTTCATCACTAAACACGTAGGGTGGTCATCACACCCATCACTAAACTTCTTTTTTAAATAAAATAAAAACATTACATTAAATAAAATAAAAACACTACCGGAAAATATCAAACCTAATGTAATTTTGGGTGTAACATTCGCCACGCCGAAATATGTGGAAAATCATTGCCGACCTCGGAAGCATACTCAATGTGAGCATATGCTACCTGCATATCTTCTGTTTCGTTGGGGAAATCATTCGTCATTTTCTTAATAAAAAAAATTCGAAGGTTTTACACTTCGATTCGAAGTCCCCGTACTTGTGAGAGACTGAATCACAACTACGTTGTGCTCCCCCGATAAGTGCACTAAACTCGGCTAAAATATATTCCAGGATGGAGCATTCCACGACCACGACCAGTTGATGCGCTATCGCTGTGTACGTTTGTCGTGCACGATCACTAGTGTAAGTTTCTCCTCTTGTGTTCCACTAACTAACGATTGTTGAAATTATGAATAAGGATGAGAAAAAATTTGTGATTTTTTTTTAGTGTATACGAGAAGAATCAGGTGTGAGTGTGAGTGTGGGTGTAAATGTAATTCATAAAATTTAATTTAATTTAATATACTTAAGAATATAAAAAGGCCCATTTAAAAATTCAGCCCAAAACAAATCTCCCCTGTTCTTCTTCTTCCTCTCCATAATCATCGTCTTCTACAGTTACATGAATTTAAAAATCTATGTCTGTGTTGTTTCTTTCAACTAAACAAACCAATTTTCACGATCAGTAATCAATACCCACACATTTTTCATTCATATTATCCTCTATATAACAATTTAACCGAAAATCTTGAATTAATCCTCATACATACATACAGACACAACAATTTAAGAGGATATTATGGATACCATCCCTCCATTGTTTTACAAGGAGGGCTTGCCGACAACGTTACCCAAACAAGAAAAACAACGTTGGAGATCATCATCATCATCACTGTTATCGTCAAAAAGTTCTTCTATACCTTCGATTCTTTTGGCTTTCTTTTCTTGTCTTGCATGGCTTTATGTTGCTGGCAGGTATCTGTTCTGTTCTGTTCTCTTTAGTTTTGTATTGATTTGGAAAATAAAAAAATAAAAAAAAAAATCGGATGAATTTACATTTTAGGTTGATCATAATGTTTTTCAGTGTGTGTGTAGCAGGGGTGCAAATGAGCCTGCTCTAGCTTAGCTTGGCTCGGTTGGAGCCTTGTTTTCAAAGCTTGGGCTCTGCTCGTTGGTAGTTTCTCAAGATCGGAGCTCGACTTGTTTATTATTTATTGCATAATATATTAAATAAAAGTAATAAAAATAGTAGGCTCGTTTAGGCTCGCGAGCTCGATAAGTGAAACTCAGGCTCGTTTAGTAAACAAGCTTATTTTTAGGTTTGTGCCTAGCTCGTGAACAAGTTAAAAAAGCTTGGCTTGGCTCGGCTCGTTTACTAAACAATTCCAGATGAGGGGTAAATAGTAAATACTAAGGCTTGATGAGCCTGAGCCTGACGAGCTTCACATTCCAAGCTTGAGATTGAGCTCGATAAATAAACTACCTTTTTTTAGGCTCAAGCTCGGTTTGGTCTTGATAAGGCTCGATCGTTTCGAGCTTTTTATGAGTCCAATCTCGAGTAGCTCGCGAGACGCTCGACTCATTTGCACCGCTAGGCATAATTTATTTTTTAAAAGCCAAGAGCTTTTGTTTGGTGAGTTGCTTTCAGGATACTTGTGGTTGACTGGTTTTGATGGGGGTATTCATAAACTGTTGAGACAAATCGAACCATCAAACAATTGGAGTACGTCGGTTTGGGTGTGTTATACCTCTGTAAAACAATTTAAGACATATAGACAAGAGATATGCGCATCGTTGGTTGTGTGTCAACTTTTACTCGCATATCAGACTTTTTTTTTCTCCTCAATAAAGGCTTAAGTTTGATATCTGACACATGTCACAATTTTGAGTAGTTAGAGTTGGATTTTGATGACATTACGTCGCAGTAACCTGATATCATGATATCTGTAATGTTTTATTTCACCAGGTTGTGGCAAGATGCTGAGAACAGAACATTAATGTTTAATCTGCTAATGAAGAATCCTGCCCATGTATGCTGTTCCCCACACCTGTTTTATTATCAATGACTCTGATCAGCGTCTGGTTTTCTACTGTCCGATTTTCCTTATCTTTTTTTTTTTTTTTTTTTTTTTTTTTTTTGTTTGGCTATGTTTGTTTTTAATGGCAGAGACCAAAGGCTCTTAGTATTGAAGACAAGCTAATGGTCCTAGGATGCAAGTAATTTTTTGCTCTTCTTATATCTCTTTCAAAGACTTATCTATACTTGGTTTTAAAAAGCACACCTTGAAAAAACGCCTCAGTCCCTTGAGGCTGTAAAATTAATCAAATATCGGGTGTCGAATAGGTTGATATGGAAAACTGACCAAAAGAATGATGAGATTAAAATAGTGTACATAGAGCAATGGTTGACACTCTTGCCTCGAGCCTTGCGCCTTGGCTTTCAGGACCTAAACGCCTCGGGAGCGCCTCGTGCTTTTTAGAACCAAGTCCCTATATTTTCATTTTGTATTTTTTTTATTGACTTTTTTTTGTTTTAAGTTTGATATGTGAAGTGTCTTATTGACACAAATGATCCATTTTAAGGGATTTAGAAAGACGGATTGTGGAAGCCGAGATGGAAATAACGCTAGCAAAAAGCCAAGGTTTTCTCAAGAACCGGTTGACACAGAATGGTTCATCCTCTAGCAAAAAGCTTCTCGCTGTAATTGGCATCTATACTGGATTCGGGAGTCGATTGCAAAGAAACGCTTTCAGAGGATCCTGGATGACCAGCGGTCAGTTCGTGATATAATTCTTAAAACTTACAAGTAAAACGACATCGTTAAACTAACTCACTTGTGTTTGACAGTTGATTCTGTAAAGGAGCTTGAAGAAAGAGGAATAGTCATACGTTTTGTTATTGGCCGAAGGTTTTTTTATTTACTTGAACTTTTTAAGCTATTCGCTTTGATATATCAGTCAATAGTATTACTCTCATATGACATATCTTAACAGTCAATATTTTGAACTTTCAGTCCTAATCGCGGTGACAGCTTGGACCGTAACATTGATACAGAAAATCAAATGAAAAATGATTTCTTGATTCTTGTAAGTTTATAAATTTGTTCACTATTTCTTGCAAAATGGACTGTTACTTATATTATTCTTAGGATGATTTTGAGGAGGCTGATGAAGAATCATCTAAGAAAGCGAAGTTCTTCTTCAGTTCAGCTGTTCAAAATTGGGATGCCGAATTTTATGTCAAAGTCGACAAAGATATTAAACTTGATCTTGGTACGCCCATATTCATTTCTGAAATGTACATCATTTTGTTATATATTCGTGTTTTAGAACGTATGCAATGATTTTACTTGTCTTTGCTATCAGAGGAGTTGATCGAGTTTCTTGAAAGCCTTCGTGGTCAAAATAGTCTTTATGTTGGATGCATGAAATCAGGCGAAGTCGTTTCTGAAGCGTAAGTTCTCTTTAACTGAAAATATGTTCATAGTATACAGAATTTGTAGCCTTCAAGAGACAGTTGGTTAAGCGCCTCGGGTTCAAATCTAGCTTCCATTGGTTTTCCGCCTTAACCCCTTAAGCCCATGTGCCCAACGTAGGCTGCGCTTTACTCTAGTCCCACTTGTTAGCAGTGTATTGGTGGGACGTTAGTATTCCCTAACGGCTTCTCATGATCACCATAAAGAATAGCACTAGCCAAAGTTTAAAAGAACGGAAACGAGCCTCGAGGCGTTTTCCCTTCGCCTCATGAGGCGTAAAGCCTCGAGGCGAACCGAGGCGTAAGCCCGAGGCGCAGTAAAAAAATAAATATAAAATTATGTATCTTACAAAAAATAAAATAACTGACTTAGAAAAGTCTAAAACATCAAAAACACACATCAAAAATAAAATAATTGACCCAAAAAGTCAAAAACACCAAAAAAAAACACACATAAAAAACAGCCTAAACCACCAAAGGCGCACGCGAGGCGCACATTTTCTTAGCGCCTCAGCCCTTAGAGGCGTATGTACAATCTGAACCCCATGAGGCACGCCTCAGATTCGTTTTCTCGGCGTTTCGCCTTGAGGCGCACGCCTCACCCGTTTTTTAAAACCATGTCACTAGCATATCCAGAATTGTTGTATATATGAAAGCACATTAACTGCAGTTTTATCTCTTAATAATCTAACGTTACAATTGCGCACCACTTTTCAGGGGAAAAAAGTGGTATGAACCCGAATGGTGGAAGTTCGGTGATGAGAAATCGTGAGTTACTTCTTCTTCTTCTTCTTCTTCTGTTGTTAATACATGTAAACATCCGTTCAACAAACATACGTTGTAACAGGCCCACATACGTATATACATACATGATATATCTTAATGTCTATATATATACTGTGTTACTGTTATATGATAAAAAATGCCGTTTCTTGGTCAGGTACTTACGGCATGCAGCTGGCTCACTTTATATCTTAACTAGAAATTTTGCTCAGTACATTAACATTAACAGGTCAGCCATGATTCAAAATTTTCACATAAAGTTTGTTTTTTTCCCTTATAAAAAGCTTATGTCAAATCTGTTTTTAAAAACCCGTGTGACATTCTGTAAGTTATGTTTTTCCTGCAGTGCATCTCTGAAGACTTATGCTCATGAAGATACATCTGTCGGTTCATGGATGATGGGCATACGTGCGAATTATATAGATGACAATCGTTTGTGCTGTGCAAGTTCAACACGGGGTAAAACAACTTTATGCTTCTTGGATGTTATTCGTTTAAATATAATTATATGCGATTTTGCAAACTAAATTGTTTCGCAAATTCTTCATATTTCAGATAAAGTGTGCTCTGTGGGTTGGTAAGAGGAGATGATTTAACATTGTTCAAGGTTTGACAGATCTCACTTGTCGAAAATTTAGATTGTTTTTTAATTTTTTTCAGGCGTAGTCGCATAGTTTGATGTGAAAACAATCATAGCAACCCTTTCAGTCAAAATTATAAACAATCAAAAGCAAAATTTAACTTTTATTATGCTTTACGTTAAAAGGGGAATTTAAACGGGTCTAAACTCAACGCCTTGAATAAGAAGCCAATTCGGAGGCTCAGAACCACATGAGTTAAATTTAAGGCGCATAGGAATCATTTCGGCGGTAGTAGCAGTTTGGAATTCCCAAATTTTCACTTCCATCCAACCATCGTTCCTCTGTTGTGGAAGGTCTTTTATCTTCGGCCTATTGAGTGGGTTGTGGGTGTTTTGACCAACCATTGGTCTAATAACTGGTGTTTGAGGACTTGCTAAAAAGATAAACCAAATATGATCCGAACTCAGTTCTTCATCCATTACTTTCACCGGAGCCTCATATCTAGGTTGTCGCCGTGGTAATTTGTAGACAAGATAACTTGCGTATGTTGTTTTAGACGATACTAGTTGGTGATTGATTTCGGTGATGATTTTGAATTCCCAATCCATCAACTCAACTACTTCTCCAAATCTGAAAGAGTTTTAATAACATGATTATAAGTTTTAAATCAAAAGCTTCGACTAAACCTATCTAAAGTCAGTCTCGCTGTATGACTCCTATATATAGAAGAACGTTCAACACATAACCAATTTCAAGTAGAGTTTGTAAGAACAGCTAACTCGCACACCCTTTAAGGCTACACCTAAATGTACCTTGATTCGGGTAAAGGCTGGTAATATAGGCATTGCATTCGCTGTGTGCTAGCCATTCTTGCTGATAGCATATGGCATTTCTTCCCGGTTTTGTCCAGAGAAAACCACTATAATCAATAAAAAGATATATAAGCGCTATCGCGTAGGATTCACAATCCACAACACCTACATGAGTACCTCTAGATGGTATATAATCATTCTTATTAACTTTACCTCTTGACCATCATTGATTAAGAACCCTTTGCGAAAAATTGAGTAGAGTTCCTTCTCCGTTGTCCATTGCACGCTATTTTTTGACAATTTAATTATGTCTTCGTAATCAGTTGGAATTTTTTCTTCCCAATTTGAATCTGAATCTAAATCTAATATGGGTTGCACCTTCAGCGTCTCGTTCTCATCATCCTGTAGAACATGCCATATTATAGTTGACATAATGACTAATATGGAATGAAATATCATTATGCTCCAAATACGTTGTATTTGATGCTATGACTCAATGGTCGATAATAATTCATGTGACAATTACATGACCAATGATACACCTAACTTTTACTTTCGTTGTTGTAGGCAATCCGACTCTTAACAAAAAGTAACTTTGTTTGCCCCTAACGAACAACCGACTAACTTTATCCTATTTAGAATGTTGTAAAATTTTTAAACGATATAAATGAAAGTTGGAAATAGATGAAGTTACTTCTTCGTTGTAGTGAGATTACCTTCTCCAAGGGTCGAAACTCGATGCCTTCTATTTCTATGTCATCACAAGGATCCCTAAATTGAATTTGAAGATCAACAATCCTCTGGTCACTAGTAAATTGATACAATTCAGCCATATACCATTCATCTTCTCTCTCGACGGCAAGGTATGAAATCGAAAACTTTGTCTCCTCTTGCAACTTGTATGCAATGGATATAACGTCATGGCATTTTCTCGCCTTCTTTGGGAGCCTAAACTTAAATACAAGGTTCACTGTGTACGTGATTTGTGGTGACAAGAATTGGCTTTTTACGCGTATTTTGAATCTCCCGGTCCATGATAGAAATGTGCCCGTTGGAAATCTACATGCATTGTAAAACAAAAAACAGTAGCAAAGAATGATGCATTGCTTTACAGTTATCAAATATTCTCAGAAGCTAGAAACAAAAATCACCTTGAATTATATTCAGACGACCATGAATAGTCCTGAAATTGACTTGGATCCGAATCCAAACATGCTGCAAAAGATACCATTTCACAGTGTTCTCCCTTCTTATTTAACGAAAACCACTGTCGATTAAACAAGTAAAACTTAGTTCGGCTTATGTAGGATGATATTATTCATTAGACTATATCCAACAATCTTAACTACTAGTCTAAAATATGTAGTCAGCTTTCAACATCTATATTAAACTTTAGCCTTTTATCCATATTGTTTCTCATTTCAAACTATACCCCTCCAACCTCCCAATACTACTACTAATTTTTATCTTTTTATATTTGTAATAATGTATACTCAATAAATGTATATATGCAGTGTTGTTTAGATTATTTTTTATTTTATTTTTTGTCTTTAATTTTTACTATATAACTTGAATAAAAGGAGCAAATTACATAATGAGAGCATGTAGGCGGGCAACAAGCTGCGCCGTCACCCCCTTCTGGACAGAGAACCCTAATCTACTGAAAACAAATCCTCGCCTCCGGGGAGTCGAGAAGTTGCGCTGGACCACCCGCTGGACTCTCGTCAGGAGCATGATCCCCTCCTGAGCCAATGAGCCAAAGGTGTTAAACGCCAAAGGGACAAAAGCATGTTGGTAATTATCCTAGCACACTTTAGCGTGCTTTGCCACCTTGTTAGACTTTGCTCTAAGGACCGCTTGCCCAGCCATGAACCCACTCTCCCTGAACCCCGCTAAATGAGACACACCCGTAAGGTCCACGCATCCATGTTTCCTGCCTTCCCAATCAAACACTAGCAGGACAGCCGGACGGGTGTGTATTTTTTTTTAACATTTTGATATAAATTTTCAGATTGAAAACTGATTTGCATTTGACTCATGATCTATTTAATTACATTACTTGGACTATCAGTTACATAATTAGAAAGAATCTAAAGCAGTGGATTAAAAACATATCAGCTAATTACCATTTTGCGAGCATTAAGGAGGACTCCTTTGGACAGAAGCGTCCTCAATTCACCTTTGGATATGTAGTCCAGTGGAGGTTCTGCAGTCTTGGTCATCTCTTCGTAGTCGAAAGGCGGTTCCCATCCACTAAAGTTCTGAATTTCAAGTGCAGTCTCAAGTTCTGTCACAACCTCGGCCATGTTTGGCCGATCTTCACGAGATTCCTTCAAACATCGATATGCAATGTCTGAAAATACTTTTAAAGAACCCTTATCCATTGGTTGAATGGTCGGATTTTTGAAGATGATATTGTCTAACTTATTCTGTTTATAGGCTTCAACCCAAGTGGGCACGAAAATCTTCTCAACTCGACCGTTTCTATATGTAGAACAAAGCGTCCCACATAAAACTTCAAATAAGACCACACCGAAAGAGTAGACATCCGACTCTTTTGTTAGAGTGTGCGTCATCGCGTACTGTGGATCACAGTACCCAAATGTGCCTGCTGCATTTGTGACAATAACTGACTGCCGCTCATTAGCAGGTCCCATTATTGATAACCCGAAGTCAGAAACTTTAGCGTTCCATTGGTCATCGAGTAGGATATTGGCGCTTTTCATATCACAGTGGATAAGTCTTTTGTAACACCCCAACCGATGGCGGAAACATCGAGGTGTCACGTAAGAATGAGTATACAGTAGCACATGGTAATCAAATTTTAATTGGAAATAATTTAAAGTGCAAATATCCAAAAGTGAAAATACATAATGAGTTTTAAATGAAATCTAATACATCATAATAACCAAATAAGCATAAACTTCAATTTGTCTTCTCATGCTAACACTCTAATCTTCACGCATCATTATTTCCTGTTGAGTTGTAAAAATGGGGGGGGGGGGTCAACTAGAAGTTGGTGAGAATACATAAGCCATGTCAAGCAAATAGTTTAAGTATAAAAGTTTAGCAATTCATATGTCTATCGTAAGTTTAAGTCTACATGAATAAACATAATATGTTGAATCGACATAATCAAACCTCCGACTAGTTTAGGTCCATCCCGTCATCCACGGTTCACCTTAATAATATGTTGGAACGATAACAATCACCCACGCTACCTATGTAGGAGGTACACGTATCCGGGTGGGATTGTCAATCCAATAGATCTATTATTGAGTATCGCTGGCTTGGCCATAGCTAATGATTATGTAATATTGAAACTCGTTGAAACTGTTGTTGTTGTCTAATTCATGAGGCATTAAAGTTTACAACTAGACATGCATGTAGAATTGCTTAAGTATAATGTTGCAAGTATAAAGAATTGCAATAACATGGTTACGTAAACTCACCTTAGCAAAGTATTAAGTCTCGAGAAATAGAATATGTGTAGCCCCAAAGTTGTCAATTACAAGAGCTTATAATCAAAGCTTCAATTGTAGAAGTAATAGACTATAGAAGAAAGGTATGAGGGAAAGTTTAATCGGATTGAAACAATCGATTTAGAGGTGCAAAGTATAATGGGTCATAGGTGGGTTTTTATACTAGTTTTGGATTCAATTAGCCATTAAAATTGGTCAACACCATAAAGTAAGGTTTTATGATGAATTGACTATTTGACTAAGACTTTGACTGTTTGACTAAGACTTTGACTATGACTAAGACTTTGACTCCAAGAATTATGTTTGTCAAGACTTTGACTCTTGACTCAAGGCTTTATTTTGAAATGAATTTATATCTTCCTTGTTTGAGATTATAAATGTAATTGGAAAAATGATTAGCTTTAAATAAGAAATAAACAAAAAAAATCATTAGTTTGAATTAGAAAATAAAAACACCGTCTTATAAAATGACGATTATATAAATAGAATTAGGATAGGACATATGTCATGATTGAAGATTTTTTTTTTAGTACAATGATAAAAGGAACTTAGAAAAATAGAGTGCACGGATAAAGATAAGAATACTTAGAAATAAATTAGACTTTATATCATGGATTGAGAAATACTTTAATGCAAAATAAATGGGAAAATTCGTGAGGTTACATCTTTGGTGCGTCTCCCTTGGATCATGAAGGTAACTTAGTCCCTTTGCAGCATCAAGGCATATCTTGAGACGTCGTGGCCACTCAAGATATGGGGAATTTAAATAACGGTCAAGGCTTCCACGAGATGCATGCTCGTACACAAGGATCATCTCATCGCCTTGGTAACAAAATCCTATAAAAGAGATAACATTGTCGTGCTTGTAACGAGAAAGCATCGTGATCTCTTTCAAGAACTCGGGTGTTCCTTGTCCATGCTTACGATCCAGACGCTTAATAGCAACCATGTTTCGCCCTTTAGAGTGAGACACTTCTCCTTTATATACTTTTCCGAAACCGCCGCGTCCGATATAGTTCTCATCGTCAAAGTTGTTGGTGGATGATGTTATCTCTTCTAGTTGGATTTTTAGATGTTGAAATTGCTGCAAAAATACATCCATATTTGTGGATCAAATAATAACAGTTAAATTCAAATAAAGTGTGTCTGTAATCTCTCTTAACTAAAACAAGAGAATTGAAAGATGGTTAAATAATGAAAGACAAAAACAATGGCTTGATTTTATATAAAAAATAAAAAAACAAATTAAAAACAAAAAAAGATATAATTATATGCGATTTTGCAAGCTAAATTGTTTCGCAAATTCTTCATATTTCAGATAAAGTGTGCTCTGTGGGTTGGTAAGAGGAGATGATGTAACATTGTTCAAGGTTTGACAGATCTCACTTGTCGAAAATTTAGATTGTTTTTTGATTTTTTTCAGGCGTAGTCGTATAGTTTGATGTCAAAACAATCATAGCAACCCTTTCGGTCAAAATTATAAACAATCAAAAGCAAAATTTAACTTTTATTATGCTTTATGTTAAAAGGGGAATTTAAACGGGTCTAAACTCAACGCCTTGAATAAGAAGCCAATTCGGAGGCTCAGAGCCACATGAGTTAAATTTAAGGCGCATAGGAATCATTTTGGCGGTAGTAGCAGTTTGGAATTCCCAAATTTTCACTTCCATCCAACCATCGTTCCTCTGTTGTGGAAGGTCTTTTATTTTCGGCCTATTGAGCGGGTTGTGGATGTTTTGACCAACCATTGGTCTAATAACTGGTGTTTGAGGACTTGCTAAAAAGATAAACCAAATATGATCCGAACTCAGTTCTTTGTCCATTACTTTCACCGGAGCCTCATATCTAGGTTGTCGCTGTGGTAATTTGTAGACAAGATAACTTGCGTATGTTGTTTTAGACGATACTAGTTGGTGATTGATTTCGGTGATGATTTTGAATTCCCAATCCATCAACTCAACTACTTCTCCAAATCTGAAAGAGTTTTAATAACATGATTATAAGTTTAAAATCAAAAGTTTCGACTAAACCTATCTAAAGTCAGTCTCGCTGTATGACTCCTATATATAGAAGAACGTTCAACACATAACCAATTTCAAGTAGATTTTTTAAGAACAGCTAACTCGCACACCCTCTAAGGCTACACCTAAATGTACCTTGATTCGGGTAAAGGCTGGTAATATAGGCATTGCATTCGCTGTGTGCTAGCCATTCTTGCCGATAGCATATGGCATTTCTTTCCGGTTTTGTCCAGAGAAAACCACTATAATCAATAAAAAGATATATAAGCGCTATCGCGTAGGATTCACAATCCACAACACCTACATGAGTACCTCTAGATGGTAAATAATCATTCCTATTAACTTTACCTCTTGACCATCATTGATTAAGAACCCTTTGCGAAAAATTGAGTAGAGTTCCTTCTCCGTTGTCCATTGCACGCTATTTTTTGACAATTTAATTATGTCTTCGTAATCAGTTAGAATTTTTTCTTCCCAATTTGAATCTGAATCTAATATGGGTTGCACCTTCAGCGTCTCGTTCTCATCATCCTGTAGAACATGACCATATTATACTTGACATAATGACTAATATGGAAAGAAGATCATTATGTTCCAAATATGTTGTATTTGATGCTAAGACTTAATGGTCGATAATAATTCATGTGGCAACATGACCAATGATACACCTAACTTTTAATAAAAAGTAACTTTGTTTGCCCCTAACGAACAACCGGCTAACTTTATCCTATTTAGAATGTTGTAAAATTTTTAAACGATATAAATGAAAGTTAGAAACAGATGAAGTTACTTCTTCGTTGTAGTGAGATTACCTTCTCCAAGGGTCGAAATCAATGCCTTCTATTTCTATGTCCTCACAAGGATCCCTAAACTGAATTTCAAGATCAACAATCCTCTGGTCACTAGTAAACTGATACAATTCAGCCATATACCATTCATCTTCTCTCTCGACGGCAAGGTATGAAATCGTAAACTTTGTCTCCTCTTGCAATTTATATGCAATGGATATAACGTCATGGCATTTTCTCGCCTTCTTTGGGAGCCTGAACTTAAATACAAGGTTCACTGTGTACGTGATTTGTGGTGACAAGAGTTGGCTTTTTACGCGTGTTTTGAATCTCCCAGTCCATGATAGAAATGTGCCTGTTGGAAATCTACATGCATAGTAAAAAAAAAACAGTAGCAAAGAATGATGCATTGCTTTACAGTTATCAAATATTCTCAGAAGCTAGAAACAAAAATCACCTTGAATTATATTCAGACGACCATGAATAGTCCTGAAATTGACTTGGATCTGAATCCAAACATGCTGCAAAAGATACCATTTCACAGTGTTCTCCCTTCTTATTTAACGAAAACCACTGTCGATTAAACAAGTAAAACTTAGTTCGGCTTATGTAGGATGATATTATTCATTAGACTATATCCAACAATCTTAACTACTAGTCTAAAATATATAGTCAGCTTTCAACATCTATATTAAACTTTAGCCTTTTATCCATTTTGTTTCTCATTTCAAACTATACCCCTCCAACCTCCCAATACTACTACTAATTTTTATCCTTTTATATTTGTAATAATGTATACTCAATAAATGTATATATGCAGTGTTGTTTAGATTATTTTTTTTATTTTATTTTTTGTCTTTAATTTTTACTATATAACTTGAATAAAAGGAGCAAATTACATAATGAGAGCATGTAGGCGTGCTTTGCCACCTTGTTAGACTCTGCTCTAAGGACCGTTTGCCCGGCCATGAACCCACTCTCCCTGAACCCCGCTAAATGAGACACACCCGTAAGGTCCACGCATGCATGTTTCCAACCTTCCCAACCAAACACTAGCTAGTCAGACGGACGGGTGTGTCTAGTTTTTTTTTAAACATTTTGATATTAATTTTCAGATTGAAAACTGATTTGCATTTGAGTCATGAGTTGACTCATGATCTGTTTAATCACATTACTTGGACTATCAGTTACATAATTAGAAAGAATCTAAAGCAGTGGATATAAACATAGCAGCTAATTACCATTTTGCCAGCATTAAGGAGGACTCCTTTGGACAGAAGCGTCCTCAATTCACCTTTGGATCTGTAGTCCAGTGGAGGTTCTGCAGTCTTGGTCATCTCTTCGTAGTCGAAAGGCGGTTCCCATCCACTAAAGTTCTGAATTTCAAGTGCAGTCTCAAGTTCTGTCACAACCTCGGCCATGTTTGGCCGATCTTCACGAGATCCCTTCAAACATCGATATGCAATGTCTGAAAATACTTTTAAAGAACCCTTATCCATTGGTTGAATCGTCGGGTTCTTGAAGATGATATCGTCTAACTTATTCTGTTTATAGGCTTCAACCCAAGTGGGCACGAAAATCTTCTCAACACGACCGTTTCTATATGTAGAGCAAAGCGTCCCACATAAAACTTCAAATAATACCACACCGAAAGAGTAGACATCTGACTCTTTTGTTAGAGTGTGCGTCATCGCGTACTGTGGATCACAGTACCCAAATGTGCCCGCTGCATTTGTGACAATAACTGACTGCTGCTCATTAGCAGGTCCCATTATTGATAACCCGAAGTCAGAAACTTTAGCGTTCCATTGGTCATCGAGTAGGATATTGGCGCTTTTCATATCACAATGGATAAGTCTTTGGTGCGTCTCCCTTGGATCATGAAGGTAACTTAGTCCCTTTGCAGCATCAAGGCATATCTTGAGACGTCGTGGCCATTCAAGATATGGGGAATTTAAATAACGGTCAAGGCTTCCACGAGATGCATGCTCGTACACAAGGATCATCTCATCGCCTTGGTAACAAAATCCTATAAAAGAGATAACATTGTCATGCTTGTAACGAGAAAGCATCGTGATCTCTTTCAAGAACTCAGGCGTTCCTTGTCCATGCCTACGATCTAGACGCTTAATAGCAACCATGTTTCGCCCTTTAGAGTGACACACTTCTCCTTTATATACTTTCCCAAAACCGCCGCGTCCGATACAGTTCTCATCATCAAAGTTGTTGGTGGCTGATGTTATCTCTTCTAGTTGGATTTTTAGATGTTGAAATTGCTGCAAGAATACATCCATATTTTTGGATCAAATAATAACAGTTAAATTCAAATAAAGTGTGTCTGTAATTTCTATTAACTAAAACAAGAGAATTGAAAGATGGTTAAAGAATGAAAGACACAACACACTGACTTGATTTTATATAAAAAATAGAAACACAAATTAAAAAGAAAAAAAAGATAGTACCCACCACGCACTTACTACTCCCTTTCTTCACTATTTCACATTATTGAACTACTTTAATTGGACAAAACAAAAAATCCTCACCACTCACTTTATTTTGCAATAATGGATGCAAAATAATAGAGCATATTAATTATTGGAATCATCACACAAGTGTATATATAAAATCACGCAAATGCTAACAAAAAAAAATAACAAACAAAAACTTATGCAAGTTCACTTTGAAAACTCACGCAAGTTTATTTTGAACAATCACGCAAATTCCTTTTTAAAAAGAATCATCACGCAAGTTCATATTGACAAATCACACGCAAGTTCATTTGAAAAATCACGCAAGTTAGGCAAGGGTAATCGGCCGGATGTTGGGGGTTGCAGGTGGTGGTGGTCGGAGTTTGGATGTTGTGGTTAGAGGTTGCAGGTGGTGGTGGTCGGATTTTGGATGGGGTGGTCGGAGGTTGCAGATTGAAAGTAGTGGACGAAGGTGATGGTCGAAGGTGGTGGTCGGAAGTTGCAGATTGATCCGATACCATGTTGGATTCCTATTACCGATTGAATATTGGATGATTTGAACTTGATTATAGGGATCGATTAAAAAGTCTAATCTACCCATGACAGAACTTAAGAAACGTGTTTTCCAAAAAAAAAAAAAAAAAAAATTGTTATTACACATGGCACCCTCTTAACCTGATATGTAGTAAATAGTATAGGGACTTGTAGTGTAATTGTAGAATAGTATAGGGGTTATTGTAAACATGTCAAATTGTACTTAAATACGTATTGTAGAGGAATGAGAGATCAGTGAATGATTTTGAGATTTATCTCCTTTCTTCTGTGTTTCTTCTCCTTTCTCTATCTTCACTCTTTAGTTTCTTGATTACCAAATTGATCCTTATCAATGGTATTAGAGCTATTATCCTCTTGACTGTGGATTAGGGCAGTGATATTAGCATCAACGATTCAAGAACGGTTCTACTGCAACACGAAGCAATTGAATCAGGGCAACAAAATAATTCCAATCATCTACCGGTTTTCAACAGCGGATTGTTCAACCAGAGATTTCTGCAGCAACAATCAAATTAGGGCTACACCAACAAGAAAAAAATAAAATAAAAAAAATAACAGTTCTAATTCATTTCTTCATTTCTTCATTTCATTTCTTTCTTTTCGTTCAATCGAACAAAACCACCATAAAATTCTTATCACCACCGCCAATCTTTCATTCCTTCTCACTGTTCTCAACAATTAACCATCAGAAATCACATACAACAACAGCAACAAGAGATTTCCTGAAATGGAAAACGAAGACACAATCAAGAAAATGGATCATATGCTTTCAAGACTAGATGATCATATGCAAAAGATGGATCAAGAATTCAGCAATATCAAGTCAACATTGATCAAATTAATGGACAAAATGGGATTCCAACTGATGAATACAAGAATTTAGAAGAATCAACGGTTAGGGACGAGCTCGACTGTGGAACCACTCAATTAAAGAAGGAGGGTTTCGATCAAGATAACCAAGAAGTCACAACAACAAACGAATTTATTCGCTTCTTGAAGGAGGATTTCCCATGTTTCTTTGAAGGTGATTTGGAAGAATGGATGCGACAATGTGATCGGTTGTTCGTGCTTGAAGAAACACCAGAAAACATCAAACGAAGATGGGTAATTGTATGTCTCAAAGGTAATGCTTTAGAATGGCATAACAATTCCTTGAGAAATAATAATGATACAATAGATTAGTTGCATTGGATGGATTATTTGAGAATGGTATTCAAAGATTTTGAGTCTACACCTAAGGTGTTTGATGAAATGTGTAAGAGGGTTAACAATGAGTTAAAAGAAAATTCTGGTGATCAGATTCTGGAACTTTATGATCAAGAATCATTTGATGCTAATGGTTTCAAAGAATATGAAAAGGAAAATGAAATAGCTTTAAGAAGTTGTATGACTTTTGATATGGGTTGTGATCAAAAGAAAATAAACAATGATCCAGTTTATGTGGATCTTTTAAGAGGTGAAATGGTTGATGAAGTTTCACAAATTTTGAAAGATAAGTATGAAGATTCGGTTGTGAACAGAAACCATGGAATTGCATTGAAAGATATTGCAAAAGATAAGGAAACGGGTGTGATCAAGACTAAGAAAACACGGCAAGTAGGTTCTGAATTGATGGTTGTTAAAACTTTTAGATGGAAACCGGGTTGGCACCGTTATGCGAGCGGAATAATGAGGAAGGCTCAACATGAGTATAATGATGGGTTTGAAATGAATATGTTTGAGTTGGTGAGGGTAGAGACATTCGAATGGAAACCGGGTTGGCAATATATGCTAAAGATGGGTCTTTTATTCAAAGCGAATTGGTTCATGACATTCATTTGGTTTGTCATTCATTTGGGTTCCTTCTCACGTACTACACATACAAGAATTTTCGTTTACCAGAACCTTGGGTTGTTAAAGCAACAGGGGGCGCCTTCATTTGACGCTGGTGAAGCATTTGCCATGATCATTGCTTTCGTTGTTCTTGTGGAGTCTACTGGCAGCTTCATGGCGGTTTCAAGATATGCTAGTGTCACCTCTTTGCCTCCATCTGTTCTAAGCGGTGGTGCCGGTTGGCAGGGGATTGACATATTGTTGTCTGGCTTGTTTGGGACTGTGAATGGATCTTCTGTATCTATTGAGAATGCTAGTCTCTTGGCTGTGATTCGTGTTGGTAGTCGCAGAGTTGTGCAGATCTCCGCTGGGTTCATGATTTTCTTCTCGATTCTTGGTAAATTTGAGGCGGTCTTTGCTTCGATTCCTGCTGCCATGGTTGCAGCCCTGTATTGCCTTTTCTTTGCTTATGTTGGTTCATCTGGTTTGAGTTTCCTTCAGTTCTGCAACCTCAACAGCTTCAGAACAAAGTTCATACTGGGCTTTTCACTCTTTCTAGGCTGGTCTATTCCCCAATATTTCAATAAATCTAAAGCTATCAATGGTTATGGTCCTGTCCACACTTCTGAAATATGCGTCAACAACATGGTGACGGTTCCATTTTTGTCTGAAGTTTTTATGGCTGCAATTGTGGCGTATTTTCCGGATAACACACTTCACTATAAACATAGCATGCCTGGTCCACCTTCACGTGCAATGTCCTCTAACCTGCTCGAAGGGCCATTATTAAATGTTGTTTCAAAGACCCAATATGAAGGTTACAGGAGCTTTAGCAACAATTTAGTTCTTGAGGTCGCTGATACTGTTATGTTCATGCTTGTTGTTGCTATTTTAGAATCTCCTGCTGCTGCTCACAAGAAAAGGCTAGTTGGTTTTGATAGTGGACTAATACATTTTTTTTGTCTCTTGTGATTCATGATTCTTGAGGACAAGAATCTTTAAGGGGAGAGTATTGATATGTAGTAAATAGTATAGGGACTTGTAGTGTAATTGTAGAATAGTATAGGGGTTATTGTAAACATGTCAAATTGTACTTAAATACGTATTGTAGAGGAATGAGAGATCAGTGAATGATTTTGAGATTTATCTCCTTTCTTCTGTGTTTCTTCTCCTTTCTCTATCTTCACTCTTTAGTTTCTTGATTACCAAATTGATCCTTATCATAACCCTTCTTACACTTTATATGTCAAGGTACTGTGTGTCATATACTTTCTCTTACTTATATTAGTGCAACTTGTATCTAATGTACATTTAGGAATGAAGTCAATCAAGTCCTTATTAAACAAACATTAAATTCTCATGATCATCTATGTGAAATTATTAGATTTTTTATTATTCTAAAATAGAATTGAGAAAATGTTAAAAATTAAAAGTACTAATTCTAGCTTATATGTTTTGGATCTATTTTGAATTTAGGTTTATGATTTTTGGGTCTTGTAGCATCCCTAACACTAGTGGTAGAGAGGAAATCCTCTCTTGGATGAGATTGGGAGTTCAACTTCAAGGGTGAGCAAAAAGGCTGTAAAAGATGTAAAAAGGGGTGTGAAATTAGCCGTTCAAAAAAAAAATAAAAAAAAATCCTATATTAAAAAAATTGAATGAACTTGAGGGGCCTTTTAACATTAATGAAAGTTGCAACTAAATTGAAAGCTTAAATGAATACTTAAGAGGTTAGATGTAGATTGTGAATTTATGTCATCTCACTCCAATGATTCAAAAATTAACCAACAAATCCAATGAATTTATCATATCCTCCACTTGTGGCTCAATGGTTGTCAGTTCAAATCTCCTTTGGGAGACTTTGAGTTCGATTCCCATAAGCTCCATTTGGGGGTATTGCCAAGTGATTGTCGAAACTAGCCTACTTGTAGGTGCCAGGTTCGATTCTGATGGCCCCCCGGTTTTCTAGTACCGTGCATTTACTCCAGAGAGGCTTGCCTCTTGTGGAAGGTGCAACATCTGTTAAGTGGCAGGTGGCCGGAAATTTCCGGGTGGTAGCCCTAGCGCCCTTTGCACAGAGGGGCAATGCCTCTCCAGGGCCGCCACTCCCGCAACACCAGGCTATGGCCTGATGATGCTGTTGAGTGTGTGGCTAGGGACCCCAGATGCTTCTGAGGGATGTGATGGACTCTGCCACAAAAATTGAAAGTCACCTAATACAAAACAACAAATCCTTATCATAGCCAACATTACCAGCTTCCTATGTCGCAAGCAGTCCACTCATGTTTTCAGGAACATGTAACTTGTGTATGTTGTGGTTCACGTGAAGCGGCCTTGGTGCCCCATTTCAAGTGACTTGTATCATAGGTTCTAGGTTTCTTGTACAATCGGTTACAACCTTCTTGATTGGTGTTCGTTTAGGGTTAATGTTAAAATATGGTCATAAAGTCTAACATAATATTCCTGGCAATACAATTCAATTACTTGTTATTTTATCTCATTACTTATACATTTGTTATTTTGTCTTTTGATTCATGTGAGCTATTGGGCTACATGCTATTGGGCTGAATGAGGTGATGATAGCTGGACTGGATGGTGATAGCAGCTGATGCCGTAGGGGTGTTCAACGAATCGAATAACGAATTTTTGAATTATTCGAATCGAATTTCTCGAATTTTTAATATTTTTACCTGAATTCGTAATCGATTCGTATTTGTTTAAAATTCAATTTATTTGATTCGTATTCGATTCGAATAAGAAACACGAATTCGAATAAATTCGATTTATTTCAAATTCACCATAAATAATAAACTGCTTTAGTTTTAGTTTTAAAACTAATACAAACTCATTATTTTTAACATATAAAATACAAATCTACAAAACTGATAAACAACAATATGTCAAATACGAGAATAGTAAAAATAGTATAGAGTATAGTTTGTTATAGTTTTATGATGTATAAGGTAAACTTGTAAAATATGGTTATGGTAAAAGTTGTAAACACTATGTGTTCTTAGAGTTTGACCAAAATTTAGAAGTTCTTTTTTTTTTTTCAATGTGTAAATTTGTGTATATAATAATGTGTATGTGTGTATATATATTTAAAAAATATACATGTGCAGTTTTTATTCGAATTTTGAATCGAATCGAATTTAAAATCATAAATTCGTATTCGATTCGTATTCGATTTACTGGACTCAAAATCGAATTGAATCGAATTCGAATTCTTAATTATCGAATCGAATTCTTGGTAATCGAATCGAACTAAGTCGAATTTCGAATTTTTCGAATCCGAATCGAATTCTGAACACCCCTAGCTGATGGACTGAACATACATCTGATTTGGGCTCTAAGATAAATATCTTGGAAGTGGGCCTGGCCTCGTCTTACTCGGCCCATGGCCACATCTGACTATAATCCAAACCTTGTGTTGTATGTTGGTCGTTGTGCATACGAGATGTAAAGGGATTAATTTATTGATGTTAGCATCATCATTCGTTGTAGCCTGCCATAACACCAAAAATCAAGAACCAAGATATGAAAATGAAAGTGGCGGAAGCAAACGATGGGCATAGCCGTGACGGCTAGGGTATCGAGTTAAGGTAGCTCTGATAAAATGTAAACTTTGATAAATCGATAAATATTTGCATATGGATATAGCTACAAAAATACAACCAAATATGTGGTATATCTCTGCTATACAAATGATGATATTCCTAAGAAGGCTAAGAAAGCATAAGAATTGACAAGTAGGTAACATGTTTTGAACTTACGCATGATGTTTTGACATTATATTATAAAGAAACCACAAAGCGTAACAAATAAAAAACACAATAAGGTGTATTGTAGGCTTAAAACTTAAAACACCATGCCAACAAAAACTAAACAATGAATTTTATGTGTTAAGCAATGTCTTATTGCTATATTTTAAATTTCATGCCTAGGGGGGGGGGGGGGGGGGAGCACTCTAGGGTAGGGATGAGCATGGTACCATTCCGATATCAAAAATACCGGTACCGAAATTCCTCAAAAATGGGTACCGGTACCGAAAAAAACAACTGGTACGGTACGGTACTGGGATTTGAATGTAAAAATTGATAAATGTGGGTACTGGTACCAAAAAACCAAAAATGTGGGTAGCGGTACCGAAATTGATTCGATACCGGTATCCAGTACCATTTGATCATCCCTACTCCTGGGTAATACCCTGATCCAGACCAATCATGTAGTGTCACGTCAAATATAAGGCAAAGTACCTTAGAATTACCAAATCATGGGAGGGGGCATTTTAGGGTACTTTACATGAACAATTAAATAATAATATCCCAATAAAACATTTAAACAATTAAAATAAAATGCAAAAAACCCTTAAATTAAATTTTTTATTTTACAAAATATAACTGAAACATAATTTAAAGCAAAGATACTTTATTCCTTAAAAAATTTCACGCTTCGACATGTTCAAAAGTTTTGCGAGCTCAAAATGGTAGTCAACTTGCGTCATTTCAACTGTCGTGTCTTCCTTTAGACTTGGATTTTCATCCATATTAGTTTTAAACATCTCAAATGTTTTGCATTCATGTTTGAGGATGTTTCACTCACTCGCAAGCATAGCAGCAGTGTGATGAGGTTCACCTCCCCCGTTGCTCGCAAAACTCGGGTAACACATCATCCCAAAACGAATCCCTATCGTTCGACGTATTTGATTTCTTAACGATTAACCACGCAACCGTCAAAGCAACAACTTCCTCGTCAGTCCACTCAATCGGTGAAGACATGAATATCTTGAGAGATTTTTTTATAAATATTGTGGGTAGAAGATGTAAGAGATTTTTTATTTTGAGAATTTTTTATAAAAAAAATAATCATTGGGCCTTGTTTCTATGAAGTTTGGGGTCAATTTATGTGGGGAAAAAAAACCAACCATCGGGCCTTGTTTAGACCGTAAGGTAATTCAAATGAATTTTGATAATTGGCAACAGTCAAATATTAATTTCCAATGTTTATTTGGCTCGGTTACACCTTGCTACTCTTGTTTCGGACCTTAGCCAGGGGGTGGTAGTGTTGCCGTTCGGCTATGGTAACCGAATCCCCTAACCGAAGAGTGCCCCGTCTACCCTAATATATTACATTATGTTTTAAATTGTTAGGTTTGGTTTCTTTATATAATACTAGTAGGATTGCCCGCGCGTTGCTGCGGGTATTTTTGTTTTGTGTCATCTAGGGGTGTGCATTGGTCGGTTTGGTTTGGTTCGGTTTTTACAAAAAAATCCTAACCATATCCATAACCAAACTTCGGTTATGGTTACTTGGATATGAATTCGGTTATAGTTATTTCGGTTATTAACCAAAAAAATAAACTAAAACTAACTTTAGGGTAAAGTATAAAATTAAAAGTCAATGGGACTAAAAAAACCGAAACCTACAATGTTGGACTTAGTTTGTGCTATTTTGTACAAGGCAAAGACTACACTTTCTAGTTATAATTCCAATGTGTGATCCATTTTAATAAGATATTAACAAAAAACATACTTAGCCTTTGATTATAATTTTAATTCGTCACAAAAAAGAGCATTTCATCAAGATCATTTTGTTAATAACATACTTTTATTATAGTAAAAACCTCTACATAGTTAATGTAAAACATAAATCTATCACATAAAGTTAACATTACAAATTCGGTTCGGTTATATCGGTTAACCAAAGCTTCATAACCATAACCATAAGCGATCGGCCGGTTAAAGAAATTTAATAACGATAACCATTGGTTATGTTGGTTATCGGTTAAAATCGGTTCGATTATTTCGGTTATGGTTATATTATCGGTTATGGCGGGTACTTTGCTCACCCCTAGTGTCATCCATATTATTTGAAGCTAAAGATCTTGAAAAAACCTTTCCAAACATAAAATTGCTTCAAACCGAAGTATCTTGACTCGGTGATCTGACGATGCCGTTATTCAAAACCATAGTTATCGGCTAAACTTTTTCGTTAGAACAAACCGTAAAGCATCTATTATCTATAGGTGTTTTCTTAAAGAAAGAAACCAAATTTGTGTTTCTTGAAAAAAGAAAGATAAAAATAATATGTGTGTTGTATATTAAGGGGATGGGTAAGAAGAACTTCGCTAAACTATGATGTTCAAATGTCCGTGTAATAAGACATTTAGTTTATCATAAACAACATTTAATTAGAAAAATAAAATAAATCAATACATGTAACACATTAGATATGTATAAAATATAAAATTAATAGACATTCAACATGACAAACTCTACAATAATTATTGTGTGCAATAAACCAGTTGAATTTATGGACTATGGAGGGTTACCTTTAAAGAGTAACTAATGCAAACAATAGCAAATCAAATAATCTCCCTGGAGTTTGATCTTGTAGTTTTAGGTCTCAACCATGGATTTGAGGCCTGCGATTTCTAGGATTGACAATCAAAATCATAAAATGCTTGTGGAATTTCAAATCCGATAGTATGATGTTTGAGTTGGTGGATTAAAGGTGAATATTATGATTGAAATGATCTTGAAAACTTTGAAAAAAATATAGAAATCTTTATGAGAAAAGTTACCAGACTACCGGTATCCATGTAGCTCAGGTGAGAATTAATAATCGTGTTCCAAAACCGAATAGTCGAATACATCGATCTACAGTACCATCACCAGAAGCCAAAAGTCAATGAAGATGTGGACACCAAGCAACTACTTTCACAGCACTTGTATTCTCACAGTAGTTCAAAACATGTTGAGTCAAATGTTGGTTCCAAACAAAAAACTACATAAACACAAAGAAATATTAGAAAAATAAGTGAAGTTAGTTACTAAAAAAAAAGAGATCAATATGATAAGTATATTATTTACTTACATTGTTATCAGTTCCACCAAATGTAATTCACGAATATCATAAGACCATTTGAGTCCACAGACCTACAATTCAAAAGTCAAAATAAGAAATAAACCACATATAGTGTAAAAAATTGATTTATACAAACTATAAAGACATGAGTAGAATTGAGTTTAAGAAAAGGTTACCTCTGATTTATAACCACTATGTTTACTAACAAAATCTTCTTGTGCGCGAGGATCTTGTTCTAATAGGCTCTTTAGTCACCATTAACAATGAAATTACATATGAAAGGAATTTAGATGTGTATGAAGATAAAACTCTCCATACTATCAATGGAAGTTTCTTCATGGAATGGAATAGAATTTGTTATGAATGATTAATATAAATAAAACACAATCAATGAATAATTGATTAGGAGAGCTCTTCATATGGCCTAAGAGGGAAGGTGAAGGGACTTAGGGGTACTATAGGAATGATATTTTAGCTTTTAACTAAAAACAAAAGATAAAATTACTCTACTAACCCTCTAAGTGTCTTAATTGTCCCCAATATCCCTATAATACCCTTATGAAATAAGCTTTATTCTCTTATACATGTTGCTTTAAAAATTGTACCCATGTCAAAATTCCAATATGGTACATCACTCCTCCTTTATAATGTATTATAGATATACCAAAACAACTCAAAATATTATTTGCAAGTCTTAAGCATGATGCCTACTCAATATTTAGGAAAAAATGTCCTTTGTATGTGTTCTTCAGTAATATTTCTGTTTATTTATAAATTGTTTTAAGAAAAAACTAGATGTACTTGTTCGCTTGTAACCAATTTAAATATTTTGTTCTTCATATCTCCTAATACATAGTAATTAGTAATGAGAAGTAGGGGTGTTAGTTTCTTACACGACAATTTAGAGCACATGTTCTTGACGTGATGTTTTATGTTTTTAAGACTAAAATAAATTATTTTGCCTTTTTAATGATTATATTTGTTGTTATTTTAGTCTAAACAAAATCTAGAGCATCATTAATAAATCCAAAATGATGTCTATGTTGTAAACAAGCCTAATAGCAAGAATATGAGAAGAGATAATAGGGAGAGAAAGAGATGTTTTATTATTAATTGGTGTGTCTAGAATAATACATTGTCATGACTATATATAGGAGAAACACATCTTGGAGAACAAGTCAACATATATTAGGAATTGATAATCAATAATTAATAGGTTTATAACACTCCCCCTTGATTATCAACTTCATACGCTTGATGCTGCCTCATTAAAAACCTTGCCAGGAAAACCCAGTGGGACAAAATCATAGCTAAGGAAAAAAAAAGTGCAGCGCGTATTATCTCCCCCTGATGATGATCAGTCAAGCTTCTTGAGTTGACGCATCCCAATTCCATGAACCAACTTCTTGAATGTTGAGGTCGGAAGTGATTTGGTAAACAAGTCTGCCAAATTTTCGCTAGAGCGGATTTGTTGGACAATAATCTCTCCATTCTTTTGCAAATCATGTGTGAAAAAAGAACTTTGGCAAAATGTGTTTCGTTTGGTCACCTTTGATGTATCCTTCCTTAAGTTGAGCAATGCATGCTGCGTTGTCTTCATGTAAAATTGTTGCTCCCTCATCTCCCGAAGAAATACCACAAGATTCACGAATGTGCTGTATCACATTGGGGTACTCAACGGATGTGATTTTTCTATATAAAACCTTTTGAGTAGTTTCTCTATGTAGGTTTCTTAGTGCACAAGGATTCCACCTTTTAGGTGTTCAATTTGTAACCCGAGAAAAAACTTTGTCTTTCCAAGGTCTTTCATTTCAAATTCTCTTTTCAAGTATTCAATAGCCTTTTGGAGCTCCCGCGGAGTTCCAATTATATTCAAGTCATCAACGCATACGACAATTATAACATATTCAGATTCTGACCTTTTTTTTATAAAAATACATGGGCATATAGAATCATTTTTATAACCTTCTTTCAACAAATACTCACTAAGACGATTATACCACATACGCCCTGATTGTTTTAGCCCATACAACGATTTGTTTAATTTAATTGAAAGATGTTCTCGAGAATTAGATTTACATGAGTTTGGTAATTTGAATCCTTCAAGGAGTTTCATGTAAATATCATTATCAAGAGAGCCATAGAGATAGGCTGTCACAACATCCATAGACGCAGATCAATCCCTTCTTGTATTACCAGACTAATAAGATCACGAAAAGTTGTCGCATCCACCACTGGAGAATATGTCTCCTCATAATCAATTCCACGTCTTTGTGAAAATCCTTGTGCTACTAATCTTGCCTTATATCGCACAATTTCATTTTTCTCATTACGTTTTCGTACAAAGACCCATTTATATCCGACAGCTTTTACACATGCAGGTGTATAAACCACAGGTCCAAAAACTTCTCGTTTATTGAGGGAATCCAATTCTGCCTCAATTGCGTCTTTCCATTTTGGCCAATCATTTCTTTGTTTACATTCCTCAATAGATTTTGGTTCTTGATCCTCATTGTTTTCCATTAGTTCTAGCGCTACATTATATGAAAAATTGTCATCGACGTCGATTTCGTTTCGGTTCCATACCTTTCTAGACATGATATAATTTATTGAGATCTCTTTATTTTCAGGTACCTGAGGTTCTTCTGGAACCATCATGTCTAGTGTCTCTTCAGGAGACTCATTTCTTGGTTTCACCGTTACCTCGACTTGACCATCTAAATTATTTGCTCCTTTCTTCTTTCGAGGATTTTTATCTTTTGAACTGATTAGTCTACCACGTTTGAGGTGTGCATTAGACTCATTTCCAACATGTGGTTGTCCTTCCGGGACACTTATTCTTACTGGAGCATTGGCAGCTGGTATATGTTACTTAGTCACTCTCTTGGGGTCAGTGAATGAGTTTGGTAGTTGATTTGCTAATCCTTGTAAATGAATTATCCTTTGAACTTCTATTTCAAATTGTTTAGTTCGAGGATCAAGATGAGATAATGATAATTCATTCCAACTTAAATTATTATTTTTCAGCTGCTTTTCATCTCCCCCTAGTGTTGGGAATGTTGATTCAACAAAATGACAATCACCAAATCTAGCCGTAAATAAATCTCCGTTGATGGCTCCAAATACTTTATGATGGATGGATGGTTATTCATACCCAACATATATTCCTAACCTCCTTTGAGGTCCCATCTTTGTTCGTTGTGGTGGAGCGATGGGTACATATACGGCACAACCAAAAATTCTTAGATGGGAAATATCTGGTTCCTGACCAAAAACCAACTTTAATGGGGAGGAAGTGTGATAACTTGTTGGCCTGATGCGAATTAGTGTTGCTGCATGTAGAATTGCATGGCCCCAAGCAGATGCTGGTAATTTTAATTTCATAATCATAGGTCTTGCAACCATTTGGAGTCGCTTGATAAGCGATTCAGAAAGTCCATTTTGTGTATGTACATGAGGTACATGATTGTCTACACTTATCCCAATAGACATACAATAATCATTAATTGTTTGGGATGTAAATTCACCAGCATTGTACAACCTAATTTTCTTGATGGGGTAATCTGGAAAATGTGCTCTTAGTCTTATTAATTGAGCAAGTAGCCGTGCAAATGCCATATTACAACTTGATAGTAAGCACACATGTGACCATCTAGTTGATGCATCAATTAAGACCATAAAGTATCTGAATGGTCCACTAGAAGGGTGTATAGTTGATGCATCAATTAAAACCATAAAGTATCTGAATGTCCACTAGAAGGGTGTATAGGCCCACATATGTCCCCATGTATTCTTTCCAAAAAAACTCAGGGTAATTAACTTCCCTTGTGAGCATGCAATACATGTAATGTCCTTAGACTGAAGAATCTTTTTGTTCCTCAAAGAATGTCCATGTGAATTCTCTATAATTTTCGCATCATTATTGACCCGGGATGTCCTAACCGGTCATGCCAAATGATAAAATTTTCTTGGTCCATAAACTTCTGATTTATGACTGCATTTGTTTCAGCTGCACTAATTTTAGTGCAATACAAACCAGAGGCAAGTGCGGGTAACTTCTCTAATACATGTTTTTTTACCCGAAATCATATTTGTGATTTGAAGGTACTCATCATATCCCTCACATGTAGTCTCAAGATGATATCCATTTAGACGAATATCTTTAAAACTTATTAGATTTCTTTGAGATTGTGGGGAAAATAATGCATTGTTAATTTTAAGTGGAGTTCCACTATGTAGAATTATATAAGCTACTCCAAAGCCTTCAATCAATTTTGATTTACCAGATATAGTACTAACGTTTGCCTCTTTCATAGATAAACTAGAGAATAATCTCTTTTCTTTAGAATCGTATTTGTAGTCGTACTGTCTATTAGACCTATATCTTTACCATTAATAGTGAGTTTAGTTAAACACTCCATATGCTTCAAAACAAAACAAAGTCATATAAATAAAATGTCTAATATGCTTCAATCATAACAAATTCCAAAATGTTTCATACGTCTCAAAATAAACAAAAAAAAAAAAAAAAAAACATAACAAAATCTCAAACAAATCATCTTAAAGAAATAAAGGAAATAACTTAAGATCATTCATATGTAAGGAAAATTGCAAGCATCCAACTGGGTTGTATCAGCCACGATTTCACCAGAATCTAAATTAATTGGCTCGATAAGGAAATCATCATAATCCAAATTAGTTGGCTCAGTATGTTCTTTATGACCATCAGGGACATCAATATTTCCATCTTCATACGTAAAGTTTGTCTCTATTCCTTTCCCCTTGTCTTTGATGGATTGTTAGTAAAGTTCCACCAAGTGTTTGGGCGTACGACATGCACGGGCCCAATGATTGTTACTTCCACATCAGTGACATACATTTGGTGGAGCCACAATTTTCTTTTTACCCTTTTCATCATTAGATTTCTTTTCATTAGCATGCCACTTATGGTGGGTCCCTTTGTTTTTAAATTGAACACCATGATAATTTTCCCGGCCACGTCCACGACCATGACCATGATCACGACCACGACCACGTCCATGACTTTCACTTTGGCCTCGCATTCGCTTCTGGGAATGGGGCTGCACCAACTGGACAAGTCTCATGATTTTTCATTAACTGCTCATTGTTTTGCTCAGCCACAAGTAAACATGATATCAAGTCACTATATTTGATGAAGCCCCTTTCACGATATTGTTGTTGCAAGAGCAAATTTGAGGTGTGAAAGGTGGAGAATGTCTTTTCCAACATCTCCTTATTAGTAATATTTTTACCACAAAGAATCAGTTGTGACGTGATTCTAAACATTGCCGAGTTGTACTCACTTATAGACTTAATGTCTTGTAACCTTAAATTGAGCCATTCATAACGAACACTTGGTAATATTACCGTTTTTTGGTGGTCATATCTTTCTTTCAGTTTGGTCCAAAGAACAAGTGGATCCTTGACAGTGAGGTATTCATTTTTCAAATCCTCATGGATATGGTTGCACAAGAAAATCATCGCCTTTGCTTTATCTTGGGCATTTGCTTGATTTCCTTCTTTAATTGTCTCCCCAAGATTATTAGCATTCAAATGGATTTCATGGGGACAAAGCAAAGGCGATGATTTTCTTACGCCACCGTATTCATGAGGATTTGAAAAATGAATACCTCACTGTCAAGAATCCATTTGTTCTTTAGACCAAACTAAAAGAAAGATATGACCATCAAAAAATGGTAATATTACCAAGTGCTCGTTATGAATGGCTCAATTTAAGGTTACAAGACTTTAATTCTATAAATGAGTATAACTCGGCAATGTTTAGAATCACTTCACAACTGATTCTTTGTGGTGAAAATATTACTGATAAGGAGATGTTGGAAAAGACATTCTCCAACTTTCACGCCTCAAATTTTCTCTTGCAACAACAATATCATGAAAGGGGTTTCACCAAATATAGTGACTAGATATCGTGTTTACTTGTGGCTGAGCAAAATAATGAGCTATTAATGAAAAATCATGAGACTTGTCCAGTTGGTGCAGCCCGCCCATTCCCAAAAGCGAATGCGGCAACATATAATGGCCAAAGTGTTAGTCATGGACGTGGTTATCAACTTGGTCGTGGTCTTGGTCGTGATCATGGTGTTCAATTTAAAAACAAAGGGACCCACCATAAGTGGCATGCTAATGAAAAGAAATCTAATGATGAAAAGAGTAAAAAGAAAAATGTGGCTCCACCAAATGCATGTCACCGATGTGGAAGTAACAATCATTGGGCTTGTGCATGTCGTACGCCCAAACACTTGGTGGAACTTTACCAACAATCCATCAAAGACAAGGGGAAAGGAATAGAGACAAACTTTATGTATGATGATGGAAATATTGATGTCCCTGATGGTCATAAAGACCATAGTGAGCGAACTAATTTGGATTCTGGTGGTATCGTGGCTGATACAACCCAGTTGGATGCTTGCAATTTTCCTTACATATGAATGATCTTAAGTTATATCCTTTATATCTTTATGATAATTTGTTTGAGATTTTGTTATGTTTATTTTTTTATTTTTTTGTTTATTTTAAGACGTATGAAACATTTTGGAATTTGTTATGATTGAAGCATATTAGACATTTTATTTATATGACTTTGTTTTGTTTTGAAGCATATGGAGTGTTTAACTAAACTCACTATTAATGGTGAAGATATAGGTCTAATAGACAGTGCGACTACAAATACAATTCTAAAGAAAAGAGATTATTTCTCTAGTTATCTACGAAAGAGGCAAGCGCCAGTACTATATCTGGTAAATCAAAATTGATTGAAGACTTTGGAGTAGCTATATAATTCTACAAAGTGGAACTCCACTTAAAATTAACAATGCATTATTTTCCCCACAATCTCAAAGAAATCTAATAAGTTTTAAAGATATTCGTCTAAATGAATATCATCTTGAGACTGCATGTGAGGGACATGATGAGTACCTTCAAATCACAAATATGATTTCGTGTAAAAAAACATGTATTAGAGAAGTTACCCGCACTTGCCTCTGGTTTGTATTGCACTAAAATTAATGCAGCCGAAACAAATGCAGTCAGAAGTTTATGGACCAAGAAAACAATATCATTTGGCATGACCGGTTAGGCCATCCCGGGTCAATAATGATCCGAAAAATTTTAGAGAATTCACATGGACATTCTTTGAAGAACAAAAAGATTCTTCAGTCTAAGGACATTACATGTGTTGCATGCTCACAAGGGAAGTTAATTACCCGACCATCACCACTTAAGGTGGCGACAGAAACCCTGAGTTTTTTGTTGTTATTTTAGTCTAAACAATCTAGAACATCATTAATAAATCCAAAATGATGTCTATGTTGTAAACAAGCGTAATAGCAAGAATATGAGAAGAGATAATAGAGAGAGAAAGAGATATTTTATTATTAATTGGTGTGTCTAGAATAATACATTGTCATGACTATATATAGAAGAAACACATCTTAGAGAACAAGTCAACATATATTACGAATTGATAATCAATAATTAATAGGTTTATAACAGTCTACATATTAATTTTTAATCATTCTCACACTTCTTACGAAATATAACATTTGTACCCTAACCCCACCATATATATGGGAGTGTTATCTTAAAAACACTAAATATCGTTAGAACCGTGAAAACAAATGAAAAAATCAATCAAAATCATTTTTGCTAATACAAAACTCATTATAAACATTAAAAGGAGAATTTTTCTTCCAAATAATTCATCTTTCACACTCGAAAATAAATATTTTACACGTGTAAATGACAGTTTACACATGTATAAACAATAAACTTACACATGTGTAAAAACAATTTATTTTATACGTTTAAATTTTTACGCGTCAATTGTGTTTTTGAAATTGTATTCTAATAATAATAATGATAGCTGTAAAATTAATTTTGAATTTGAATGATTTTCTATAGCGTTATCGCGGTTCACACAAAATATATGTGTTCTCAAATCATCATTCCCTATGAGGGGAGGTCCATCACCACACTTCAGACATCACTTAGATGATAAGCTGGCCTCGTTAACGTGACGGCTAATGTCAAGAACGTCTCCAAATGACAGCCTTATTAGGCTGATCGGTGTGGAGACCGTCCCACCCTTCGTTCTGGCCCGTCCAAGACGAGCACACCGCCCCTGCTGGTTCGTCTTCGTCTCCAACGTCTTGGATAGGATGATCAGAACGGGGCACAAGCTGATTATATTATTTATTTTCTTTTTTCAAAGCTTTTAAATATCAAACAACCACCATTATCCCAAAGCTTTTACGCTATGTTCCCGAGTTTAACAAATTAAGGAAGAGAAGGGAAAGAGAATTAAGGAGGGAAAAGAAAGAGAGTGGAAAGAAAAGGTTTAATTAACTACTGTGTTCCCGAGTTTTAAGGAAATAGAGAGGAAAGTAAGGATTTTATGTTTAAAATAGCATTTCCTTCCAAATCTCTCCAATTTGGAAGGATGAAAAATGAAGGAAATGAGCCAAAATTTTCCTTCCATTTCCCTCCCTTTCTCTTTTTAAAAAAACTTTGGAACACAATTTTTCAAATATCCTTTCTTTTCTTTTGTTAAATGAAACTCGGGAACACGGTGTTACCCCCACCGGAGAAGAAATATTGGTTGCCGGAGAAGAAGGTACTTGCCGGAGAAGAAGATGGTCACCGAAGAAGAAGGTACGGCGACGGTGATGGTGGTGGTGCAAGGCGGCAGTGATGGTTAGAGAAGAAGATAAGGGTGCCACGATTACGGTGATGATGGTGGTGCATGGGGATGGTTGGGAAAGAAGGTACTCTCTCTCTCTCTCTCTCCCTTGAGTTGTTTGATACTTTGATCTGATCTGTTGTTGTGTTTGTGTTTATAATAATAATAATAATAATAATAATAATAATAATAATAATAATAATAATAATAATAATAATAATAAAGGGGAGAGTTGTCCTCATACCCTTGTTAGTCCTCAAAACGAGAACAACTCACTAAGATGATGTGCCGAGAATGTGATATGGAAGACATCCCATTTGGGTTGTCCACATACCCACTAGTCTTAGGGGGAAGGGGCACTCCACTGAAGATGTTTTCACTTCACTGATTTCTATCAATACTGTACTGCCACATCACTTCACTGATTTCCTTCACTGAAATATTTTTTTAAGGCAACACTCCACTGATTTTTTACCCAACTATCAATTATTTTCACATATAATAATAATAATAATAATAATAATAATAATAATAATAATAATAATAATAATAATAATTGACCGACTTTAACCTCACCTCTTTAGAAAATGAACCTCCCTCATACTCTGTTTGTTTGTTTTTTTGTTATTTTTTTAAAGCTCTCTCGTACTCCACTTTATTCATCTTCCATTGCAAAGTCAAATTAATTTCCTTTATTCATAGCTAATAAACCAGCTTGTTCGTAGTCGTCTCCTGCTACCAGAAACCACACCTGTTCGTAGTCGTCTATTGCTGCCGGACCCTACCTGTTCAGCTCGTCGTTCGTTTCCGTGTTCGTGTTCTGGTATGTTAAATTCCGTTGTTTAGTTTTGCTATGGTCGATAATATGTACTCGTTTGAATATGATCGATGGTACGGTGGTGTAGAAGAAAATAATATTTTATTCACATTCACAGGTTCACATCCGTTAACTAAAACCAGGATTTGGTTCACAGATCCACTACCAACACCACTGGCGGCGTTGTTACCGTGCTGGTAATAAAGTACCCGTAACCAAATCTTGTAACGTCGCGTTCCCCTTACATATAGTGTCTTTATTTTCTTCAAACCCATGACAGTTAGGCATTAGGTGTCCTTAACGCGTGAAAGTCCTAACGGTTTTAACTTCTCTAGAAAGGCAAGCCAGCTCATATTTCCATTTCCCCAAAGTCAAGGTAAAAAATCTTTTATACCATCATTCCTGTTGCGTGATCCAATTTATATCAATCAATAAAATTAAAATTTCAATTAAATATTACCTTACGCGTAACGCATCTACAACCAAACCTTCCATGTTCTTCAAAAATAACGGCGAAAACGACGGAACACGGTGACAGCTAACGGAACGGCACTCCACGTAACAGAACAATACACTGATCCCAAAGCACGTTACGGAACATAACGTCACGCAACACGGTATCTGATGCACAAAAGATTCAACAAAAAATTCATATGAATAATGAATTTTATAGTTTGATAATTATCAAAGTTCATTAAAATTTTAATCTGTTTGGTTTGATGAATTGAAATGAAACTTTAATCCAAAAAGTCCTTTCAATTGTTTGTTCAATCACACAAAATGTCTGAAAGCATATATTGCATCTATGTACAATCAAAGAAGCTTCATCCTTGTGTCAAAATTCAAGGAAATGATTGGATGATTTCATGTCGTCGAATTATATAAAAAACTGCAATCTTCGCCGCAATCCATTCATGTAGATCTGTGGTAGCAAAGGTAAGATTTAAAATTACCAAACCTGTTGTTGAATGTTTTTGAATGGTGATCGGTTGTAAGAGGGATTCGGCTTCAGAGGAGAGGCCGAAGGTATTTATGAGGTCGTGTACGGTATAATTGATCTCAGGTGGTTGCATGTGAACAAAGATGTGGGTTTTGCCAATATCAATGTTGTTATATAGATATATATATGTTTCTTGATGTCAGAGAGATTATTGGAAATATGATGATCTTTCAAGTGAATGGGAGTTCTCCTTTTATAGGAGGTGAAAGCCTAGTAGATATAGGGTACTATTCTTGTAGTGTTTTGTAAGTTATAGGGTATGACATGTATTATTTTATATTAGATTATGTATTATAGACATATTATTTTATATTAGATTATGTACTACGTACATATTATTTTATATTAGACCATGTACCATAGACATATCATTATTTTATATTAGATTATGTACTATATTTATATTTGACCAATTGTGAATGTGATTCGGCCTATGTCACAATTCGTCCGGAACAATCATTTTAGTTGGATTTTCGGATGACGCTACTTCGGTATGACGTAGGCCGGACACCCGTTATCAGCCCCCCAGTCTAGTGTGGTGTAGTTCTAATTACATCATACTAGACTCGTAAGCTTCTTTTAGTTGTATGGAGCTGTCTCCTTACGTAAGTTTAGGCCAATCGTTAATGACATGCATTCCCGCAATGAATCCGGGAGCCAATTCATGTGGTTTAACCATCCTTTGATTTGTTACAGTTGGAGGATTGCCTTAATAGATGGTATGAGCTTTGGGCTATGCATAACAACTTGTTTGATGCTTTAGGTCGTGATGGTTCGGAAGAAGTTTGACAAGTAACCACAAGCTATGAAATTATGGGCTTTGAAATTATTACATCCGAGAAGGTTTACGACTTCTATATACTGACTTTTAATGACTTCGTTTCGGATAAAATGGTTGGAGAATGCTTTGGCGGAAGAAACCGGTCGAGGAAGCGCTAAATACCCAACTGTTGATATTTGTTTAAGAATTTCAGGATCTCCGAGTACTGATCATCATGAGTTTTGCATATGTGGATCGGGTAGATGGGATCTACATATATTTCTATAACGGTGTGAGTTTTCGTTTGGCTTGGCGGTATCTGTGCTGAAGGGATGCACTTTTGACTTCTTTTTTTTTTTTGTGTGTGTGTGTGTGCGTGTGAAGATTTTGGACAGAAAGCCTGTCAATTAAGCCGGACCTTGTTGTATTCGGTATGTCGTCCAGATCAGACCGTCTCGACCGTTTCACCGTTGTGATCCGAGCCTCTGCATGAGTGTTGAACCGTTTGTAGTTGGTTAAATCTTAGGTCGTTAGATCCGAACGATGATGTATGCTTGGTTAATATTAGTACGGTTGATACGGCTTGCCGCCCGGATCAGAGCGTCTTGGCCGTTTCACTGTCGTGATCCGAACCTCCACATGGGTAGCAAACTGTTTACATTAGTATTATTATATAGGGGATGATGTATATATGTCAATATGTATGTATATTCGTACGACGAAGATAAAGAAATGATAATGGTTATAAAGTCTCCTTCGTAAGACTCACGAGAGTGGTGTTGTTACTTTGATTTGAGTGTATTAATGAGTGAAGAGATGGTATATGTTAATGATAATAAAATATTACTATAAAGGTAGTTGGGAAACAGATGTAGTGATATCATTAGTTCTGTCATCCTCATTTGGAGGGTATGAGGTGTAGACTAGGTTATTAAGATTGGTGTTAGATGTGGAGTAAGAAGGTGGTTCGGTGCAGATGAGTGGAGTAGACCAGGTTGTTGTCTGGTAGGATGATGATATTTTTTGTTTTTTTTGGTTTAAATATTCTCCTGGATGTTGGATTCTGGACGATCCTTGACTAGTTTAGGTGATACTTGGTCCGGACGCCACTTCTTTCAAATGAATGATCATTATTCTTGTTCGGATGGTTCCATATATTTATTTGTGTGTGCACTAATGTGATGTTAAGTGTGATGCACAAATCCTGCTGGTGCGAAACACAAGTCATGTTTGCCATCTAAAGGTGATGGCATGTGTCATGGTCAGTAATGAATAAAATAATTTATAACTCGGTTAGCTTTAGCAGGGTACCTCTATATGTTTTTAGTTCAGGCCAAAACTATTAGGTATGCAAGCCGTGTGGAATTGTGTGGAACACAAGAGCTAAAGTCTGTTTAGCGTGTATTTGGTTGGCTACACCATACAAAGTGGTCTTTTAGCATTACTTAACGATGATGATATCTTTGTGTGTCGAATATCTGAAAATAAGTGCAGCTCTTTGATGTTTAATAGAGCTAGTAACGGTTAGGGAACAAGCAAAAGCCATTGTGCCAGTGGCTTGGATTTGGTTTTCGTTGGTGCATGTATAAATATTTCAAAAATCAAAGTTTACTTGGCGTTTTCCTTTTGTCCATGAACTATGATCTTTAGTTAATTCAACTATTAAACCGTTTATATGATCACGCCCGCGTTTGATTGTTCGGATGTAATATGCTATGGACGAGGGTATCGTATTTCAAAGATAACACGTTCCGAAAGTAATGCAACTCATGAGTAGTGGGGTACGTGACGTAACCTGGATATAACATGAAGGTACGGCGGTAAGCTCCGTGATTAGCGGTCGAACTATTTTAATGTGCATACACTTGTTTACAATTAATACGTTTGCTTATAAACATTGTGGAATTAGTTTAGTGTTGATAAACACGTTTTTATTTAATGGGCGGCATTAGAATAATGAAATGAATTTGTGACAAGCTTCTCAAATCGAAAATCGTTGACTCATAGGCTTTTATTGATGTGAGCTTCCGTTTCGGCTAGAGGGGGTCCGTAAGTGTACCAGAGATACTAGTTATGTTGGTGAAACTTTAATCAAAAGCTCAACAAAAGGTAGTTGATCCGACCAGTGTTTGGAATAGGAGGTTGAGAGTACCTTAGTTGTTTAGAAATATATTCAACAAGCAGTAATCTTGAACCAGAAGGTGTGATAAAAAATTAACAATCACGATTAATATTTTAGTTTTGCTTAACTAGTTCGGACATCTATTTTTGACTTATATGTTATGTGGAAATGCCATAGCTTTATATTAATGGTTGTCTTCAGCATCAAGATCATCATGTGGATGATGACAAGTAATAGTGATAAATCCATAGTAATTTGTGGTCTCTCAATTGAGTGTATATCGTCGTACAGGTTACCTCGGATCGGGACATTATGTGTATTGATAATTCTGAAGCAAAGTGGATCCAGCGTACCATAATGGAACCTTGCATTCAATCTATAGTTGGTTCGTCTATAAAGGTATAGTGTGGCTGTACGTACTTTTCCGGTCGTTTGTCGGTAGTGCGGATATCGTCTGCGTCTAATGCCAAATAGTGCAGAGCTGGCATATTGTGACAACAGCATGTTCTAAAACTAATGTAATCAACAAGTAATGTACTTTGGTAATGATACAATCCGGATATGACATGGTTCCGAGGTGAACTCCCTCATTGATGGTCTTGCAACTTAGGCAGTTATAGTCTTTCTTAAGCAATATGACAAGTCGTCATGTAAAATATGATAAGTGTAAGTTATAGCCCAGTTAAGCAGGGGTTGATGGATCGGTTTAGTTGTCCGAACATTAATGAGCTAGTCCGTAGACCTTCAAGCACAACCTGATATGGTATTTTTTAAGATATTAGTGAGCGAGTTCGTAGGTGCTCAACCTCTAAACCGATATGGTAGTTTGCGGGATATCGGTGAGCGGGTTCGAAGGTGCTCAACCTTTAAACCGATATGGTAGTTTGCCGGATATCGGTGAGCAAGTTCGTAGGTGCTCAACCTCGAGGGGCGTATGAGCCCAGAAAGTATGATTGAAACTCAATCATTAAAAGATGATTTATGAGGATGACGAGTTCATGCATGTGATATCCCTATTATGGGGATGGTTTGTCTTAAGCGAGGCATATTGCCGGAGGCCGTGAGTCCATTTCTCGATCGCTTGGATAATACTTGGAATAGGGTACTTAGCAGCTTGTTGTTCTTGGTCCTGTGTAAAGAGAGCCAGTAAACTTTGACAACATGCGTTAGTAGTATTTGAAATTATATGTCAGTTCCATCAAGGTACAGTACGCTTAATAAATGTGACACATAGATCTCGTATATATAGTGAGGGTTGTCCCCATGCATTTAGGCATGATCGGTATAAAAAATAATATCAAAATGTTTGAAGCTTCCCATGCGTGTAGCAAGGTGATGGTATGCCAACTATCCTTAAATCCATCGTCATTTATTGTAATTCATGAAAAGGATATGTAATGAAATGATAGACCACCCTAACAGTTTAACCTGAACTATACATTATTTGTCCAGCCTAAAGGAATTCGGCTGTTAAGGTTAGGAACGTTGGAGCCCATTCAAATGTTTGAATGACTAGCAAATAAAACTAAAGAATAAAACGTTAAAATAATACAAAAGTAGATTTGAGATCTACATTTAGGGAGTACAATTTCATAATAATTAAATAAAGATATGGGTAAATTAAATTGAGTTGAACCTTTGTATAACTTACCACTGTGCTTTAAAACTTTTTGTTAAATGGTTGTAGTTGTGCCACGGAGTGATAGGTATGGCCGAATTATCTTTTACATTTTCATTTTTCCTTTCTAAACAGCCTTCATGATAAAGCTGTCCAACATGGTTTGAACAACCCGCCACCGAACTTCCGGGCCGACCGCCGGTCGTCGGTCCAATCGGTCAAAACATTGGTGTTCCGGCAAGCATGCAAGAGACTGAGTATTAAAGAATAAGACAAAAAATATGCATGGCAATGACTTATCTCAGTATTATTGTGTTTCAGGAAAGGTCGACCTAGATCTGATGTATCATTTATTAGAGCTGTTGACAGGTGCCGTAAGACGTATCCAGGGTCCATGCGTCCGCTGATGGAATTAGAACAACTTGGTCTGAACGTCTTCGTCATCGAATGACAGCCGCACGTGTAGTATCTGGAAGGCCGGTGTTTATGTGGGAAAGATGCTTTCTTTCGTGGGACTATGCTCGGCCCCACGGTGGGCGCCAAATGTTGAATGTTTTTGAATGGTGATCGGTTGTAAGAGGGATTCGGCTTCAGAGGAGAGGCCGAAGGTATTTATGAGGTCGTGTACGGTATAATTGATCTCAGGTGGTTGCATGTGAACAAAGATGTGGGTTTTGCCAATATCAATGTTGTTATATAGATATATATATGTTTCTTGATGTCAGAGAGATTATTGGAAATATGATGATCTTTCAAGTGAATGGGAGTTCTCCTTTTATAGGAGGTGAAAGCCTAGTAGATATAGGGTACTATTCTTGTAGTGTTTTGTAAGTTATAGGGTATGACATGTATTATTTTATATTAGATTATGTATTATAGACATATTATTTTATATTAGATTATGTACTACGTACATATTATTTTATATTAGACCATGTACCATAGACATATCATTATTTTATATTAGATTATGTACTATATTTATATTTGACCAATTGTGAATGTGATTCGGCCTATGTCACAATTCGTCCGGAACAATCATTTTAGTTGGATTTTCGGATGACGCTACTTCGGTATGACGTAGGCCGGACACCCGTTATCACCTGTATGCCTTAATTAAAATTCCGTTGACATATTGGTATCAGAGCCAAAGGTTAACAAAAAGTAAGTCAACCAACACATCATTTTGCGTAACCAATTGGAATGGCGTTGAATATCTTCAAAAGTCTTAATTGAATTTCTTTCAGCTGCGTTGCATTGATAACAATCGTTAAAGTAACAGATCATAAGTCATCCGCCTTTGACATGATCGATAACCGGCTAGGCCTCGGCTCATAAGCCGATCTACGCCTCTGTTGATGCGAAGAAGGCCGGATTAACGCGGCTAAAGCACGTTTAACCAGATCTCCACCTTCAACAGTACCGATTCGCACAAGCGAGTTCGTCATCGCAGATCTCCGTGCATTCAACCGATTCGGCGAATACGTCTGACTAATATTATAATTCTTATGCAAACTACACCGAAACGATCCTGGATGCGTCGTAGGCGAACACATACACGTCTTCTTCGGAGGCAAATTCTTCAACGGATTCGTAACGTTTTGTTTCCGTACAACGGAACGGTTAGGCGATCCTGATCTGTTTGCGTTTGATAAAGAAAATCTCACCGATGATGACGTCACCGGAGCGAGGTTGACACGTGTCGGTGAAGACGAACGGCTGTAAACATAACTTGATGATGGAGATGAGTAAAAGCTTGAGCTCGTTGACGACGCAAACGGCGATGCTGACGTGTCACTTGACGGAGAACTTGAGTGTTTAAACGATGATGTTAACGGCAACGGGTGGACCGGTGCGTTTGATCTTCTTGAGGATTTTCGCATATTTTAGAGAGAGAAAATATTATTATTATTTTTAGAGAGAGAGGAAAAGGAGGTGGGGTTGGGGTGTGATTTTACTGAAGGGCCCTTGGGACTTCAGTTGGGCAAACCTATCTCTGGTCCGAGGCTTAATTTATAGGGTAGTGGGATGGTATGGTTGTAATTATTGGGAAGTTTTAAGGGTTAATAGGCGGAGAATATGTTGGCTTTGGTTGATTAAGTTAACTTAAGGGGTGGGGAAATCCAACTATGGTTAGGTTATGGTTTCTATATTTGTTGGTTAAAGTTTTTAATTAAGATGCCTTTAATAATAGAGTTTTTTTTTTTTCAATTCCATCCCTTTAATTAATTATGCATTAAAAATCTTGTGGTACCTTTTTTTTTAAATAAAAAAACGCGGAGTGCAAACGAGCCAAGCCTAAACTCAATTAATTTATGTGAGATCAAACTTGACTTGGTTTGAGCTTTGTTTTCAATGCTCGAGCTTGGCTCATTAATAGTTTCTCAAGTTCTGCTCATGCACAACTAATTTGTTAAATATTAATTAATATATATTAAATAAAAATAATATAACTTTTTTTTTTTGAAAAGCAAACTTTATTAAAACACACCAACCAAGCGAAGGCTCTCCAAGACGGAGAACCCACACCAAAGTTACATCACATCAAAACTCAAAATTTTTCCAGTCCTTCCAACCCACCGTACCCTTTTTACATCTATTAGAAAACCAAATAAAACCAAAAGCCTTGATATCCGCCACAAGCTCTGCCACGTTCCTCCTATCTTGTCTGAAGATCCTTTCGTTTCTCGCTTTCCAAAGGCGCCAACACGTAACAATCAAAATACCTTGGAAGGCTAATTTCTTCGGCACAGACCATTCTTCAATCGGACGAACCTGCAAAATATCTTCAGCCGAGAACAAATAGAACATAGGGAGTTTGACCCAGGAAGCTATCCCATTCCAGACGCCATTTGCCACCAAGCAAGCCGAAAAGACGTGATCCACACTCTCTAAGTTCTCTTCGCAAAAACTGCATAAACCTTCACCACAATTAATATTTCTCCGAATCAGAGCTTGTTTAGTTGGGATTCTATCCATCAACATCCTCCACATAAACACATTGCATTTTATAGGGAGCCATTTACACCAACGAAAAGCCGCGTTACTTGTGCTATTATTTCCACTGGCCAGCCAGCTCTTTACCTGCTGTATCGAAAACGCAGTCGCCGTCCCATGATCCCAAACCCAGTAGTCCTCTCCAGCACTCAGGTTCTGACCCTGCAGGAGGTGCATCAAATCCTGCAGCTGCTGGGATTCAGACGCATCCATCAGGAGCCGTTTCCAGCGCCACTGAAACCGATCTAAACCATCTTGGCCGCTAAATCTTTCCGCTACCTTGCACCCTTTATCCACTTCTAACCGGAACAACTCAGGGAATAAAACCTTAAGCGGTCTCCGATCTACCCAGGGATCAATCCAGAAACGAAGCACATTACCGTTTCCCAGACGACCCCGAATCAAATTAAAACTGGAATCCTCTCCCACTCTAAGCCGAGACCCATTCTTGACTAATTTCAGCCACGTACCCGCATAAACAGAGCGATACGGATACACATCCCAGACCCGGTTTGAGCCATGTATAGAATCAATCACCCTTCTCCATAACGAACCACTTTCTTGTCGATACCGCCACAACCATTTAACAAGAAACGCATTGTTAGTATCTTCAAGTTTACGAACACCTAAGCCACCCTGTTTTATAGGTTTGGCAACAACGTCCCAACAAACCCAATGAATCTTGTTTACATCCTCATTGCCACCCCACAGAAATCTTCTAGTCAGACTTTCCAGCTTATTGACTATCCCCACCGGAGCCTTGAACAACGAAAAATAATAAGATGGTAAACTCTGCAACACTGATTTAATAAGCGTCAATCTTCCACCTATCGATAGCGTCTTTGATTTCCATCGCGACAATCTAGTTTTAAAAACTTTAATCACCGGTTCCCAGTTACTAATCCTCGTCATATTAGCCCCCACTTGAATCCCAAGATACATAAATGGAATAGAACCCGATTTGCACCCTAACCGAGTCGCCACCCCCTTCAAATCCTCATTACTCACACCCACCCCATGTAACGTTGATTTGTGAATATTAATCTTGAGGCCCGAACACATGTGAAATATACGTAACATCCTTCTCAAACAAATAAAATTAGAATCCGACCATTCACCCATCACCATTGCATCATCGGCATATAGTAAGTGTGAAATCATCGGACCCTCATTAGGAAGCGCCACCCCCTTAAAAGACCCAACGCTGCACGCCTTCTTTAAAATACCCGATAAAGCTTCCATAATCATAATAAACAAAAAAGGCGAGATGGGATCACCTTGACGAATACCTTTCTCACAGCTAAATTCAAAGGTCGGGGAACCATTTACCAGAACGGAAGAACGCGCCGAACTAAGGATCCCTTCTATCCACATACACCATTTATCCGGGAAGTTCATTTGCCTCATCACCGAAATTAAGAACGCCCAGTTAACATTATCATAAGCTTTCGCGAAGTCGATTTTGAACATGAATAGCTTCTTCCCACATTTCTTCGACCAAGATAATACCTCGCTAATGACCAACGGGCTATCCAAGATATACCTGCCTGCCACAAAAGCCGACTGGGTCTCACTAATCACACTATCCATCACCGGCTTCAGCCTATTAGCTAGCACCTTCGAGATAACTTTGCTAACCACACCAATTAAATTAATCGGCCTATACTCAGCTAAAGTCACAGGGTCATTTACTTTCGGGACCAAGGTGATAAAAGAAGATGCTACCCCACGATTGATCTTGCCTGAATCCCCAAAGTGGCGCATCATATCTACAAAATCCCCAGCAAACAACTCCCAATACTTCTTAATAAACCGGAAATTGAAACCATCCGGACCCGGCGCTTTGTCACTACCACATTGAAACACAGCAACTTTAATCTCCTCAACGGAAAAAGGCCTACATAAACTCGTCGCCTCTTCCGAAGTTATACTCTTCAGCCCAAAACAAGTAAGTTTAGGACGCCGCGGCAATTCCTCTACAAACTTGTCACTGAAAAAACGAAGAACTTCTCTTTTCACCTCATGCGGTTTTGAAACCCACTCGCCCTCCACCGTAAGACCCACAATAGCATTCGACACTCTCCTAGTATTTATCGAGCCATGGAAAAACCTAGAGTTCTCATCCCCTTCTTTTGCCCACTTCATTCTAGACTTCTGTTTAAGATCTTTAATTTTGAAAAATTCCAACTGTTTGAGTCTAGCTTTGGCTTCCTCTAAGATCCACGTCTCCTCCTCGTTAAGGTTGCGATCCTCCAAAACCACTTCAAGATCCCTGACCTCCTTTTGTAGCCCATCGGCTTCCTCCAATTCATCCCGAAACAACTTTTCTTTCCACTCTTTAATCTTTAACCGAAGAGTTTTAAATTTGAACCACAGTCTCAAATCCGGGTCGCCAAAGAAATCCACATTAGACAACGTATCTTTCACTAACTCATCAAAACCATCCCTTTGGAGCCAAGAGTTAAAAAACCTGAAAGGTTTAGCCCCAAAATTCCGAGACTCCACCTTTAACAATAACGGGAAATGATCGGAACCATCTCTCTCCAAAACCCGGTACTCCGCATTAGGCCATTCATTAACAAACGACCAATCAACGAATAACCTGTCAATACGACTCATCTTGTCTCCCACTAAGTACGTAAACCTTCGACCCTTCAACGCATATTCATGCAAACCCACGTCTTCAACAAAGTCATTAAACTCACTAGTTTCTGACGCATTAAAATACGTATTCCTTCGTTCCCCATTATCACGAACACTATTGAAATCGCCCCCCACAATCCACCACCCATCCTCTTCATTAACAATCGATTTTAAAACCTCCCATACCCTTCGCTTTTCAACTATTCTTTGCGGACTGTAAACGTTAACACAAGTACACTTCTTACCATTACTCTTGAGGTAACCCGACACCATCAACACGTTCCTATCTTTAAACACCGAAGACTTGACGAAGATCCTCGGGTTCCACATGGATATTAAACCTCCAGAGCGACCCACGCATCAACGTGCTCAAACTCGAACTCATCCGAGCCCCAAAACCGATTTAAATTAACATTTTCTAACGACTCGAACTGTGTTTCTTGGATCATTATAAAACTGATTTCATTCGCCACCTTTAATTTCCTACACCAAGTACTTTTACTATCCGAACCCAGTCCTCTAACATTCCATGATAGTGTATTCATTGGTCCACCAATTGAAAACCTTCTCCTTGAACTTCCTTAGCAATATCCTCTGCATATTCTTGAAACTCCTCTACACCAAGTTGTTGCCCCAATCTAATGGTTTCATTCACCTCTGTCTCCACTATTTTATTTAGGTCAATATCCACTTCATTCGGACCTTGTAACCCAACCCCAACAGTACTATTCACTGGACCCGTACCCTCACCAATAGGACCCTCTAACCCATGAATTTGTCTAGCTTCATCCCCACTCACGGCATAGATGAATCTATCTATATCGAATAGATCTTCCCCATCCCGTGCCCTCTTCTTTGGTCTTTCCTGTCCCACTGGCGAAGGAGACTTCTGGGCTCTCGACTTTTTCCGATAACCCTTCCGTCTCCCACTTTTAGAACCCAACCCCCCACTATTACCCACAGCCGACTCAATCCCAACTTCACTATGGTCTACTCCATTCCCTGAACCCTCTCCCAGACCTGCATCCTCTGTCTCCACCTGTTGTTCTACACCATGCACAAGTTCATTAGCACCTACCTCTACTTCCTCAACAACTATCTCCTCCGCATGATCTTCCTCCATACATCTCGTTTCTTCTTCCACCTCTTGTTCTTCTTCATCCTCCGAATCAAAATCCTCCACACATTCAGGGACCCAATCACCCACATCCTCTTCAACTCGCACCATGAAAGCTCGGTCCTTCCAAACCACTCTTACAATTTCATTAATTCTAGGACTTGTATCACACAGAACTCCCACCATCACATAAGAAAGATCCGTCTCCGAGTCATTGATCTCCGCCGAATGAATAATCTTGCCAAAATTCCCTCCAATATTATCCACAACAGCCTTATCGTATAAACATAAAGGTAAACCGCTGATTTTCAACCAAGCCAAACGCTCTATCGGTAACACTTGGCTCTCCCACTTAACCAGGCTTTCAAAACAGACCTGCCACACCCCTTTTTTACGTACAAAATCTTCCATGCAGGCCTCAGACTCGAACACCAACAAGATCCATAACCCTCCAATGTACCGCAGCTCTACCTTTGAATGACCAATCAGGTTCAGCCAAACCCTCAGCTTGGACATCTTCTCATAATCCAGTACCCTACCCACTGCCCCACAACCCTTCCACGTAAGGCCTCCTATGAAGTTGTGATCGACCAAAACCTCTTTCGGCTTTTTCACATTCAGTAACGTGTCCCGAAAAGACCTACCATCACCCAGCCCTTGATCCCTGCCAGAAACCACCTCCTCCCTTCCCATATCAGCATCCCCATTACCCTTATCCTCTCTATGATTTGTCTTCACAGGAGTCCATCTCTTATCCCCTCCCCGGTTAACTTTCTCCCCATCCACGAATCGTGCCAAAGCTATGAACAACTTGTAAGACCCAATCCAAACATCCCTCATATCGTTTTCTAGCGCTATAGGATCCACCACATTCTCAAACGAAACGAAACCAAAACGCTTACCGAGTTTGTCATATTTCCTGGCTATGTATGTGTTCTGGATGACCCCAAAGCCTTTCATTGCCTCCACCAAATCTTTTGACGAACACCCACCTGGTAGGTTAGAAACAAAGTATTTCGTAACCGGTACATCATTCTTCTTTGAAGTCTCCCCACGAAAACCACGAAAACCTTTTCTGGAATTGTTGTCATACCATTGATCCACCTTGTACTTCTCCCTTGCTGCCATCTTGATCGTTGAAAGAAATCCTATTCGCCGCCATCTCCTGTTTCTTCGGAATCGCCTCCGGATTTCTCGGAGGAATTAGGGTTTGCTTTTCTTGACTATCTATTAAAAAAATAATAATATAACTAACAGGCTCGATTAGCCTCATGTTCACGATACTCAAAGTTCGGGCTCTGGTCAATTTACTAGGGTTAGGATCAAATATACAGTGAAAGAAAAATAGGAAGTCGTAGGAAGGGTATTAAACGGACTCCGATTGAACTCATTCAAGCGGCATTGGAACTGTCTCATTGAACCCTACGATCTTAGTTTTTAGGTTTTCGTTTTTTTGGATTTTTAGTTTGTAATTTTAGAATTTACATTATATCATTGTGTCTTTTATGTAGCATTGTGTCTTTTTTTTTTTTTTTCATTGTGTCATTTTTAGGATTCATTGTGTCTTTTTTCTTTAGCATTGTGTTATATTTTTTTGGCATTGTGTTATATTTTGTAGATCATTGTTTCATATTTCGTGATCCATTGTGTTTTTTGTATCCTTCTCACTCTTCTCATTTTTGTTACAGTGTGTAGAATAACTTGACCCGCATTTACTAAACAACTTATAATGAGAGGTAAATAAGGCTAGATAAGGCTTGACAGCCTTTACGAGCTTTACATGTCATGATCGAGCTCGGACTCGATAAATAAGCAAACTTTGTTTCAAGCTCAAGTTCGGCTCGTTTTAAGCTTTTATCGAGCCGATTTTGAATAACTTGCGGGCGGCTCAGCTCGTTTGCACCCCAAAGATTCTTAAATTTATTTTTGTACATAGAAATTGACAGGTAATTAAGGTGGCAAATCATATAACTTTATTTTTAGACGTGATTCCTTTTAAGTGTATGCTAAATACACCCCCTCCCCATTTTTTTACTATTCACACCTCCTTTCAAAAAACAATTCATAATTTTTTAAATTCCACCCCCTTTAAGGGAGAAAGGGGTGCTTCTAGTGTTTTTTTCCTAGTTAACTGATTTTAACCAATCATGTTTTACCACATCACTTCACTAAAATATTTTTTTGTAGGCAACACTCCACTGATTCTTTTATTTATTTTCATTTAAATACCCAAACTTTTTATTTTTTACATTTTTACACGGTTTTTACATTTATTTCTACTATTTCAACCGTCCCACCGGTCAGCCAAATTTAATTTTTTTTTTATCTTGGAAACCGTCGATTAGTTTGAATTGACTCAACTAAACGGTCAGTGAATTAAATTTAACAGTGTCACCGTCGTGGTATATAAAGTGATCAAACCGTGGGGTTAAAAACCACAACTTACCACGGTTTAAAAAGACCAAACACACAAAAAATGAATCCGTGGACCGAAGAGGAAGAAATGGCCCTTGTGGTTTGCCACAAGGACGCCACAAACGACCCCGAAATTCAAGAACTACGGGGGGACGAAGGCGAAGACTACCCCCCGGATGTGTTTTGGGCTCACGTGTTTAGCGACTTCATCCAACACGTGGGCACCAACACCATCAAGACCATCCGAGACCTCCAAGTCAAGTGGGAGTATCTCAATATCAAGTGTGCGAGGTGGACCACCCTCTACGAGCAAACGATGAGGGACGATCCGGACCTCGATGACGAGTTGGCTATTGGCTTCACAAGCTATGAGTATGAGGCTCTTTACGGCCAACAATTCGACAATGTTGTGGCATGGTGCTTGTTGCGCCAACCTTAAGTTTATTTTTCTTTGGTTTATGTAATTTTAATTTTTATGTTTAATGAAATGTCCTTTATTTATGTTTTTGATTTATTTAAACGGTAAACATATGCAACAAACAGTAAAATTAAATAACACTAAAACACACTGGGTAAATTGAAAATTTTGCATTTTATAAAAACCAACAAACCAACCGGTACCAGCACGGTAACCATAACCAGCAAAACGATCCACGGGACCACTACCAGCGTGTATGGTGACGGTGATACCGTGCTGGTTGTTGGTACCCGTGAACATTTCGGTAGGCGCCCCGTCCCCCCTAATAAAATAAACTTTTATTTGACACTCCCCATCATCACTATTGCCGTCTTCCAATACTGTCTAACATCTCATCCCCGCCTTCAAATTTGTTAGATGAAGAGTGGGGTAGTTGTGTCCTAGAGCGGCGAATGGTCCAGCTTTGTGGTGGTGTTGGTGTAACATCGCAAAATTTTCCCCAAAATTTTAATACATAAAAAGCCCTTATATATATATATATATATATTACACCTTTATCATTAATATTATACAAATGTGCCTAAGTCTTTATTTATCCTAACTCACAACTTATATACATACATAAATGAATATAAATAATAATAATAATAATAATAATAATAATAATATGATTCTAAATTCTTTTTTTTTCACATACAAGATTTTTTTTTTTAAATAAAGCCTTGAGTCAAATAGTCAAAGTCCTAGTCAAAGTCTTAGTCAAACAGTCAAAGTCTTAGTCAAATAGTCAATTCATCATAAAACCCTACTTTATGGTGTTGACCAATTTTAATGACTAATTGAATCCAAAACTAGTATAAAAACCCACCTATGACCCATTATACTTTGCACCTCTAAATCGATTGTTTCAATCCGATTAAACTTTCCCTCATACCTTTCTTCTATAGTCTATTACTTCTACAATTGAAGCTTTGATTATAAGCTCTTGTAATTGGCAACTTTGGGGCTACACATATTCTATTTCTCGAGACTTAATACTTTGCTAAGGTGAGTTTACGTAACCATGTTTATGCAATTCTTCATACTTGCAACATTATACTTAAGCAATTCTACATACATGTCTAGTTGTAAACTTTAATGCCTCATGAATTAGACAACAACAGTTTCAACATTACATAATCATTAGCTATGGCCAAGCCGGCGATACTCAATAATAGATCTATTGGATTGACAATCCCACCCGGATACGTGTACCTCCTACATAGGTAGCGTGGGTGATTGTTATCGTTCCAACATATTATTAAGGTGAACCGTGGATGACGGGATGGACCTAAACTAGTCAAAGGTTTGATTATGTCGATTCAACATATCATGTTTATTCATGTAGACTTAAACTTACGATAGACATATGAATTGCTAAACTTTTATACTAAAACTATTTGCTTGACATGGGTTATGTATTCTCACCAACGTCTAGTTGACCCCCCCATTTTTCCAAACTCAACAGAAAATACTGATGCTTGAAGTCTAGAGCTAGCATGAGGAGATATTTGAAGCTTTGTTTGATTATTTGATGTACGAATTCTTGTAGAACAATTGTATGTAATTTATTTAAATCATATAATGAAATTTATTATTCACCATGAGCTACTGAACAATCATCAATACGTGACATCCCGATGTTTTCGCCATCGGTTGGGGTGTTACAGTTGGTCGTTGAGACTTTGGTAGTCGGAATCCGAGAAGGAGCTCCGCTACAACGAATACTTATCTCCATTCATCGTGATTTTGAAATTGTGAAATGGAGAAAAGCTAGTTAAGTTGGTAATTGGACTTAGATAAGACTCATACTCACTTGAACTCCCTCCTTGTTTTTATTTATTTTTTTTATTCTATATATTCAAAATTAAAGTCATGTGAAGTGAATAAACTTCTAGAATAATTAGGGATGTTTACTAGTGCAATTTTTAAAATCTAGAAAATGCAAAGGTTAATTGTATTTATTTAAAAACTTCAAGAGGGTATAACTAATAAAAATAAAAAAAGGGAATGCATTTAGCAACACCTTTCATTTTATTGTTTGTAAATGATGGGCATAATTTCATAAAAAAAATCCTTTGATATTTATAATATTGATATCTAAAAATATTATAGATAGATCAATTGTTATTTTGAATAACATAATCAATTGTTATTTTGAATGCCATATTGCTATACTTTTAAAAAAAAAAATTTACTGGGTTGATATTACTTGTGTCTAAATGTAAAAACTTGATATTATTACCTGCGTTTAAACATTCTGAATGTAACAATAGCTTTTTGTTTTTTTTAGTTTGTTTCCCCACACGTTGGAGTTGTTCATTTGGCTCTTCAGAATGATAAAATTACATTTTATGGGTCTTGTTTTAGGTTTTATAGGAAGTGTGACTCCTAGCTTGGGAGTTTGATCTGCTTCTATTATACTTTTAGTGCACCCATCATACCCACTGACAGGAAAATAATCAAGTTTTGATTGTGATTAACAATCTTCATGCGTATAAAATTAAAATGTTCTAGTCAGCGAGTACCACTCTTGAAGGCTCTTCGTTGCAACTCCAAAATAATAAAATATTTGTTGTTTGTGTGGCTAAAGATGCACCAGTAGGTAAAGGCTTTAAGAGTAAATTGAGAATTATTATTGTAGGCTTGTTTTCTTTATCATCTAAAAGCATTTATTCTTGGATCATTATATGTATGTAAAAACTTGATATTACCTACTTGCGTTTAAACAATAATAACCAGGGTCTAAATGTAAAAACTTGATATTACTTACTTGCATTTTAGCATGTATAACTTGCGTTTTAGCATGTATAACTTTCGTTTTATCATATATAACTTGCGTTTGATTAGGCCGTCTTATCAGGTATAACTTGTGTTTCTAAAACGCAAGTATACGCTCAATAAAACGCAACTTATCAACCCAACAAATTTTTTTTTTAAAATAAGTATAGAATATGGTATGGAAATGAAAGATGATGAAAAACTTGTTTTTATGGTGTAATTTTTTTAAAAAAAATAATATCGTATGAAAAAGTTATGGCCGTTTTAAAAATGGTGGTGAAAGCTGAAAAAAGTCAACAATTATGTTGATGGACAACAGGGCCGGCTGGGAGGGTGGGCCGCCCAATCTTTAAATGGGCCCGAACGTTTTTTAAAAATATACGCATATATATTAAATTCTATATTTAGGATATATATTTGTGTTCTATACATTAAAGTCTTTGTTAGTGGAGTTATGTTAATTTAACGTAGAGGCCTCAAGTTCAATCATTGGCTCTAGCACCATACTCAATTTTTTTATAATTCATTCCTCTTTACAAATTTTTGGGCTCAAATTTTTTTTCACCCGAGGCCCAAATTTTTTTGGGCGTTTTCGAAGACGGCCCTGATGAACAATAATACCCCATTTTGCTAGGGACATTTGTCAACCCCTTATTCCTTCTTACCCTATTCACCATAAACTACTTTTTACGTTAGCCTTACCATATACACATATTCACTTCTTTATTATGTTAAAAATCTATTTATATTTGATTTTTAGTCTGCATGTTATAATAAAAAAAATAAAAAAGAGCCGTTTATTTGCTACAAGTGATAGGGATTTGGGTGGCAACCTTTCCATAATCTGAAGGAACAAATTATATGCCAAAATGTAATTAATTTTTTAACAAGTTATATACATTAGAGAGGTCGTTGTAGCGTCAAATTGTGCTTATATCATACGTACACATAATCTACACACAATATATGCAAATACATTATATATACATGTATGTTTATGGAAATGTAGTCGTCTATTATGTCATACCCATTCTATAGAATATCATAGGGCGTCAATTTGCAATAAGTTGGTACAATTAAGTAGTACAATTAAGTAGTACATACTAAATGAGAAAATCACAATAATAAACATTGATTACCAGCTTTTACCAAAATAAATAAACTTATAGGCTAAGATGTAGGGATTTCACAAAAAAAAACTAGAGAATCAAAATATGACATGTGTGTAGTTGGCTAATGTATAGAGGTAATCTTCACCCACTTAAATAACTACACGTAAGACGTAAAAATGGCTAAGGTTTAGAGACAAAGCTGAGTGAAACAGCTAAAAGTAATACATGGCTAACTTGTAGGGATAACATAAGACGGCTAAAAATGGCTAAGGTTTAGGGATGGAAACATGGCAAGAGTTTAGGGAAAGCGTCTAATGTTTAGGGACAAAGCCAAAATGGTAAGATTTTAGCCATCTTTAGAGGTTTTGAGTTTTTTCCTTAGAGAAATTATATTGATTTAAAAGTATAGGTCCCACCATCTTAACCCTCTAGATTTTAGCCTTTTATCTACTTGCTCCCTAAATTTTAGCCTTAAATAATATTTATTTTGGTAAAAGCTAGAGAGTTAATGTTTATTCTTGTGATTTTCCCCATACTAAATAGTAATTTTGTGAGAGGGCACGAGTAAAAATCAGGTCGAGTAAAATGAATAGGATAAACACAAATGAAAGTTTAGCATGAATGTTTTATGCCAGTTTACTTGAATCAAGTTATCTATATAAGCATAGCGTAACAAATAGAATGGAACATGTCAATATATATCAATTCATGAATAAAGAAATCATTTTTTCCACTGGTATCCTACGCTAGATCTCTGCTCCCAAAAGCTCATTCACAATCTAGCTATGGCTCACATAGGGCTAGAAAGATAGGCTTCTACATACAAAATCGGGAACCTTATTTCGATAGATCACACTAGCGAGGATCGAGAGGATCTAATGTGTGTTTTTGAGCGTCGAGCTGTGCCGAATTTCTAATCTCGTGATTGGCTAAACAAAGGCATAGGTAAATTTGCTACTCCTTTGGAAATATTATCCGAATGGTATTTCTTTCCCAAATTTCAAATACTTCATACAGTACCCAATAAATTATTGGGTGTTCTGTTAATGGTATCAGTACCTGTCACACCCTCAAAATCCACTTGCGGAGTTTTACCGCGAGGCGCATGACAAACCAGGATCCAAACCAACGATCACAATAAACAAGTCTAAATGTAATTAATGCAATATCAAAACATAGTTTTTAAAATCCCGTTTACAGCGGAAGCTTATTCAAAATAAAGTTCAACATAAATAAACCAAGTTCAATGTTTGTGAAACAATGCAACTCTATCTAGACGCCGTGCAGACGCGTGCGCCCTAGTTCCCCTGTGCTACCTTAGCGACCTGAGAAAACATGTAAAAGTTTACGTCAGCACAAAAATGCTGGTGAGTTTACAGGTTTGCAGTTCCAGTACCAAGTTCACCTGTCCATACTATAACAAATAGAAAACCAGTATACGCTAGCTAGGCGTACGTTTTGTTACTACCACGATTGGAAAACCATTACTAACACGTATACCAGTTTTGTGCCCGAATAGTTCCAAATGTTCCTGTTGTTCCTGTTTGAGACAATATGCACTCGCCCGGCCCTCCAAGCCGACGAGCGGGGTTGGTCATTCCCAATAGCGCTATTCACATTTCCCCGTTGTGCAAACCCGCACATTCATGGTTCCCCCCGGGACTTCCAAAGATCGTGTAGTATACGTTAGAACCCATAGTATGACAGAATTTACCAAACAATCGTTTTAACACATGTTTTCTCCCCCGAAAGTATAAAACCAGTTTAAAAGAGGGGCCGTAAACTCACCTTAAGTTCCTTTACTCCTTAACCCGAGTAAACTCAGCTGCTATGCTAGTCCCGTACAGTGGCGACCTAACATACGACAGTTACAAGTACTTAGACTAATAACCCGCAGGTTAATTAGTCCCTAGATGTCCAGACCATAACCAAGTTCGTTTGAAAATACCGTGACTGTTTAACTGACCCAAAGTACCAGACTCGACATCCCATTGGTGACCCGAGACTCCCCGTGTTATGTTTACGCTCCAAAACATACAATAACGCAAGTACACTTAACATACGTTAACGCACAACAAGTTATAGCACATAGTTCACATATCACCGAAATACATCCAATTATATGTTACCAAGTTACTAGATATGTTACAGGGTTCCTAGCATGTTACTACATGTCAAATCAGGTCTCGGTATGCTAATATACACTTACAGCAGCAGTACACGCGATTAGGGAGGTTAATCGCATTACATGTCACGTGATTAGGGCTATTCGCCCCTTAAGGCAGGCGATTAGGGCTAATCGCCCTTTAATCCATGCGAGTAGGGCTACTCGCCTTTGTTGCCACGCGAGTAGCCTACTCGCCCCTACAGTCAGGCGAGTGGGGCTAATCGCCCCTTTGGTCATGCGATTGGGGGTCTATTCGCCCCTGTTACTAGCGATTAGCAAGGCTAATCGCCTGTAACCTTGCTGTTCCGGTTTTTCGCGCGTTCAACGCTCCAAATCAGATCCAGAGCGTGTGTAACTACCCAATATCATCCCAAACACTATCCTAACCATGTTTAACCCAAAACCCTTCGTTCATCCTCGTAAAATCAGTCCTGCATGCAAACAAAGCAATCCAAACACGTACACGTAGCATGCAATCATCATACCAACACACGTATCAATAGCCCTAATAATCAATTAATCAGATTTCTATCATCATACTACCCATATTGATTCTGACCTAGCATGATTACACATCAAAACATCATCAAGATTCATAAAAATCCTATCTTTCTAATCATGCATACCCAAAACACATGTTTATTAATTATAATCCGATTAATAACTCTTATTGACGATTTCCAGAAATCTTTTTCGTTTATGAACAGGTCTGGACCATTAGGGATTGATAAGAAAACATTTACAAAGTATTATGGATGAGAATTAAACCTTGGTTTTGCAAAAGGATGATGATTAGACCTTGAAACCTTGAGTTTTTGATAAAAATCGCCTCCCAGAGGTTGTTTCAGTGTTTGGGGCGGTTATGGGACGACTAGGGTTAGTATTGGTGAGTTTAGGAGGTTAAGTGTTGTATTTATAGGCGTTTCTAGTCGTCCAGCCCGTTCCACGCGATTATGCAGGTTTATACGCGAGTAGGGTTGCCTAATCGCATGACTGTTCATGCGATTAGCCCTATTCGCATGTAGGGATCCCCCTACTCGCCCCAAAGGTCATGCGATTAGGCTATTCCCCAAGCCTAATCGCCTATAGCCCCCTTGTTGGTGTGTTTTGCGCGTTAAACCCCGTTTTAACATATGTTAATGCATATTCATGTACCAACAAGTCACATAATGATTGTAAACACATAACACAAGTAAATACACATATTTACACTCGTTCACCAATTCCCGGACTCGAGACTCGTACGTTCCGTATGCCCTGACGATCCTACAAATCGTCACCGTTTGTACACTTGGTTAAGGACTGACATCTACCGAACCTCTAGACCAACATCCAATGATCTTCTAGACTAATCAATAGTTCCCGAACCATAACCCGACTTAACTAACCCAGTTAAGTACAATATACGCGTGACTCGCTAAGGTAGACTTTCATCTAGATAACGTTATTAACCCGAATTTGCCAGGTGTCACATCATCCCCACGTTAAAAGAATTTTCGTCCCGAAAATTGTGTAAGTAACAAAAGAAACAACGAGGGAATAAACAAACAGATAGGAATCAATAGAGAGTAGAAATCAAGAAAGAGATTTACCCGAGGTGTCACATCATCCCCACGTTAAAAGGAATCTCGACCCGAGATTCATTCAGCTGCCGAAGAAACATGCCTCGACTCGAACGCTTCCTTAGGGAAGAGATGAGGATACTTAGACTTCATCTGATCCTCCCGTTCCCATGTATATTCCGGTCCCCGGTTCGAGTTCCACCGAACCTTAACGATACGAATCTTGCTGTGACGCAGGCTGCGAATCTTGTAATCAAGGATCTCCACAGGTTCTTCCACAATCCGAAGACGATCATCAACCTTGATCTCTTCTAGTGGAACGATGAGAGACTCGTCAGCCAGACACTTCTTCAAGTTTGACACGTGAAAGACGTTATGTACGTTACCGAGCTCCGTCGGTAGATCAAGTCGATATGCTACCGGCCCAATCCGTTCCAGGATCGTAAATGGGCCGACATATCGCGGATTTAGTTTGCCACGCTTCCCAAAGCGTATGACGCCCTTCCACGGAGAAACTTTCAGAAGTACTTTGTCATTAACTTGGAACTCCAGTGGTTTGCGACGCTGATCAGCATAACTCTTTTGCCGGTCCCGTGCCGCCGCCAACCGATTACGAATCTGTACGATCTTTTCCGAAGTTTCGTACACTAGTTCAGGCCCAGTGAGTTGACTCTCACCCACCTCAGCCCAACAAAGAGGAGAGCGGCATTTCCGTCCGTACAGTGCCTCGAACGGAGCAGCCTTGATGCTCGTATGATAACTGTTGTTGTATGAGAATTCTACCAACGGCAGATGAGCTTCCCAACCCTTCCCAAAATCGATCACACATGCCCGCAGCATGTCTTCTAAAGTTTGAATAGTACGCTCACTCTGCCCGTCAGTCTGTGGATGGTAAGCCGTACTCATGTCTAGTTGGGTACCCAAAGCCTTGTGCAAGGATTTCCAGAAGTGAGACGTAAAATGGGAGTCACGATCCGAGATTATAGAGACAGGTACCCCGTGTTTAGAAACAACTTCTTTCAAGTAGAGACGAGCCAAACGATCCATAGTGTCGGTCTCCTTAATAGCAAGAAAATGGGCTGATTTCGTTAACCGATCGACAATCACCATATCTTGTCGTTCCCGCTTGGTGACTTAGGAAGTTGTGTGACAAAATCCATAGTAATCCGTTCCCATTTCCATTCTGGAATTTCAGGTTGTTGCAGGAGACCCGACGGTTTCTGGTATTCCACCTTGACCTTAGCACAAGTCAAGCATTTACTCACGTATGAGGCTATATCCGACCTCATGTTTGGCCACCAGTAAAGTACCTTCAGATCTTGGTACATCTTATCCGAACCAGGATGAATAGAATACCGGGACTTATGAGCCTCGTCAAGAACAAGCTCCCGTAGCCCCCCGAATAAAGGAACCCATATGCGTTCTGCGAAATAGTGCAGCCATCAGGCCTTCGCTCTAGGTGCTTGTCGGCACCGTGCATGGTTTCAGCTTTAAGGTTTTCCTCCTTCAAAGCTTCCAACTGGGCAGAACGGAGTTGATCAGGTAACGACGAATGGATAGTGAGCTGCAATGCCCGAACGCGACGAGGTTTAGAAGATTCCTTCCTGCTCAAGGCGTCTGCTACAACATTCGCCTTGCCAGGATGGTACTTAATAGCACAATCATAATCGTTCAAAAGTTCGATCCAGCGACGCTGCCGTATGTTCAAGTGTTGTTGGTCGAAAATGTGTTGGAGACTCTTGTGATCGGTGTAGATGGTGCATTTGGTACCGTACAAGTAATGTCTCCAAATTTTCAACGCGAATACCACGGCACCCAACTCCAAATCATGAGTTGTGTAGTTCTTCTCGTGCACTTTGAGTTGACGAGAAGCATACGCAATCACTTTCTCGCGCTGCATCAACACGCAACCGAGTCCATGAATGGAAGCATCACAGTAAACGACAAAATCATCAGGACCCTCAGGTAAAGACAGAATAGGAGCAGAACACAGTTTAGACTTCAGTTCTTCAAACGCAGACTCTTGTGATTCACCCCAGTCGAACTTCCTATCCTTCTGAGTGAGAGTGGTGAGGGGTTGAGCAATCTTCGAGAACCCCTGAATAAAACGACGATAATAGCCCGCAAGGCCTAGGAATTGCCGCACCTCAGTTGGCGTCTTTGGTGCACCCCAGTCCTTGATCGCTTCGATTTTAGCAGGATCGACATGAATCCCTAGTTCATTAACCACATGTCCTAGGAATTGGACTTCGCGTAACCAAAAGTCACACTTTGAGAACTTGGCGTAAAGTTGTTCCCTTCGCAAGAGTTCCAAAACTAACCGCAGATGTTCCCCGTGTTCGGTCTTGTTCTTGGAGTAGATCAGAATGTCATCAATAAATACAATGACAAACTTGTCCAAATATGGTTTACAGACGCGGTTCATCAAGTCCATGAAAACCGCCGGTGCGTTCGTGAGACCGAAAGGCATGACCAAGAATTCAAAATGGCCATAACGTGTTCGAAAAGCAGTCTTTGCAACGTCAGCCTCCCTGACGCGCAGCTGGTGATAACCGGACCTCAAGTCGATCTTGGAATAATAACTAGAACCCTGAAGCTGGTCGAATAGATCATCGATACGTGGAAGAGGATAACGGTTCTTGATGGTCAACTTGTTCAGCTCTCTGTAATCAACACACAAACGGAAACTCCCATCCTTCTTCTTGACAAATAAAATCGGGGCTCCCCAAGGGGAAGAACTCGGTCGGATGAAACCCTTGTCCAAGAGTTCCTGTAACTGGCTAGATAATTCCTGCATCTCGGGAGGTGCAAGACGGTAGGGGGCCCGAGCAATAGGAGCAGCCCCCGGTACAAGATCAATACCGAACTCGACTTGACGATGAGGAGGAAGACCAGATAAATCATCGGGAAAAACATCAGAAAACTCGCGTACCACCGGAATGTCGTCAATCTTCTTCACATCACTGGAGGAAACAGATAAAAGCGCCAAAACGGCTGGATAACCCTTTCGAAGACACTTGAGGGCTTTCATGCTAGAGATGATGTTTAGCGAAACACCACCCTTGATACCGTACACAGAAAGGAATTCTCCATCAGGGAGAGGAATCCGAATAACCTTATCGTAACAGACAATCTCCGCGCGATACAAAGATAACCAATCCATTCCTACCACAACGTCAAAACTACCCAATGGTACCGTCATAAGGTCGATGGGGAACGATAAACCCGACAACTCTAACTGACACTCCCGAAGAACACTAGTAGCTTCAATCGTTTTACCGTCAGCCAACTCAATAATATACTTGGTCTCTAATGGTACAGATACTACATCTAGCAGTCTACTAACACCCATGGATACAAAACTCTTGTCGGCACCAGAATCAAATAACACGCTAACAGTATGATTGTTGAGAAGAAACGTACCGGTGACTGTATCAGGATCTTGTCTCGCCTCAGCAGCTCCAATGACGAAGGCACGTGCATTTCTGCCACCGCCCCCGTTGTTACCATTCCCGTTGTTTCCACCCTGTTTCAGCTTTGGGCAATCCTTCCTGTAATGCCCAGTGTCACCACAGTTGAAGCATCCCTGTTTCCCTGTAGTCCCCTGAGTAGTCGGAGCTGAGCTGTTAGTCGGAGCCTGAGTCGATGGAAGTGTAACCCGACAGTCTTTAGCATAGTGGCCTGTCCGCTGGCAGCGGTGACAACGGTTACTGTCGCAGTTCCCTTGGTGATGGCGTCCACATTTGTTGCATTTGGGCAGTTTTCCAGCATAACCACCCTGCTTATTACCCGAAGACGATGAACTCCCATTATCAAACTTTTTACCCTGCTGCGTAGACCCAGATCCCTTCCCGTCGTTCTCCCACTTGCGCTTATTGTTCTCTGGAGTCTTAGCAGTCGAACCCTTCGCCGGCAAAATCCCCTCATTCACCTTTAAATTAGTCATCCTATGTGCAGATCGAACTACCTCCGCATAGGTAGGATGATTCCCAGCAGCCACTAACCCTGCAATTTCCGGCACCAACCCTGAGACATAATGTTCAATCTTGCGATACTCCGGCACATGCAAATCGGGACACAGCACCGCCAGCTCATTTCTCCTAACCGTATACTTCTCGATTTCCGACCCATTCATCTTGAGGTTCCACACCTCGTGCTCCAGTTTCTGTACTTCTTCTCTCGGCAATACTCCCGCTTCAACAACTGCACAAAGTTCTCCCATGGCATAGCATATGCCTCCCCAATTCCCATGTTCTGGGTGATACCATTCCACCAAGTCAATGCCACGTCCTGAAACAACGCAGCCGAATACTTCACCCGATCTTCCGGGAGACAGTTACACATCAAGAATACCGACTCCACTTTCTCTAACCACCTAAGCAAACTGACCGCACCCTCGGTGCCAGAGAATTCCTGGGGTTTGCAGTCCCGGAACATCTTATAGGTGCACATGGGTGGGGGTGGGTCAACAGGACCACCTGAAATGAAACGTATGAGAAATCACGAATAACGTACACAAGACTCACCAATGAGGCAAAGAAAATGGGTAGAACAACTTACCACCACCGTTGTGCCCTAACTGAAAGGCAGCCTGGAGCAAGTTATTCAGATCAGCCTGTGACAGGTTAATACCTCCACCACGACCACCAGCACCACCACGACCACCACCGCGTCCACCACCGCGTCCACCTCCTCGTCCTCCACGCACTCCAGACATGATTCTGGCAGAAAGAACGAGAAAATTTAGTTTCGCAGTTAAAGATAACCACAAATGTTCACAAGATCAAAGCCAGATCCAATCCAGGACTATCCCTTTAAACTCAGAGCTCACTAGTGCTTCCATGCATTTCGTTTTATGATTTTGTGTGCACCCAAAATGATAAAACGCTCTACATGGTCCTCCAAGTGTTCTCCTAGTTCAAAGTTCAAATCACCGAACATAGACTCTTAGCTACACACCGTAATACTACGGTAGTTCATGACAAGTGCTTCTATTGGAGTACGAAAGGGGAGATGTCCGAGCCTTGGACAAATCTCAAGAGCACACGAGTTACCCCAATAGACCACACTGCCTAGAAAACAAGTAACCCAACCTAAGATAGAACGGATGATGTAACGTAGAAAGACCAACGAATTAGAGACACCCCGACAAGATCATACGTAACCCACTATAACGTTTAGTACCATGTGATCGTCTAGTGTGTGCGACTCGGCTATAGACTAGACTCTACATGCAGTCCTAGTTCACTATAACCATTGGCTCTGATACCAATCTGTCACACCCTCAAAATCCACTTGCGGAGTTTTACCGCGAGGCGCATGACAAACCAGGATCCAAACCAACGATCACAATAAACAAGTCTAAATGTAATTAATGCAATATCAAAACATAGTTTTTAAAATCCCGTTTACAGCGGAAGCTTATTCAAAATAAAGTTCAACATAAATAAACCAAGTTCAATGTTTGTGAAACAATGCAACTCTATCTAGACGCCGTGCAGACGCGTGCGCCCTAGTTCCCCTGTGCTACCTTAGCGACCTGAGAAAACATGTAAAAGTTTACGTCAGCACAAAAATGCTGGTGAGTTTACAGGTTTGCAGTTCCAGTACCAAGTTCACCTGTCCATACTATAACAAATAGAAAACCAGTATACGCTAGCTAGGCGTACGTTTTGTTACTACCACGATTGGAAAACCATTACTAACACGTATACCAGTTTTGTGCCCGAATAGTTCCAAATGTTCCTGTTGTTCCTGTTTGAGACAATATGCACTCGCCCGGCCCTCCAAGCCGACGAGCGGGGTTGGTCATTCCCAATAGCGCTATTCACATTTCCCCGTTGTGCAAACCCGCACATTCATGGTTCCCCCCGGGACTTCCAAAGATCGTGTAGTATACGTTAGAACCCATAGTATGACAGAATTTACCAAACAATCGTTTTAACACATGTTTTCTCCCCCGAAAGTATAAAACCAGTTTAAAAGAGGGGCCGTAAACTCACCTTAAGTTCCTTTACTCCTTAACCCGAGTAAACTCAGCTGCTATGCTAGTCCCGTACAGTGGCGACCTAACATACGACAGTTACAAGTACTTAGACTAATAACCCGCAGGTTAATTAGTCCCTAGATGTCCAGACCATAACCAAGTTCGTTTGAAAATACCGTGACTGTTTAACTGACCCAAAGTACCAGACTCGACATCCCATTGGTGACCCGAGACTCCCCGTGTTATGTTTACGCTCCAAAACATACAATAACGCAAGTACACTTAACATACGTTAACGCACAACAAGTTATAGCACATAGTTCACATATCACCGAAATACATCCAATTATATGTTACCAAGTTACTAGATATGTTACAGGGTTCCTAGCATGTTACTACATGTCAAATCAGGTCTCGGTATGCTAATATACACTTACAGCAGCAGTACACGCGATTAGGGAGGTTAATCGCATTACATGTCACGTGATTAGGGCTATTCGCCCCTTAAGGCAGGCGATTAGGGCTAATCGCCCTTTAATCCATGCGAGTAGGGCTACTCGCCTTTGTTGCCACGCGAGTAGCCTACTCGCCCCTACAGTCAGGCGAGTGGGGCTAATCGCCCCTTTGGTCATGCGATTGGGGGTCTATTCGCCCCTGTTACTAGCGATTAGCAAGGCTAATCGCCTGTAACCTTGCTGTTCCGGTTTTTCGCGCGTTCAACGCTCCAAATCAGATCCAGAGCGTGTGTAACTACCCAATATCATCCCAAACACTATCCTAACCATGTTTAACCCAAAACCCTTCGTTCATCCTCGTAAAATCAGTCCTGCATGCAAACAAAGCAATCCAAACACGTACACGTAGCATGCAATCATCATACCAACACACGTATCAATAGCCCTAATAATCAATTAATCAGATTTCTATCATCATACTACCCATATTGATTCTGACCTAGCATGATTACACATCAAAACATCATCAAGATTCATAAAAATCCTATCTTTCTAATCATGCATACCCAAAACACATGTTTATTAATTATAATCCGATTAATAACTCTTATTGACGATTTCCAGAAATCTTTTTCGTTTATGAACAGGTCTGGACCATTAGGGATTGATAAGAAAACATTTACAAAGTATTATGGATGAGAATTAAACCTTGGTTTTGCAAAAGGATGATGATTAGACCTTGAAACCTTGAGTTTTTGATAAAAATCGCCTCCCAGAGGTTGTTTCAGTGTTTGGGGCGGTTATGGGACGACTAGGGTTAGTATTGGTGAGTTTAGGAGGTTAAGTGTTGTATTTATAGGCGTTTCTAGTCGTCCAGCCCGTTCCACGCGATTATGCAGGTTTATACGCGAGTAGGGTTGCCTAATCGCATGACTGTTCATGCGATTAGCCCTATTCGCATGTAGGGATCCCCCTACTCGCCCCAAAGGTCATGCGATTAGGCTATTCCCCAAGCCTAATCGCCTATAGCCCCCTTGTTGGTGTGTTTTGCGCGTTAAACCCCGTTTTAACATATGTTAATGCATATTCATGTACCAACAAGTCACATAATGATTGTAAACACATAACACAAGTAAATACACATATTTACACTCGTTCACCAATTCCCGGGACTCGAGACTCGTACGTTCCGTATGCCCTGACGATCCTACAAATCGTCACCGTTTGTACACTTGGTTAAGGACTGACATCTACCGAACCTCTAGACCAACATCCAATGATCTTCTAGACTAATCAATAGTTCCCGAACCATAACCCGACTTAACTAACCCAGTTAAGTACAATATACGCGTGACTCGCTAAGGTAGACTTTCATCTAGATAACGTTATTAACCCGAATTTGCCAGGTGTCACAGTACCCGTGTGATTATTAACAGTACCATTTGTAGAGAATGCTAATAAATTCCAAAATCCATTTTGTCGTCCAGTAGCAACAACCGTATTTTTGATTGGTACTGCAGTGACCCTTTGGTTGGGTATTGGTGCAACATTACTTATTGATATATCCCTAACCTTACATCTTTTTAAATTGATTGAATTGTGAAATAAAATATCACGACATATGTATCTAGGGAACAGTCACTTCAAAGTGAATTCTCCCTATCTACATCTATTCAATTAAATCACGAATTTATGTTGATTTCGAATATTTGAATTGTTCCAAAGACTTAAAACCTATTTTTGGCCTTGATTCTTTATTTAAGTAATTGAAAGATTGAGTTTATCTATTTAAGTTTTTAATCTATTTGTTTCAATGTTAAAAGATTAACACATAAAAAGTTAAAGGTATATTTCAAATTTGGCAATGGGCTGCTGGAATGAGTTTGTTGCTGAGCTGCACATGTTGCTAGTTGATAAGATCATGTGTAGTGGCTTACATTTCGGGAGTGGAAACCACACCACGTCGGCCACCGGCAACCAAACCATCCTGATGACATAGGATGGATAATTGGTATTAAACGGCTAGGTAATAACATGATTTAAACAAATGACGTAACATAATTAAACTTAGGATAATGGCCGATCCGAACCTAATAAAACCGAGTCAATGAAACATACGGACGGACCGAATCAATTAACCGGACAAGACAATCGGACCACCAAACCGAGGACGATAAAACAGAACGGAACGAACCAAAGGACAAAGGACCGATGGACATAGTAATAAACCATAGGGCAAGACAAAGGCGGCCATTACCCATCGGATAATAGCCGCAAACGCATATAATAATATTTAGACCATCCTGTGTCAGCGCTACAGTGACATCCGTCACTGTAGACGCCGACCTCATCATTGCCTGCAATTAATGCACCTCTCTGGCTCAAGCTATAAATACGAGGTAGTTGCTAACATTTAAGGCATCATAAAACCCATCGGTAGCTGCTCTGCCTCCGATTCTCATTCTTCACTTCCCAAACCACTTCAACCACTTCAACATTTTGGCGCCCACCGTGGGGCCGAAGATAACCCACTTGAGGATACCGTCCCCACATGTCTTCGTCAGACCAACCGGACAATGTTACCCCTTCCGGGGGGAACGTCAGCACGCCGGTCAATCTGGGTACTACTACGGGTACCGGCCTGACCGTATCACCCGAGTTGGTCCAGTCGAACTTCTTACAGTTACGGCAGCTCATGAATGACTATGTCAGGAAGGAGCGGGCTAAAGGCTTGGCTATTCGGTTGTCCTTCGACGAAGAAGCCATGCCTGATAACAGTACTCCATTACCGCCGAGTCAAGCGCCTTTAACGACACCCGCGTCTTGGCTAGCCGATATGGTGCACCGGAATGCCCGAATGTTCAGTACGGGGCAATCTACTGTCATGGCACCCACAACCCATGAGCCCGAACCGATCACCAGGGTCGAACGTCTTGGGTCGGGTGATGATGATTTGAATCAGCCGTACAGACCACCGGAAGGATCAAAGTTTACCGCGCGGATCACGGATTTTGTCCCACCCATACGGGTCAAGATGCCGTCTAATATGAGGGTGTATGATGGAACGGCTGACCCAGAAGATCACATCTTGTTGTTTGATAGTGTGGCGCGTAACGAAGGGTGGCATATGCCCTCTTGGTGCCACATGTTCGTACAGACGTTGGCAGGAGTAGCCCGCGTGTGGTTCAATAGCATTCCACCCGGAAGTCTAGACAGCTTTCATGATTTGAAAGTTAGGTTTCTAGAACACTTCCGGCAACAAAGGAAACACATGAGAGATCCGGTGGAGCTACACAACATCAAGCAAAAGGAGGGGGAAACCCTGAAAGAGTTCGTTGCACGGTATAAAGAAGAATCTCTTCAAGTAAGAGACGCTGACGAGAAAATGAGAATATCAGGTTTCCTACATGGTTTACGGACTAAACAGCTGGTAGAAAGTTTAAACGCACGAGTACCGGCTACCATGGAGGAGGCCATAGAACGAACTGAAGCTTTTGTAAGGGGAAAGGAGGCCGTGCAAGCAATAGAATTCAAAAAGGATGATTCCCGGAAGGGAACGTTTCAAAAGAAAGATCGGTACGATCAGAAGCGTTTCCCCAAGGGAGAGAAGAGTGATACGGCCGATACACGAAGTAGGGATAATCGTCCTAGAGGTTCAGAAAAGAATGACAGGAGGGGTTTCGTTTTCACCGAATTAACGAAGACCCCTAAAGAAATTTTGGCAACCGAAACGAATGTTAAATTCAAACCTCCGTATCCTCTTCAGAAGACTGCCAAACAACAGAGCTCAAAGAAGTACTGTGAATTTCACGAAGATAAAGGCCACGATACCAATGAATGCTTTCAACTCAAAAAGCAGATTGAGGAGGCCGTTCAGTCGGGGCAGCTTGATCACCTGGTCAAAGATATTCGGAATCGGAAGCGGAAGAACGAAGAAAGAGAGGGCAAGCAAATACTCATGGTTAGGCCGACCGTTGCACTGAAACGGCCGCGAGTGGTGATAGAAGAAAATGGTGAGATAACACATTGGAGTGAGCTCCCCATCACTTTTCCCTCCATAAAACCCCACGAAGCAAGAGAAGATCCATTAATAATACAAGTCACAGTAGGAGACCAGTTGGTACACCGAGTCTACTTAGATGAAGGAGCCGCTTCCGATATAATGTATGAGCACTGTTTCGAACAACTTCCTCTCCATGTCCAAGCCGGTTTGATTCCTGTCTCATACCCATTGGTGGGTTTCTCCGGAGAACATGTTTCTCCGAAGGGACAAATCCAGCTTTTTGTGTCAATAGGGGAGGAGCCGGAGAGAAGGGTCGAGGCATTGAACTTCGTTGTGATACCTGCACATACGCCTCATAACATGCTGATCGGAAGACCGGGAATCCGTACCTTCGGTATGGTTACGTCAAGTAAACACGGTCTGGTGAAATTTCCAACTTTAAGAGGGGTTACTACTCTACAAACCCTCGTCCGGGGACCAGAGATCGGATGTTCCCGCATAGCTCAAGAACCGGAAAAGTGGTACCTCAATTATGATCATCCGGATAAAGCCATAACCGTAGGACGTACTCTAAGTCGAGACTGCAAAGAAAGCTTGTACCGATACCTCATACGCAACTTAGACGTATTTGCATGGACACCGGGTGATATGACCGGAATACCCCGCTATATCGTGGAACACCGTTTGAATGTAAACCCAAATTGCAGACCGGTCGTCCAGAGGAAGAGATCGATAGCCCCGGACAGGAGTGAAGTAATCCGAGAAGAGGTACAGAGTTTGGAAAAGGCTGGAATCATGAAACCGGTGCAGTACCCATCATGGGTATCCAATCCGGTGATGGTTGAAAAAACCAACGGATCATGGAGGATGTGCATCGACTTCAGGGACCTGAATAAGGCTTGTCCGAAAGATCATTACCCTCTACCAGAAATCGACTCGAAAGTGGAATCGGTTGCCAGTTTCCGTTTCAAATGTTTTCTAGATGCCTACAAAGGGTATCACCAGATACAGATGGCGAGGGAAGACGAAGAAAAAACCGCTTTCCATACAAACCAAGGCCTATTCTGTTATAGGAAGATGCCATTCGGACTTAAGAATGCAGGGGCTACGTACCAACGGCTCGTGGATAAAGTGTTTAAAGACCAGATCGGGAAAAATATAGAAGCTTACGTTGATGACTTGGTGATAAAGAGTCAAGACGAAGAAGAACTGCTGTTGGACATAGCAGAAACGTTCAATAATCTGCGAAGGGTGAATATGAAGCTGAATCCGGAGAAGTGTTTCTTCGGAATGGAAGAAGGAAGGTTCTTGGGACACGTCGTAGCCAGAAAGTGCATACGGGCCAATCCGGAAAAGGTTCAAGCAATCCAAGAGATGCAATCTCCGAAAACCCTTAAAGAACTTCAAAGCCTAAACGGAAGGCTAGGGGCACTTAACAGGTTCCTATCAAAGTTGGCCGAAAGATCACTCCCGTTTTTCAAAGTCCTCAAGAATCATACCAAGCAGTCGGGTCTGGGATGGACCGATGAAGCAGAAATGGCTTTTCAGCAGATGAAGCTCCACATCAGCAATCTGCCCTCGTTGGTGGTACCGGAAACAGGGGAAAGTTTATTCATTTACCTGGCAGCCGGGCCCGAAGCCATTAGCAGTGTTCTATGTGCTAACCGACCTAACGGTTTCATGCCAATTTTCTTTGTAAGCAGGTGCCTAAGAGATGCGGAGATTAGATATTCCCCAATCGAGAAATTGGCGTTAGCTCTAACTCATACGGCTCGGAGATTACGGAGGTACTTCCAAGCCCATCACATCGTGGTCTTAACCAACTCGGTGCTAAAGGAAGTTCTGAGTCGACCTGAAGTAGCCGGAAGACTCACAAAATGGGCCGTAGAGCTGGGTACCTTTGGCATCGAATTCAAACCACGGGTGGCTATCAAGGGGCAGGTGCTAGCAGATTTTTTGGTAGAAAATACCAACCACCAGGAAGACTTGATGCTAGTAGATGTCGCTACCGACCAAGCCGAAAGCTCCGGAACGAGGGAAGGATGGTGTTTATATACGGACGGGGCGTCCAGCCGAGAGGGGGCAGGGGCCGGCCTCATCCTAGTCGATCCTAACGGTATCGAAACGGCTTATGCCCTCCGTTTCAATTTTAAGTGCACAAACAATACAGCCGAGTATGAAGCATTGCTTGCGGGACTACGAATAGCTGTTCAAATGGGTTTAAGGGATCTGACTGCGTTTGTTGACTCCCAACTGGTAGCCAGCCAAGTTAATGATGACTTTGAGGCAAAGGACGCAACGATGAAAAAATATGTGGCCGCCGTACGAGAGATCATGGCTCTTTTTGAAAGATGTGTTATTATAAAGATTCCTCGAAGCAAAAACAAAGGAGCCGATGCTGTTAGTAAAATGGCCTCGGTCGCTTTTGCTCATTTGACAAAAATGATAACGGTTGAACAGTTGGATGAAGCTTCCATCGGAGGACCCGCGGCATCGGTAATCATGGAAATAAGAACAGGTGATTGGAGATCTCCGATCATCAAAATACTGAAAGAAGGAGAGGAAGGTCAAGATGAACAAGACGTTCAGAGGAGCAGGTCGTATGAGATGCACCAGGACACACTATTCAGGAAAGGTTTCCTTTCGCCATCCTACAGGTGCGTCTCAAATGAAGAAGGAATTAAAATCTTGGAAGAAATACATGAGGGCTTGTGTGGAGCGCATATCGGGGCCAGATCGTTGGTCACCCGGGCCACTAATCTGGGGTATTTCTGGCCGACGATGAGGAAAGACAGCGAGGAGTTGACCAAAAAATGTGAATCGTGTCAAATACACGCACCAATACCACGGCTACCGAAACACGGCATGGTGCCAATCACGTCACCTTGGCCATTCTACCAATGGGGCATGGATCTTCTGGGTCCGTTCCCCGTGGCCAAGGGAGGGGTGAAGTTTTTGCTCGTCGCCGTTGATTATTTTACCAAGTGGGTGGAGGTGAAGCCGATCAGTAAGATATCAAGTAATCAGATAACCACGTTCGTATGGGAAAATCTCATCTGCCGATTCGGTTTACCCGGGAAAATAATAACGGACAACGGAACCCAGTTCGCTGACAGGAAGTTCGGAGAGTGGTGTAAAGCTTTAGGCATTCGACAAGTGTTTGCGTCGGTCGCACACCCACAGGCGAATGGGCAGGTGGAACGGATGAACCGAAGTATCTTGACCGGAATCAAGACACGGTTGGGAAAGGGAAAGAATTGGTTGGCGGAACTACCCAGCGTCTTATGGGCCCTCCGCACGACAGAAAAGACAAGCACAGGACGGACACCGTTCAGCCTTGTGTTCGGATCAGAAGCGGTTATCCCCGCTGAGGTAGGTTTGCCAACTAAAAGGGTGCTGGACGTACAAGAAGGCTCGAATGAGGAAGCTTTAGCAATCAACATGGATAACCTGGAAGAGTACCGCATGAATGCAGCCGTGCAAGAGGCCAAGTATAAACAGCAAATGAAGAAGTATTACGACACGAGGGTGAAAAAGATGAGTCTCCGACCAGGGGACCTGGTGCTAAGGAGCAATGAGGCTAGCCGGAAGGAAGATACGGGGAAGCTAGGACCAAATTGGGAGGGACCATATGTGGTGGTAGAAGCCCATGAAAAAGGTTCTTGCAAGTTGGCAACGATGGAAGGAAGAGCCGTTCCTCGCCACTGGAACGTTGCTCAACTAAAGAAGTATTTCATCTAATTAGCTATGTATTTAAATAAAATGTCATTCTGTATGAACCCCTCGGGGTTTAGTTGATCGGTGAAATGGAAAGAGTGACTCTTTTAAATATCCCATCTGTCTATAAAATGCTATAACGAAGGGTACGGCACCCCATAATAGCCGGGGAGCAATCTATGTCTCCCCTAAGGGTCAGCTCCTTCGAACTTAGCTGGTCGAGATCATATCGACAACAGGGGACCGGCCCCTTAGAATAGCCTCGGACTAACATATGTCCAATAACACTTGACAAACTACCAACCGATCATCTTATGAATCGGATGCATACATTATAAAATGACGCACAAGTCTAATGGTCAAATAAAACGATCATTTACTAAGAAATAAACTGGTCATGCCGATAATCGGCCAAAATGAGCAGTCACTGTCACCGCAAAAGTTAAAGTTAACAAATACAACCACATCGAATCGTTTAGACGCACCAAAGTGTTAAATATTACAACCATATCGAAATAATCAAATCGGAAGTACACCAGATGGGGTCATTCCATCAACATCCTTGAAGGTCTTACCAGACATCAACTTGAACTTGTCAACAAACTCATAAGACGTACCATCCCAAGTCTTCACGCCATTCTCATACGTCTCGGACGCCTTGGGGTCATACCCATCAATCGTCCCGATCTCAGCTCCCGAGACGCCCGCCTTATAACCAGCTGATAAGCCATCATGATAAGCGGAGTTGTACAGCAATGACTCCATCTCTCCCAACGGCTGTAGGAACTCCACAGACTTCAGAAGTTTGGAGACGGTCAACGGAATGCCTTGAGTAATGATCAAGTCCCGATCTTCCTCAACGGTCTTTAACGCTGACCGGAGCCCGGATATCAGTTCATCGGCGGCCTCCAACGCTTTATCATAATTTCCCTTGCAAACGGCCCATGCCTTCTTTTCATCATCAATCTTTTTGGTCTTGGCCTTAACCATGAAACAGTTTAAAGTAAAGGATAAGTAAACAAACGGACAAGAAATGATAAACGGCAAAACGGTTATAGACATACCTGAAGTTCTGATACTGATCGGGACAAGGAGACATTGCTCTCTTCTGATTGGCGTAATTTCTCTTTGAGATCGGCAATCTCCCTCTCACGATCAGAAACGTCAGCCTGAAGAAGGTTTACCTTTTCCTCGTGAGCCGTCTTCATATCCGCCATAGCCCTCACAGCTTCTTTTTCCTTTTTGGCGCTTGACCGTTCACCTTTCTTCCTCTTGGCCACCTTACCCTCCAGTTTCTCTATCTCCGATCGATACAGCTCTATGCGACCCTTGAGTTTTTTCTCTATGGCCGCTTTCTTATAATACCCTTGAATCAACTCGGATACGTAGCTTAAAGTCCGAACAGCTGATATCCCGGCCATCTCCACCGCCTTTTCCTCACCCTCTTGACTCAAACGGTCAATCTCGCCCGGAGGGATAGAGTGATGAAGAATTTGATGGCACACCAAGGGATCCGCTAAAGTGTCACCATTTTTCACCTTCCACCTAGGAACATAAGTCTCCTGCACGGCATAAGATTCCGATGATTCTTTAGAATCCTCGGCATCAGCGGCTTTCAGTTTCTTCCCACTCGACTCGGCTGTAGCATCAGGGTCCCCTTCGTTGTGTTTCCGTTTCCGGTGATGTTCCTTTCGCTTCCCTTTGGCTTCAATACCAACAACTACCTGATTTGCCCCGATACCGGAAGGTGTGCCAGTGATGTCTACCGAAAGATCACCTGACGGACGATTATCCCCGTGAACCCGGTCCGCAGAAACTGGAGTTTGCTCTTTTTCTTGAGGAGATTCGATGGAATGGGGGGGAGTCTGGTTAACTGGATCAGTGGCCTCCGGACCGGTGGGCTTACGAAGCTCATCATGCTTCTCAGTCTCCGGAACGCTGTATGTTACGCCTGCAGTACGATCCAACACGTCATCTTCACCCTCTCGGCGGGCCCGGGATGTAAGTTTCATGCCATCCCCTCTCCGTTTAACGTAGCCCAGCAAACTCATCTCTGCACAAGAAAATAGGTATTAGATAACCTAGACACATTAGAAAGTTAAGAGGAAGAGGGCCGTACCCTTGCTCCCTCTTACAATTATGGGTTCCACCCCCTGGAACGGCCACATTCGACTGATCCCCGCCAATACGAGAACCGTCTCCGGGTAAACTTGAAGGGGGGTCGGTGTAGCTAACAACTTGTCGTGAAGTTCACCATCATATATGTCCTCTTGATCGGGGTTTAATTTTTCCGTTGGCCCATGCCATGGCATCAGGAAAGGAACGACGTTATCTTTAACCCAAAAGAATCGGTTTTTCCAGTTCTTAAGACCGGTGTAGGTTTGACTTAGCATCGATTGCTGTTTAGAAATCTCGCCAACCGTAAACCAGTCACCGGCCTTAGTCAAGTGGAAAAACTGACGGAATAAACCGATGGTGGGTTCACCCCCAAAGGCCCGGCAGGCTATCTCAAAGTGAGTTACTTTGATCGCCCCAAGCGGGCTAAGCTGACGAATGTCTAGCTTATAAAATTGAAGAAATTCTAGAAAAAAGATAGATAATGGAAGACGAACGGAAGCAAAGTCAAAATGCCGGGTATAAAACCCTACATGCCCTTCCGGACAATCGGTGATCCGATGATGCCGTTCAGGAACAATAGGCTTATATATGGACGTATCAAAATATTTACTACAGAAAGAAGTTAAGGAAGGTTCGGAGACCTCGGAGGTGTGAAGTAACATGTCACGCCGGCCTACCATACTGACGGAAATTAAAAAAGGGCTAGAGGACGAACCTTAATGAATCGGAAGCGGCAACGCTCTGAGACCGATCAAGGAAAAAGTGAGAATTGCACTGTGCAAATGGGGTTTATATAGTGGGGCGGGCGAGACATTCGAGGACTGACGAAACGTCACGTCAGTCAACAGTACGACGGTTCGTGTAACAACCAACGAGGGACCGACACGTGTCATTCTTTAAGGAAGACTAATTGTAATTAAGGGACAATTAATGCAAACACGGAATCCCATATGAAGTATCTGAAAAGGAGGGGACGATCCGACACGCCTATCGGTCCCCACAACAGAGAATCGGTACTCAAGTTTGACGAGCGTTTCTCCAGGAGAACTCTCCTCAAACTGGGGGGGCTGATGACATAGGATGGATAATTGGTATTAAACGGCTAGGTAATAACATGATTTAAACAAATGACGTAACATAATTAAACTTAGGATAATGGCCGATCCGAACCTAATAAAACCGAGTCAATGAAACATACGGACGGACCGAATCAATTAACCGGACAAGACAATCGGACCACCAAACCGAGGACGATAAAACAGAACGGAACGAACCAAAGGACAAAGGACCGATGGACATAGTAATAAACCATAGGGCAAGACAAAGGCGGCCATTACCCATCGGATAATAGCCGCAAACGCATATAATAATATTTAGACCATCCTGTGTCAGCGCTACAGTGACATCCGTCACTGTAGACGCCGACCTCATCATTGCCTGCAATTAATGCACCTCTCTGGCTCAAGCTATAAATACGAGGTAGTTGCTAACATTTAAGGCATCATAAAACCCATCGGTAGCTGCTCTGCCTCCGATTCTCATTCTTCACTTCCCAAACCACTTCAACCACTTCAACACATCCCTTCCTGCATGGTTAGAACCATACATTCACCCTCTACGCCCACCGACGCAGTATACACACTCCCCCACACCCAAAACCTAAAAAGGTGGTTCCACATGCGTGTTGAATTAGGTTGATTGATGACCCCCTGGGCATTCACCACTATGGATGGTCTAAGTTATAGTTATGTTAGTTAGTGGGCTGAGATGAATTGCTGAAGGGTTTCCAAAAGATTCAACATGCCAAAGTTATTTGTAAGACCAAGGGATTTAATATATATGGATTCAAAAATTGAGAATATACAGCCAAAGTTCTTCAATGATGAAGGTGATATACATATGTTTACTTTGTTCTCTCGAGTACTCTCAAACCGTGAGAAAGTATCGTGTAAAAAATATCTTAAGATAAAAAGGATAGGAAGGAATGAAGGATTTTGGGCTTTTGATCTAATTGAATCAATGTATGGGATTAAAATGAGGAATATATATACGTTGGATTTTCAAAAAAAAAAGAAGAGGAATGACAAAATAGGTATAACATACAATTGTTGAGTTCTACCCATTTTTTAAACGTCTGTAATTTTTTCATACAACATTATTTTTAATAAAAAATACACAATAAAAATAAGTTTTTTATATTCTCTTCTATTAGCATACCCTATTGCTATATTTTTAAAAATAAAATAAAATTGTTGGATTGATAACTTGCGTTTTTTATGAGATATAACTTGCGCTTATTAGGTATAACTTACGTTTTATCATGTATAACTTGCGTTTTATCATAAAACGCAAGTATACCCTCAACAAAACGCAATCCATCAACCCAATGATTTTTTTTTTAAACTATGGCAATTGTAGGATCGGATTTGGACAAAGAAACGTTTAGATCACACGAGTATTGACGTATCAGGTGCAGAAACCCTAATTGTCATGCAAAATGATAAAAACCATAATAAAAACACAATCATTTTCAACTTGTTTTCATTAACTTTAGAAAGATAATAAAGCTTACAGACTCAAGTTAACAAAAACACACACACACACAAATGACCAACTAATAACCGTCACCACCTACCATCTATATATAGAAGATCTCGTTCGACCTATCGTGTGGTCGAACCAACTTGTTCGAGCTTGCTAAAGTACGAACCAACAATAAACAACTCATTCGACCTAACTAAGTTTTCATTCGACTAGTCGATCACCCGAACCAAAACTATAACAATCAAACAATCTTCAAACTTTGGCGATTTCTTCAATTGTAATCCGAAAGCTACAGACACATATATGAAATATGCATCTACAGCAATGGGGTATGCAAATGAAAAAGGATAAGAAACTTGTTTTTATGGTGTTTTTTTTTTTTATAAATAATGTCGTATGAAAAAGTTATGGTCGTTTTCAAAATAGAGGAAACTTGAAAAAAAAAAATTACAATTATGATGATGGACAATAATACTCTTTTGGCTAGTGACATATGAAAGCCTCTTATTCATTCTTACACTTTTTACAAAAGTCTCACTCTATACATAATCTCTACTACATTATAAAGAGAGAGCAATGGGCAAAGATGTCCAACTTGACAAAGTTAAGATGGTATGTCAAGAGGCACAAGAACAAATTCATAATTTTTATCCTCTTTCTTCCCTTTATAACCCTGATGTACAATCTTTGATGCCAGTTTTATAAATCCTGATGCAACTCAAGGCTATACAGTTCTTTTTGTAACCGTCCCTGGTTTATTCACGCCATTAACCTTTTAAGACATATGAAATATAATCACTCATTTAAACATCCAATTCAATGAAACAATAAAACACCTAAATCAATGCATCAATGGGTTACGAATTTGGCTTTCACTCCATAAAAACCTAATTCAATAGAAGCACCAATACATACTCTTCACATACCCAACTCAATGCTTACAATCGGTTATGAATGTGGGATTTATTTATCATGGTGAATCATCCACATCGACTGCCCTCACAATTGCTTACCATTCACAAGAAGCAGGTACGAATTCCAAACATTAGAAGCTAAAGTTTTATTGGAAACAATTAAGATTCTAACTGGTGAACATGTTAAGAATTAGTTTAAAGGGAAGCCTAAGATGTTAACATTTTGGGTAAGGGACTTGGCTTTAGGGTTAAGTAGTTGTGGGAGTAGATTAGGTTGTGGTGCAAGTTGTTGGAGTTGTAGTCTTCAATTGATTGCATTGAGCATTGGTGCATCAGTGGCTTGAGGATTTGTGATTTATGCTTAGGTTTTGAAGCCAAACTTTTATTTGAAACAATTTAGATTGTCGCCGATGAACATGTTAAGAATTAGTGTAAATTGATAATCGGATATAGAATAGAAATAGGATAGCTCAACCTAAAGTGAAAATTTGAGACTTTTTAATCTTAAAAGATTTATCAGCATATCAACCTAACCAATTCTCCCTTAGACCAAGACCAACAAAATAAACTAAAAACTCTTGATGATAGGGGCTCTTTTTTATTAAGTTAATATTTTATATTTTATTTTTCATATGATATAGGTTGTTTTACACAAGGTCTCTGGGCAGTCATGAGGATTTGGTTTTGTGACTTTTGATGAGAAGCAAGACATGGAAGATGCCATTGAAGCAATGAACGGAATGGATTTCGATGGGAGGAACATCACGGTAGACAAGGCTCACCTTGAAGTCAGTGAAGGAATGGATTATGATGGCAATAGTGACAGTGACCACGAGCGTGATCATGACTATGGGGGTGGCCGTGGCCGAGGAGGAGGTGGTGGGGCGACGAGTGTTTTAAGTGTGGTAAGCCTGGATATTTTGCTAGGGAATACCAAGCAAAGACGGTGACATAAGGGGTAATATATGAGGGCTTCAAGCGCCGCTCTAATTTGTGACCGTGTGTGAATCTTAATAAATTTCATAATACATTTTTTTATTTGTTCCACATCAGTCTTAACTCGCCTAGGAAAATATTTACAAGGATTTTTGTAATTTTATTTTATATTAAGTGATGATACATTTTGATATGGGAAAACTGATAGGGTAAATTCTGAAACAATAAAATGACAGTGGAGGATTTTGATTATTTAAGTGAAATTTTGATATTTAGGGCCTTTGCTCATCTTAGTGACCAATTCCATTTTGATATGGATCTATACAACATACCAAAGTGGAACAAATGTGTAATGATCTAACATTAATGTAGAGAATATGGGCATGGCTTCCTATTGTGTTTACTTAATACATTATGCTAACTTTTGTTGAAGGCTCTATTTTATAGTCGGTAAGCGCTTCTGCTTCTAATAACCTTAGCTGATAGGTTTTCTTATAGATATATTTGGGGCATTGCTGATGTTACGAGCATTATCTCTAGCTCCTGTAAGTATGTTGTATGCTACACGAAAGTCATCTTGGTATATGTTGTGAAGTTTTCTTTCATCTTACCCATTCAAACACATCTAGAGAATCATTTCTATAATGCTTTGGAAAAGTAGACAATCCAAAATGTCATTTATTTGCAACAGATATCTTTATAAGTGGGCATGTGGCAATTTCAACCCCATGTATACGTAACTAGGTCAATTTGAGTTCTGTTATGGGTTTGCCAGCCTTGAAATTATGTCGACTTTGCTCTCATTAATCCTTGTGAAGCAGAGAGGCTGAAATTTACTTCATCTCCTGCTAGAAAGGTTTGACTTTATTTCATAATCAATAGCAAATCAATGGGTATCTTTATAGTATAGAGATTGATATTATTCATTATCTTGATTGGTTTTGCAGGATGAATGTTCTCAATGGATAGATGCAAGCCAGAGAAGCTTTCCCATCTTCCAAGCCTCCAACCGGTATTAGAAATTTTATTTATGTGGCTTTCGTATATTTTTGTGGTAGCTTCAATGTATCAAACTTATTAAAGAAATCAAGATATGTATTTTTAAATCCAACTTTCAAAGTGGTGATAATGTAATCTAGGTTATTCATTTTTGTTGCTATAACTTATTTAGATTTATGTCATGTAATATTTGTTCAAACTACAGTTTCTACAAACAGGTCAGTGGATTACCATTTGTATGTGTTATACAAGTGGGTCAAAATTTAAATGATTTATAACCGATACGAAAACATCAATAAATCAAACTCGAGACAAACTCAAAAGAAGTAGCAGGATATTATACCATATGCTTTGTCAAACATGTCATTTCAAGCGAATATGCTTGCAAGGCATAGTCATGGCGCTCACCCGTTTGATTGGTCCACTTTTACCTAAATTTCCTACTTTCATCAACGATATCCGTTTGAGATTGTAAAAGAAACAACGAAAGGGCTAAAATTCTCATTAATACATGCTTATAAACTATTTCTTATAAACAATTTAAGTAAATGAAAAAACTATTAGGATTGTATATAAAGTTTCTACTTAAATTTAAATGGACTCACATAGATGTGGGCACAAATATAACCATGATGCCCATTTGGTTCCATTACAATCACGATGAGTTTGATATGAGACCAACCAATTTATATTTAACTTAACATCATTACAGATGGTGAAAGTTTTGGAGCACTCATATATATAATAAAGGTAATAGTACCTCCTTTAGCATTGTACGCGTGACTTATTCTCTGGATATACTATGTTCCACATTTGAACATAAGAAGCAAGTTCGGATATAAAGTGGGTTAAAATAGTAGGTTAAAAGGGTTATTCGGATAATGCATCAAGCTGATCGAGATTATTTTTGCTTATGTCATGTTTTATAATCCATCTTTGAGCATGTTGAACTAATGCAAACTGTACAGGAGTCTAGTAGACCAATTCAAGCTGATGCGCAGAAAGTGCATCACTACAACCTATGCTTGCATAAAAAATGAAGTAAAGGTAAATGATTGAACCCATGGTTTAGAAAAACTAGTGAGGTGTGCGCGGCGCTGAGAAAAACTTTCTAAGGTGGCGCGTCATGGGGATATTTTGTGTGTGCACCTCATGTGCACCTTATGGTGTTGTGTGTGTTTTTTATGTTTAAACTTTATGTCAATTTTGATATATTTTGAATCTGTCCCGGGCTTACGTCTCGGTTTGCGTTGAGGCTTTCGCCTCATGAGGCGAAGGGAAAACGCCTCGTGGCTCGATTCCTTTCTTTTTAATTTTGCTTGAACACTTTTTGATGAAACTTGAAACATCGATTTTAACAACTTAATCGCACTTAAAAATGTGTTGCAAGTGTCCAGAATTTGCATGTGAGGTTTTAAGCACCTGCAGTGACTGGTCAAAACGGGTTGCTTAACAAAAAATATAGATATTAGTTGTATACCCGCTGTAACGCGCGGGCATTCCCACTAGTAAATAATAAAAGAGGAGTAAAAATATAAACACAAAATAAACAATATTGTGCATCTGAGTCCAATAAACATTAAGCATTAACCACCATCATTCTCTACGATAATATTTAGTTACAAACTCTATCGCTAAAACAATCAGTTACATTTTTTTTTCACATATCTTTCTCCCTTCCCCGTGACCCGTTCACTTCTACTTATAGCGATATTTGTATAAACACGATACCTCCTTTCTCGCCCATAAACCACCCAAAAACCGAGCGAAAACATCACCGCCAACGACACCATCAACAACCCAATATGTATCCAGCTGAGGTAGCGACTAAGTCCCGGGCAATGATCTTGCAAAATGTTAGCAAACGTCTTGCGGGCAAACGTGCAATCTTGAAGATCCACCAAAAATGGCCCATATATGCACAACGTGTAACATAGTTCTATCACGGCCGACATTTGGCTAAACGAGTCAGGCGTGAGGCGGCCCGTGGTGGTGCATATCTGGCTAGATGAAATTTGACAAACATATTTTTGGTATACGTGTGTGGCGTCACTTAATGCCACTTCGTTGAGGTCACACATTCAGTTTGTGAAGTCGGGGTTGAACGGGTTGCAAAGGATTGGCATCATTGGGCCCAATTGGTTGTAGTAAAGCGGTGCGTAGCTTGGTGGGAAGTTGCCATTCGAGACGGTTTTTATAACTTGTCATTCGTGACTTCTATGGCTTGCTTTGAGGTCTTGTAAGCGGTGGCATTGTTGACACTAAAGGCTACTGTATAATTTCTGTGTGTATTGCATAATAATCAAGCCCCATTATATAGGGGAAGGTACAAGAGATAATAAGGAAACAATCTATCCACTATACAAGGAAACTATACTAATTGACATAATCATGTGCATAATTATCGGCTATCATAACATAAAATATACTCGGCTAATACTCCCCGGCAGTTTGAACGGGTGTAGGACAGACGCTCAAACTGGAGCGAAAAGACTGAAACAGCTGCTTGGACATGCCTTTAGTAAAGATGTCAGCGTACTGTAACGCAGAAGGCACATGAAGAACTCGTATGTCGCCCACTCAAACTTTTTCTCGAACAAAATGAATATCAATTTCAATGTGCTTCGTGCGTTGATGCTGACTGGATTATCTGACAAGTACACGACGGACACATTATCACAATAAACTATGGTGGCCTGGCGAAGCGGAGTGTGTAATTCTAATAATAAGTTGCGTATCCACGCGGCTTCGGCTACAGCATTTGTGACCCCCCCTGTATTCTGCTTCGGCACTTGAGCGGGAGACCGTTGGTTGACGTTTAGACGACCAAGATAGAAGTCTGTCCCCAAAACACACACAATACCCACTGGTGGACCGTCTTGAGTCAGGGCAGCCACCCCAGTCTGCATCTGAGTATGCGACCAATGAGTCAGTGGTGGATTTGACCATACGTATACCATAATCAACCGTACCCTGTATGTATCTGATAATCCTTTTCATAAATGCAAAGTGAGTATCCTGAGGGTCGTGCATAAACAAACAAACCTGCTAAACAGCATAAGTGATGTCATGTCGAGTGAAAGTCAAGTACTGTAATGCTCCGGCCAAGCTACGATATAACATAGGATCGGTAAATGGAGATCCGTCTGTAGCACTGAGTTTGGATGACGTGTCCACAAGGGTGGTACACGGCTTGCACGAGGTCATACCAGCACGTGAGAAAATATCCTTGGCATATTGTTTTTGAGAAAGAAAAATGCCATTTTTCTGGTGATCAACCTGAATGCCGAGAAAATGATGAAGTCGCCCAAGGTCTGTCATAGCAAACTCTCGTGAGAGTGTACTAATAATCTCGCGCAAGAAAGCATCATTAGAGGCCGTTAGAACAATATCATCAACATAAAGTAAAAGGTAGGCCACATTAGCATAATCACGCCTGTAAATGAAGAGGGAGTGATCACATGCACTGCCTCGAAAACCATGTGAGGTGATATAACTGGCAAACCATGTGTACCAGGCACGTGGGGCCTGTTTCAGGCCATATAATGACTTCTTCAGACGACACACTAAATGTGGGAATCGTCTGTCAACAAAAACCAGGCGGCTGATGCATGAAAACTGTTTCTTTCAACTCCCCATGCAAAAAGCATTCTTTACATCGAGCTGGTGGATTGGCCATGACTTGGAAACAGCAAGAGATAATACAGTACGAATAGTAGCCGGTTTAACCACCGGACTAAATGTCTCATCGCAATCAACCCCAACAGTCTGCGAATTACCATTAACCACCAAACGTGCTTTATATTGTTCCAGCGACCCATCAGCATGAAACTTGTGGTGAAACAACCACATACAACGAATAACTGGGCGGTCTGCGGGTCGAGGAACAAGTTCCCAAGTTTCATTCTCCAGTAAAGCAGAAAATTCTGCCTGCATGGCACGTGACCAATTTGGATCGGCAAGGGCTTTGGCATAAGTGTTTGTGACAGGAGAAATAGTGGTGGTGCTGAAGGTAGCGGACGTGTGGTTAGCTGAGCAAGATTTGGATCGGGTGGTCATGGGATGTTGGTTGGTTTGTGTGGGGGGTGGTTTTGGGTTAGTGGCGGGTGGTATGATGGGCGGTGGTTGGGTAGTGGGCTGGGTAGGTCTAGGCACAGTGGGCCGCTGGGAAGGAGAAGTGGGAGGGGGATGAGTGGTTTGGGCCGAAGGTGCCGCCGAGTTGGTTTGTGGGTTAGGGCGTGGTTTGGGCCGTCGGGAATAGGTGATGGGGAATGGGGTGGTAGGTGACGGGTGATAGATGGTGTAACGACCGAACGAATAAACCTTTTATAATCTATAATTAATTAACATCTAATATTAATTAAACTAATCGGCCCAATGGAATCGGCCCAATAGACTAAGCCCACTCGATAATTATAAGCCCAAAATAAATTAGTTTAAACCCATTATGATTGGACTCCATTTATAAAAGACTAATACCCTTCGGCCCATTTAAACATCTAAGCTCACCAAGTCTATTGGCCCACAAAACCCTCTAGCCCAATACCTCTACAGGCCCAACCCAGCCCATTTTCCTGCTGTGATTGTACGCTTCCATGCATACATATCCCATACCCATTTGATTAATACACAGAGGGTAAAAGATGAAAAGGTCACTGAGAGGGAGCGAGGTATACGTAGAGAGAGTTATGTAGAAAGAGAGAGAGAAGAGAAACTGAGAAGTAGAAGATGAAGGGACGACCGGAGCCAGTCGTCTTCTCCGGCTCTGTTATGGAACTCTATCTCCGCGAGAATCCGATAACCACCACTTCCATCTCCGGTAACCATACCGTTACCATGATCCTCACCATCCACCCTTCATACGGCTTCTACAATCATCACCATAATCCTTCCGCTGCGACTTCATAACCTGTAACTAAGGACTCGAAGTTATTACAAGCCTCTCCTCTGACTATTTATAAACCCGACAGACCATCACCTTCTTCTCCGGCTAAACTCCTGACAACGTCAGTATGTTTCACCATCTCCAACTCCGTCATCATCTGTTAACACCAGTCGTCTTCCTCGGCTGTAATCTTCTTACAATAAATATAACCAACATCACACAACCAACACCCGACTAACCTCTATATTATTGTATAATTATAAACCGTACCTGGTTCCAAACATCCCGATAAACAACCATCCTCAGCTGACCTGGGTTATCTTCACCGGTCACCTGCAACTACCGGTGACCGGTTCTAACTCGACACCAAAACCTGTGCAACTGAAAGAGAGAAGCTACATAATAAAGGAGAGAGATGAACACCGGCACGGCACCGGTCATCTTCCCCGGAGATTCCAGGTGGTTCCAGGTGATTCCAGACGTCCCGAACTCCACTCTGACGTTAGGAGTCTTCCAGTGAAGTCACAGAATAGATCCTTGGTTGGAAAGGAAGTCTTATCTGACCATGAATTCTTTATATTATTTAAAGGGTACAAACCCGGACGTATGATCCTGAACCGGGTTATAACCCATGCGCACAAGTCAAATACCCGGGTGTATAAAGGTAAAAATGTTATTATTAAGTTTATTATTATTATTATCATTATTATTATTAATATTAACGTGATACGTGTGGGACGATAATATTAACCCGACAATATTAAATAGAATAACGATAATAAACCGAGTAATATATATATATATATATACATATATATATATATAAAAGAATATAAAGGAATATAAAAGAATATAATATATTAAAGGATTGTCCCCACAGTTATCACGTGCACAAGCTTTGCACGCACTAATATTATCGAAATATAATAGGTACCATATATTGGAGATTATACGGTTAAGAAATAGTCTACAGAATCTGGGAGAATATAATAGAGGTGAGTACATGACCCTTTCCTTTAAAAGCCTTGGGCTGATTACATGCTTGTCTAATCGTTATCAAGTATTTTATATAATTTATATTATGAAAAGTGTTTATCGAGTTGTTAATAGAAATAATAGAACTCGGTCGAATAGAAACTACGTAGGATGGATCCATTCGGTATCATAGAGTATAGCCTGGACCAATCAGAGGTTACAGGGACCATTATAATCGATCTATACTCACAGAATATATTTATCTAAACCAAGTAGAGGTTTAGAACCACAATAAGCATTTGTATGGTGCTTCATCGATAATATATTCCACCATAGAATGACCGAACTAAATAGAAAGAGTTGTATGTTCGTTAAACTCGAGTTATTATTATAGTATGTCTAAATTCGGCATGTCTCACTAGTATGAAAATACTAATGTACTTTAAGCATGTGGTCAGGTACTTATATGAAGTATTAAAGAGCAAGCCGAAGAATAGAAGATCGGGATAAGAAGAGGATACTATGGTTACATTTTAATCCAGCTTAATGTAATCATTACCATTAAACCTGTTAATGCTAATCCGCTGCGCCACCTGGGTCGTTACAGATGGGAAATTGGAATGGGATATTAAGTGGCGGAGGGTCATCAAGGAAGTTGTATGAGTGGGACGGTTTTGTGGTATGGTGTAGGGAAAGACGTGTTCATCAAATGTGACATGGCGGGATATGTGAACACGACCGGTGGTAGGATCGAAACACGGTAGCCTCGAAAATCCGGGGGATAACCAAGGAAGATGCACCTAATGGCCCTTGGGTGGAGTTTGTGTGGGGATGTGGCGGATGTGTTGGGGGTAACAAGCACACCCGAACACTCTGATGAGTGTAGTCCGGGTGGTAAAGGTAAAGGGCAAAGGTGGGGGTGTAAAAGTTCAACCTTTTGGTGGTAATATGTTGTGCAAGTATGCGGTTGTATGTAACGCCTCCACCCAGAATGAGGGAGGAATGTGAGCATGTATAAGAAGGGCATGCACAACATCATTGAGCCGGCGAATCATGCGTTCAGCACGGTCGTTTTGGGGAGATGTTTGGGGACAGGAAAAACAGAATAGGAGGCCATGATGGGAGGCGAAGCTTTTAAACGCATGGTTATCAACTCGCCCCCGAGGTCACACTGGAAGGTTTTATTTTTCGATGGAATTGGGTTTGGATTAATTGGTGAAATTTGGAAAAAGTTGGGAAGGTTTCGGATTTGTATTTAAGTGGGTATACCCAAACAAATGTGAAAAAATTATCAATTAACACCATGTAATATTTATACCCAGATTTACTAGTTATTGGTGAGGTCCAAATGTCACAATGTATAATGTCAAAAGGTGCAAAAGTAAATAAATTTGAATCATAAAACGGCAAACGTTTACTATTAGCAAGTTGACATGAATTGCAAAGATTAGACACATGGTCTTTATTACAAGAAAAATGAAAAGTACGACGTAATATATCTAAGACTTGAGCCCCCGGGTTTCCAAGGCGATCGTGCCATGGCAATGTGGTAGTAGTAATGTAGCAAGCTTGAGGTGGAAGTTGAGGAGGTGTGAAGGGGTAGAGGTTCCCGGTGCTATTGTGGCGGGAGAGGGTCTTCTTAGTGACGAGATCCTTCAAAGAAAAACCAAAAGGGGTCAAATTCTATAGATACATTATTATCACGAGTAAAACGTCGTACGGAAATAAGATTTCTAATAATATGTGGGCTGTATAGGACATTGGGAAGGATGTAGGTGCGGTTGGGTAGGGTGTGGAAGCCAGTGCCAGATCCTTGAATTGGGACACGGTGACCACTACCGACAAGAATTGACCTATTTAAAGGAGATGAGTTAGGAACAATAATTTTACCTTGGTCTCGTGAGACATGATTTTCTGCTCCAGTATCCATGATATCTTGCTGCCAGGATGTGTGTTGCTGATTCACCTACATATTATTAAACGCTGCACTCAAGTTAGTAGGACAGATGGCATCATACCCATACTGTGGTCCGCCATATGGGTTGTAGCCATCAGGGCCCGAATAGCCAGAAAAGTGGGTTTGTGAGGGCTGGTTATGGGTCTGAGCAGGTTGGTTGTTGGGTCTCCAGGCAGGCTGCGTAGGTACGGGCATGGAGGAGTCCACCAAGCCCAAGTAGGGTATGGAGATGGCGGATTAGGGCTGTAACCTGTAGCAGGGCCGGAGTAATAGCCACGGCCAGAACTGTTCCGGCGGCCCCTGCCACGGTTATTACGGGTAGGGTAGGATGGGTTGCTATCATGGGTTTGCGGTTCAGGAGGGTTAGGGTTTGAAGGAGGTTGAGTGGTGGGTGTGGTGTTTGCGACGAGAACTAAGGAAGAAGACCCCTTTTGTGCTTCAATCCGATTTTCTTCATCATGAAGCAAACTGAGGGCTAAATCCCAGTCCGCATCGCGGTTGTTAATGAAGGACGCAGTAGTGTTGTATTTCGGGTGACAGGATGATCAACATCGGCCAACTGGTTTGCCAAATTCTTCAGTTGTTGACAGTAATCATAAAGCGAAGAGCAGGCGGTTAGGGTTAGATTACAGAATCTGGTTTCAAGTGTGGCAGCCCGAGCCTGTTTGTTGCTGAGAAAAATTTTCTCAAGTTGTACCCATGCATCCCTAGCATTCGTGGGTTTATCAAGGACACAGTCAAGATATTTATCTGATATGGTATTAATGATCCATTGAAGGACCAACGCATCAAGTTCCTTCCATGACTCGTATTCAGGGCTAACGATGTCAGGAGGAGGTGTACCATCAATATGATTACCAACCTTATAGGCGGTTGCATGAAGATTAAACATCTTCACCCAAGATGAGTAGGTAACCGTAGATCCATCCAGGGTCCGTATTTTGGACTGGATGTTGGATACCGAGTAGACGGGATGGAGGGCGGCGGTTTTGGTGGATGAGGATGAGTCGGTGGTACTTTGATCTGGTTTAGTCATGCTGGATAAAGGAGAAAAACGGGTGATGGCAGCCGATCGAAACCGGGTTAAAGAGGTGAAGAGGGAAGCGAAAAAAAAAAGAAGAGCTAGGGTTACCAGAACCGTAGCTCTGATACCATAAAGGCTACTGTATAATTTCTGTGTGTATTGCATAATAATCAAGCCCCATTATATAGGGGAAGGTACAAGAGATAATAAGGAAACAATCTATCCACTATACAAGGAAACTATACTAATTGACATAATCATGTGCATAATTATCGGCTATCATAACATAAAATATACTCGGCTAATAGACACATGGTAGGATGTCGTCTAGAGTGGTACGAGCTGTTGGATACTTGGATTTGCCACCCACTGGCTCATTGCGACGCAAGTACTGTCTTCGGCCACACTAATAATCGTGAGATGTTATGTCAGTAAATCGTTTTGGTAAAAAATGTATGATTAGTGACCGATGGAAACGACCATACTTGTGGAGACAAAGGAGCATGCCGCATAATATAAGCGTTATGGTCACAAAAATCCATCCAAATAGCACCAATCTGCTATGATTAATGTACTTGTAAATTAATTCTATAAGATAAAAACAAGCTAGTGGCAGAACCAGAATTTCTTGGTCACTTGTTCGTTATAAGTTTGTATTCTCTACAGCTCTACTCACGATAGTTCAGGGTCTAATCTAACAAATTATAGTCGTTCATAGAATCCTCTTGTGCCTGGTGAGGGCCGAAAATCACGAGACCCAATTTTTTTTTTTTTTTTTTCAAATCGGTGAGGGCCGGATTCGAAATATACAAAATTTCTGGACAAAAGCAGGAAAATTTATGCCATTAAGCCAAAAATCGGGGAGGGCCAGGACGCCCCCGTCCCTCAATAAGCTTCGCCCTTGCTTCGGCACCTAAACATCTCATAACCATCAGTTTCATAGCTAAAAAGCAATTTCACTCACATGTAAACCATGCATTGCATGCCATAGATTGAAAAGACTGCAAGGAGACATTAAACATACGTCACTTTGACTGTCAAAATTTTTATTTTTTTATAAAAATTAAAACAATGTTTCAATCCTTTATCGAGGAAAATATCATCGATCTAGTGAATCAATGAACTTACCGCATCCAAGAAATGTCCAAAGCAACATCACCGCGGATATAACTCATTTTTTAGAAGGTGGTGTGGTGTGTGTGTTTTGTTATTTTGAGTGCGCATTTTGTAATTTGAGGTGTATGTGTATATATAGATATTAAAATTGAATAAAAGAAAAAAAAATACAAACTAGCCGTTTATTACTGTTGAAGGCTTTTAATTGGTGAATTAATTTTGAAGTTCAGCGTGAAAAATAACACGCCCAAACAAAAATTCAACCCAAAACACCTTAGGGGTGGTGTACCCAGGCGTTTTGGACATTTTGGATAGATGCTCTCCATGCCCAAACAACGCTCAAGTACAATAGTAATGGCAATTGGAATGATATTAACTCCTATTTATTTATTATCTATGTCACGCCAGATATTCTACGGATACAAGTTATTTAATACTCCAAACTCTTATGTTTTTTATACAGAATGGTAAAGAGGCCGTCTATGATCATCGATCATAGAAATGAAATAAAGAGATATTTTAATCCTTACCAACTCGATCTTGTCGCCCCTGGCAACAAACATGCATGAACCATTTCACGAAGTATGTGTCCGGATAGTCCAAAGTCTCGGTAGTTAGCTCTTGGCCTTCCAGTTGAAAAACAACAACCCCTACATATGGTATAAGATTTGTCAAAGCTCCTATTCCTTCTAGAGTCGAAAAATAACTTGGTCTCTTTTCAGTTTGGGACAAAACCTTCCTTTCTTTTCCATTGCCATTGCTATTTTTCTGAAGGATGCGAGTCAACAAAGTCACCTAAATTCAGATATGAGTTTAGAATCACTCATCTCCGGATTCCTTCAAAACTTTTCTCCAATCTCTCTTCATCACAAGCTACCCGAATCTCGTTATCATCAATGGGTATTTTGGAGCGAATGCGAAAATCATATCATCTACAGGTCAGTTGCTGCGTTCTATTTCCTTTTTAATTCGTAAGACGAGGAATGAAATATGCATTTTTCTTATATATATGTATAAATATATATTAATACTACTGTGATTTAAGCAGCTGATATTGGCACTCCCATCAATATTCATGACAAGTTCATATCCACACTTTCTAATATTTATCTTCACTGGGGATGGAATTTCTTGGGTCAGTTCTGGGCACCTGTAACGATCGGTCGCAGACGGCTACTTTCAACTTCTGCTCAACCATTTTCCGTCGGACATCTTACCAACCAGTTGGCAAAGTATAGACTAAATTCTGACAAGTATAAATATAACATCGATGATGCAAATAAGGTTGACAAGATGATAAAAACTGATGGACCCGCCACTGCTTTCCTGAATTGTCGGACATCTATGAGTAAACTCCAGGGGTTTCTATTGGAGTTGGATGATTATGGAGGATTGAACTATTCTGTCATGCTTCCTATTTGTTTCCCTCATCAAAGCAATTGTATTGGTGTCCTTGAGTTTAGTTTAGACCACTCAGAGTGTCCACTGGCGTATTTTGTTTGTGGTACAGTTAAGGCAATAAAGGTGAGTGTTTTGTTTTTGAGAATGTTGTACAAAACAATAGAAAAGCTGAATTGTGTTTCCAAAACTTTTATTTTTTTAAAACCTACAGTTCAATCCATATGATAAATTGTAAACACTTTTAATCTCGTTTTCTACTTCTGTTTGCAGAATGCTGGTCTGGATGTGTTTTTTTGTACAAGATCTTATGCCATACAAGGTAAGGCTTCCTTAAAATTTAAAAATAAAAATAATTAGGGCCGCAAACAAACAAACATGAACAAAGGTCACGTTCGTTCATTTATGTTCGTGAACGTTCGGTTACTTGTTCGTTTATGTTTGTGTTCGATAGTTCATTAGGGTTTTTAACTTTTTATTTTTAATGTAAGTACTTCAAATTTACCAGTGGTAGATTATTTAATATATATTAGTGCATCACGTATTAATATTAGATTAACTATTTTAATTAACTGTTATTTTAGGTGGATTAAATGAAGATTTCGAATTTAATATGATAATTTTGTGTTTTATGAGACATTATATGATCAAGATTATGTCAAGTATATTGGGTAATTAGGTTAGTAAATTTTTGGTGGACAATGTTCGTGATGAAATTTTCAGAATTTAATATGTGTTAGTTTGTGCTCGATTTTGTTCATTAATGCATCGTTGTGTTCGTTTATGTTCATTGGTGTTTTTTTTTGTGTTCGTTTTTGTCCGATACCTAAATTTAACAAATAAAGGCAAATGAACACGAACACGTTTATCTCCTTAACAAGCGAACACGAACATAAACCTCATTCGGTAATTGTTCATGAACAATTCGTGAACACATTATTTCCTTAACAAACAAACATGAACAAAAATTTCGTTCGGTAAGTGTTCATGAACAGTTCGTGAACACTTTATTTCCTTAACAAACGAACACGAACAAGGCCCCGTTCATGTTCGTTTGGTTCGTTTGCATCCCTAGATGCGAGCTTAGTTTTTTTAGATACCACTTTATTATGTTTACCAATATTATGTTAAGTACTAAGTATGTTTGTACAACTATGTTATATTTTGGGTGGATCTAGTTAATTTCTTAATATATGTGAATTCAATCTTATTTGAAAGTTAATATATGTCCCTTTGTGTTTGTTTCCATTCATGAACATTTTTTTTGTGTTTATTAATGTTCGTTTGTGTTCTTGAACAAAATTAACAAACGAACACAAACAGAAAATCATGTTTGGTAAGTGTTCAAGAACTGTTCGTGAAGACATAATTTTCTTAACAAACAAACACAAACAAGGCCTTGTTTGTGTTCGTTTGCAGCCCTAATAATAATAAAACGATCATTTGTGTGTCAACTAAAATTGCTACTAACAATAGCTAAAATCTTCCTGTAAATTTGTGTTTTCCGACCGTTGAAAGTGATGATCTTTTTCATTTTTTGCCCTACTGTCAAAAAATTGATGTTTACAATTCTAACACAGAGTATAAATGGTCTCAAATTTGCTAAGGACAAGATCCAGCAGGCATTAAAGGTCGTTTGTGCATCACATAACTTGGCTCTAGCTCAAGTTTGGATCCCTTATGAGGATAAAAATAATGTGCCTTTTTCATATTCTTTGGAGGACACTCAAACAAAGCAATTGTTAGCAATCAAAATGACTGGTTATCTTTATGTTGTGAATGAAGATACTTATGAAGATAATTTTGAGCCATACTTTAGTTTTACACTACTAGAAAACTGACAATTTCTGACTAGAATTTCCGACTAAAAAAATTTGGTCGGTATTTCTGACCAATTTCCGACCAATTACCGACAAAAACAAAACGCTGCTTTTAAGGACAACTTTCCGACCAGATACCGACCAAAAATAAAATTGTCGGAATTTTGTCGGTAAATTCCGACAAATTTCCGACCAAAAAAAGAAGAAAATTTTAAAAAAAAAATTTGGTCGGAAATTTGTCGGTAATTACCGATCATTTTCCGACCAGAAAAAGTTTTTTTTTTTTTACTTGTAATTACCGACCATTTTTCGACAAAACTCAACACTAGGTCGGAAATTCGTCGGTAATTACCGACCATTTTCCGACCAAAATCTTTATTTTATTGCTATTCGGATATATAAATGTGCATTGTATGTGCGTGCATATGTGAATGTATTTTTTCATGAGTATATATATGTTATATACATGTGTATGTGTCGTATTACATATAAAAATGAACACACACACACACATATATATACACACACACGTAGAGTTATGGAATAACAAAAGTTTGTTTTAAGTAACGAGTCTTAACAATGTACACACACGTATGTATGTGTATAATACGTATAATTAAGAAAAATAAAAATATTCAATGTATAATTAAGGTGTAAAAAAAATGGAATGAAAATAACGACGTTTAAAGCTCGAAAAATTAAAAAACGATAACGCTTGTCGGTAAATCGTCGGTAATTACCGACCATTTTCCGACAAAACTCCACACTAGGTTGGTAAATCGTCGGTAATTACCGACCATTTTCCGACAAAACTCAACACTAGGTCGGAAATTCGTCGGTAATTACCGACCATTTTCCGACCAAAATCTTTATTTTATTGCTATTCGGATATATAAATGTGCATTGTATGTGCGTGCATATGTGAATGTATTTTTTCATGAGTATATATATGTTTTATACATGTGTATGTGTCGTATTACATACAAAAATGAACACACACACACATATATATACACACACACACACGTAGAGTTATGGAATAACAAAAGTTTGTTTTAAGTAACGAGTCTTAACAATGTACACACACGTATGTATGTGTATAATACGTATAATTTGGAAAAATAAAAATTTTGAATGTATAATTAAGGTGTACAAAAAATGGAATGAAAATAACGACGTTTAAAGCTCGAAAAATTAAAAAAAATGATAACGCTTGTCGGTAAATCGTCGGTAATTACCGACCATTTTCCGACCAAAATCTTTATTTTATTGCTATTTGGATATATAAATGTGCATTGTATGTACGTGCATATGTGAAAGTATTTTTTCATGAGTATATATATGTTATATACATGTGTATGTGTCGTAATACATACAAAAATGAACTTGATATTAATGGTTGAAATAATAAAGTTAAATGAAAAATAGTGTTACTGTTGTCATCATGTATGTTGCCTTTATTAACATATCATGTGTTACAAAAACAATTGATGGTTTTAAAAGAGTTAATGCCCTCACATTCCCCTTGTTTGATCATGATTAATTTAGGATTACATGATCATGTGACTGAAAAATGAAAATACAAAGACTATAAATTATGCTCACTAAACTCAAAGGAATAAGTTGGCATTTTATCAAGAGGTACTTGAAAATCTATTAATTATAGAAAAAAGTACTTGCTAGAACTACTAAATTGGTATCATACCCTTGATTAATTCGACTTATATGCATTTGGGTAGGTTGTTTCTAACAAAATGTAAATTACTTGCTGCGTTTTTTTCAGTGGGTCACAAACATGTGCAGTTGCGAGCAGAAGCATAGACCACGATATTTAAATGGACTCGATGCTTCAACTTTCAAAAGTAGAATGGTTGCAAATTTTGTATTTATAGTCTCAGACTCTTAGTAATGCAAACGTACAGGTTAAACCAGAACTGATTCGGTTTAGCGCGCGTATACACCTAGTTATGTTTGTAATTGTATCCAAAATTTGTCGTGTAGAAAATGTCCTCCGCGGTCACTCGCGGGTAGAAATACTAGCATCATAATTTGTAGTTTAATATTGTAAAGATGATTTATATAATTTATTTTTTGCATTTTAATAAAAAAATTCTGTTTTTTTTTATTTTTTTAATCAACATTTTGGTCGGAAAATGGTTGGAAAGAAAATTGAAAAGTTCATCGGAAACTGGTCGGAAGAGTTCATCGGAAACTGGTCGGAAGAGTTCATCGGAAACTGGTCGGTAAACTTCATCGGAAACTGGTCGGTAAACTTCATCGGAAACTGGTCGGTAAACTTCATCGGAAACTGATCGGAAAAGTTTATCGGAAACTAGTCGGAATTTTGTCGGAGAATCTTTCACGCTTTTTAGTCGGAAACTTGTCGGAAATTTTGTCGGAAACTTGTCGGAAACATTTACCGACTAGATTTTTCAGACAAAAGAGACTTTGTCGGAAACTGGTCGGAAACGCTGTTTTCCGACCAGTTTCCGACCAAAACCTTGGTCGGAAATATGCCAGTTTTCTAGTAGTGTTAGTGATCTAACTCCTCGAGCAGTCGGGGACAAACTTCCTTTGGTCACACTCCAGGATTATGAATCACACTATATTTCTAAGCTTCGTACTGATATGAACGTAACGTGGGGTCATGGATTTTGTCCAACAAGTGCTTTTGCAATATGCTTGAAGAGTAATAACACTAATGATTTTAATTACGCGTTTGAATTCATATGGACCAAACGTTCAAATGATGTTATCATTTTGGAGGCCATACTCTTAACATTGAAAAGGTGTTTGCCCGGATTCAAGTTTGCTTCTGATGCAGAACTAGGTGATGAGTTAGATGTTATTCTTGATGATAGTTCTACAGAAGATGAAATTAGTGAAACACAAAAGTTCAAGATATTTCAAGAAAAAAGATCATCGCGAATGCCACAAGCACCGGAAATAGGAAATAATCCAATGGTTATGGACCTCATAGCACCTTCTAAGGCGGCGTACAAGACATTTCCAAAATTATTACCTCTAGATGTTGTTGAGAAACAATTTGGAAAAACCATGAAAGAGGCTGCAAAAAATCTAAATGGTAATCAATGATAATCTTCTATATTAAAATCACAACTTGATTAAGAATTTTAATACCAAACATTTCTTTTACTACACTTTCATTTATGGAACATTAAAACATCTTTTTTCTTGATATTGTGCTATAGTTTCTGTATCTACACTCAAACGCAAATGCAAAGATCTTGGTATCCCAGAGTGGCCAGGGCCATGTTTTGTGAAGAGAAGCGCAAACGGTTCGTCCCTTATTCAAAGCAGCACAAATGAAAAAGATGATGGGGCAACTGAGGAGATGTCAACCGTAAACCTAAACAAAAATGTTCTAACCCTAAAAGCAAAGTACACAGATTATATGATCAAATTACATCTCCCTATCTCGCAAGCAACCTTTGTGACTGTTGAAAAACGAATTGGTATGAAGTTGAACTTGAGTGTAGGGACTTTTAAGCTAGAGTACATTGATGAAGATGAAGATTGGATATCTTTAACATCGGACGCAGATATGAATGATTGTATTAAAAGTTCAAGAAAATCAGACCGATTTGTTGCTCGGCTGCGTGTGCTGCCATCTCCACAACCAATATCAGGTCCTAGCGGTTCGTTAGAAACCTTTTTTATATAACAAATGTGTTTGTTTTCTTTATTTCAATACGGTTGTCATTGCTAGAAGGAACTAATATATATTTATATTATTGATCCCACTTTGATTTATGTTTTTGGTGGATTTTTTATTACTGTATACCCGTGTGCTACACGGGTTATACAATGTCAAATATATAAATTTTAAGTTGTAGATAATATTTTGAAATGAAAGAAAGCTTGTATTAAATATGCAAAAGTTTAAATTACAATTAATTCACAAGCAAACATATAATTCTTTTCTTTTACAGCGCACTTGTTGTCTTATTTGTAAGTATCACACGGGTTGAACAATCAATACAGTATGATTAAAAACTATCAAATATTTTTATGATTAAAATTACGCATTACACGTGACAGTGAAAAATACAAAATTACAGTCAAAGCAACATACTCATAAGATTATCGGATGAATAAAAAATAACCTAGAACATTATCCTTCAAAAGCAATCTTGTTACATTTTCACCAAAAGGCGGAACTACACAACACTTGTTTGGTCCTCTACCGGGATTAGGTTGCAGATCACTCCATGGTATTTCACACATTAAACCTAAAATAGAACATAATAATATAAGGCTATGGGGTGTGGTCACCCTTCCCCCTTCCTTCCCCCTTGTCCACGTCAGCGCCATGTCATTTCCCCCTTCCCCTCCCCCTTCTAGGGGAAATGGTTCCCCCTTCCCCCTTCCCTTTTTTATTGTTTTTCTTTTTTATTTATTTGTACATTTTATATTTCATTAATTTTTTTTTCATTAAAATTAAAAACCAAATTACATATAAAATAAAAAACACTTAAAAAAAAAACCGAAATAAAAAAAATTAAAAAAAAACGAAACTAAAGAAAAAAAAATACAAACTACTCATCAACGTCATCGACACGGAAATTGTTCCAGATATGGTCGATTAAATCCGAGCAAAGGTTGGCGTGCATATTACTATCCTCTAATGCCCACCTGTTCGATTGTTGTTGTGTCACGTCAACCGGCTCGAGATTCTCTTCAACGTCATTTGGGTCATACTCACATATCGCACGGCCTTCATCTTCGATTATCATATTATGTAGTATCGTACAAGCGTACATAATATATCTCAAGCTTTGTGGATGCCATGCACGTGCGGGTCGCCCAATTACATGCCATTTCGACTTTAAGACACCGAATAACCGTTCGACGTCTTTTCTCGCCGACTCTTGGCACTTTGCAAACTTTTTCCTTTTGTCGTCCGTGGGAATTTGTATGGTTTTCACAAGAGATGTATAACTTGGGTATATACCGTCAGCCAGATAATACCGTGCTTATATTCTACCCCGTTGAGAACGAACGAATCATCCGGACCGGTACCATTAATGATGGGGTCGAAAACCATGGATCTTGCTAGAACATTTAAATCGTTACATGAACCAGCAACTCCGAAGAATGCATGCCAAATCCAAAGGTCTTGTGAGCAAACAGATTCTAGAATAATTGACGGCTCTCCAATGTCACCCCGCGTAAATTGCCCTTTCCATGCAGTGGGGCAATTACGCCATGGCCAATGCGTGCAATCGATGCTTCCAAGCATGCCAGGAAAGCCATGTCTCTCTGCATGGTGTGCGTAAAGCTTTTGGATTTCGTTCTTCGTTGGCCTACGCAAGTAAACTTTGCTATATAACTTGACGACATTTTCGGTAAACCGATACAAGCATTCCCGACTCATTCTAGCAGACATCCTTAAGTACTCATCCCATGAGTCACTAGCAGTCCCGTACGCCAACTGACGAAGTGCGGAAGTGCACTTTTGTAGCGTCGTAAAACCTCGTCTTCCTCTAGCATCATAGCGTAGTGTGAAAAACTCATCATAAGTAGCCATGTCGTTGGCAATTCGTTGGAATAATCGCCGACTCATTCGAAAGCGACGCCTAAATAGTTCGTCCGTGTATACGCAGTCGTCAGCGAAGTAGTCAGCAACCAAACGATCGTGTGCACCTTAAATTAAAAAAAAGTATAAGAAAATATAATACCATAACATAAATAAATATCAAAAAATATAACACATGAAATATAAAACATTAAGTAAATTAAAAGTTATAAAAAATAAAATATACCTTCACGATCTCTGTTTAAAGCGGCCCGTCTTGTTCTCGGTTCCGAAGTTGTTTCGTCGTCACTATCTACAAACTCCAACAATATTTTTGCCGTTTCAACCATCGCGCCCGCGAAAAAATTAGCAACGTTTGCCTCGTCTGAAGACGTACTCATGATTGTAAAAAAAATTTGTTGTGTAGTTTATAAAATTTGGGAGTATGTATGAAGAGGGGGTAGTTTTATTTGAGTTTGTATAAAATGAAATGTTAAATATATATATATATAGGTAAAAAAGTTTTTTTTTTTTTTTTTTTTTTTCCTAACGTTCAAAAAGCCCCCCCAACGGTCATATTGTAACGTTTCAATTTTTGAAAAGGAGCTCGGTACCATCGGGGAATTATTGCCGAGTTTGCCGAAGCCCGGTCGGGGGGGGCGGTGTTCCCGATCGGCAAAAATGTCCACATCACCCCCGAGCCCCTTCCCCGACCACCATACCCCTTAGCCTAATATTAGTAGCTTGTTACACCAACTTAAGCACCAATAAAGTACAAATTTTCTTCGTTAAAGGACATTTAAAATACGCAATGAAAATACATATTTTGGAAACTCATTCACAACTTACCTGTACTAAGTTCAAACCTATGTTTTGACTCTTGTTTAAGAAGCCATCAAATGTAGACCCATGACCTCTTGGTCTAGTGGTATGATGTCCCCCTTATAAATGTATAGTTGTGGGTTCAAATCCTTGCAAATGCAACTATGCAAGGTGAGGTGGAATAAAGGTGTAATAAAAATTTGTCGTTCAAAAAAAAGGAAACCATCAAATGTAGCCAGCCCATCAAAGTGATCAACCATTTTTTGTTGAACACCACCAGAATCAATTTAAACCATTTATGCTACTGATGCTACAGGAACATGAAGAGGATCATATATATGATGAGATCGTGTCCTCCCCTAAAATGATAAAATAGGAAAAGCACAATTAAAATTCATATACATTAATGATAAAAAAAAATATTACCAAGACTTGCATCACATGGTCTTTATTAACAAAACTAGTGGGGAACCCGCGCGTTGCTGCGAGGAGACAATTTGTAGCGCTATACTCATTACTGTTAGTTTATCGATCATCTCATGATATATTGTGTACTATTTGATTTTAAAGGTGAGCTATATATAGTAAATATATTGTTAATGGATTTTATTTTTAAGATGGTTCTTGGACTTGTAGAAAATAAATATAAATAAACTATTAATTTAGGTAACAAACTACTAAACTTGGTTGAGAAAACGATAAAAAATTATGTCATGTTGTCATTATCGGTAAATATCATATTGTAATATTGTTATTACTGGTAATATTGTTTTTATCTGTTTTATAAAACTTTAGGAGTAACTTTTAGGTAAACAAACAAGTTAAGTGGTTTTAGTTGTTAAATAAATATCTTTTTTTTATTTGTGAAAAATGGATTGTTATTTATTACTTGAATTGTGAATGGAGATGGATTAAATTGATTGTGATTTCTAGTCACTTTTGATTCTAGTGGCTATAATAGCAACAGACATGTGACGGTTATATTTTTCCATTGTTCTGTAAATGTAGCGGCACAAGGCGGGGTTAGACCATGGATTCAAAGTGATAAAAAAACGAAGAGCAACAGACTTGTGTTGGAAAATAACAATTTAGTAGCAACCAACATACAAGTTATATAAACATGAGAAAAAGACTCTAGACATCATGTATGGAAAGAAAGAATAAAGGAAGAGATAACTTTATTCATTGATATATTTCATATACCAAATAAAAGACCACTATTTATAAGGCTATAAACATTGAAAGATATGTATGTGAAGAGTCACCGCATTATTTAGATACCAAACACATGAACACTATTGATAAGACCTTTCAAATACCGAAGTTAATTTTCTCATCAATTTTATAATTATTTAGGTAGAAAGACAATTTTACCCCATAAATGACTTCAACAAGCATTGTACTATAAGCAATAAAAGTTGTATTTACTTAAATTTTGTGGGTATCCTTCCCTCACGCTTTATAATATAGTATAGATATGTTCAATGTAATTGTAGAATAAGTGTCATGACCTATCATAAACATGACTCTTGACTTCACTTAGATTAAATATGATGCTTTAAAGACAAATTTATCCCTAAAATATAGTTATTATGAGCATTGTGTGTTGTATCATAAGCAAATTAATTTGTACCTCTTAAATTTTAAGAAGTTTTGTTAAATGCTTTATAAGATAGTATAGATATAGATATAGATACAAGATGACCAAGAACCCAAAAAAACCTAAAAATATAACTCCCATGTCTTAAATTGAGACTTGCCTGTGGTATGAAGATAAAGGCTAAGTTTGATAATATAAAATTAGAAAATAAACAAAATAAATATTTTTATAAATGCTGAGCATGTGATTTTGTTAGAAAAAAACTTAAAATAAACTGCAGCAAGTATATTATATTTGTTATGACGGCTATGTTCGTAACTGCACATTTTGGGATCGCATGCTAACGGTTGACTACTTGGTTCTTAGTTTAATAAGTTTTGTGTTCACTACATGTATTTGGTTCGCATTATTGCTTCGTTAAATTGTGTTGTAATAGCATTCACAATAGAGCCCCCGTATAATTGTGAGATAAAACCTTAAAAAATTTTATGGGGTTAGAAGTGGTTGTGAGTGAAGAAAATGAGGAATCTACTGTTTATTGGTAAATTTTGGGTTCTTTGGGAATCTTTTGAGAAAAACGGGAAAACTATATTTATTTTTTAATATTTGTTGAAAGTGGTTGTGAGTGGAGGAGAGAGAAACTATAATGGGGTTTAGTATAATATGTGGTTGTGATTGATTGTGAGTGAATGGGGAATGGAGAAAGTATTGTGAATGCTCTAACTACCTGGTTCTTAACTACATACTTTGATTCACACCCCAATCTTCATAAATTTGACCAATAATTGATGTCAAAGATGAGTGCAAGATCTTCGAAGGGTTATTCAAATCCAACAAAGAGGAATCGCCAAACGAGTCTGAAAAAGGGCTAATTGAACTGGCAAAGTTTGACTACAACTTTGACTATAATGAAAACTTCGAGTATGCTTCGGCGTGGCAGTTGCTACCAATGGCGAAGCTTGGTTCTTGAATCGGTGGGGGCCGAACTCATTTTTTTTCAATCGATAGTGGCCAGAAGATCAAATCGGTGGGGGGCAGACTCAACCCGGACTCAATTTACCTACGAAAATCGCAAAATTCAACCACTGCGCCAAAAATCGGTGGGAATATTTCATAGAATAGTAACCAAGTCTCAAAAGTGTTCCAATTAGGTCACTCATCCTTTTTTTGGCCCAATTAAATGACTACACATTCAAATCGAGTCTTGTAAAATTTTATATGTGTCAAGAATGACATGGAGGAGAAGATGTTGGAGTCAGGATTTTAAATATATGTAGATGTATTAAAAAAAGAAAATAACATGTTAATTATATTAAAAAATTAAAAAAAAAATGCTAAATCCGCATCATCACTTAACGTCGGCATTAATAGATAGGAAAAAAATAAACAAAAAGCCACATTACCATAGTTACCTACAAAATAGATGAAAAAACCTCTAATTTACATACTAAGTGAATGTTGAGTGACCTAATTGAGACAAAAAAAATTGTTGAGTGACCTAATTGGAACACTTTTGAAAGTTGGTTACTATTTTACAAAGTTACCCCAAAATCGGTGGGGTCAGGGCCCTAAAGAACCTTCGCCCTTGGTTGCTACGTCCGAATTATATTTAAGTTTCAGTTTTTTTTTTTTTTTTTTTTTTTGATATCTTTTTTATTTCTATTGTAATTTTGTATTTTATAATATATGTTAATGTTTTAATTATATAATGTTTTATTTCCTTTAAATTTTATAAAATAATTAATAGTGGGATATGTTTAAGTTTTATAAAATATGATTGAATAATTACATTAATGTGCACTATTGAAGAAATTGGAATGTGCACGGGTGAAGTAATTTTTTTTCCAAATTTATACCTTTTGACCCTGCCGTTTGTAATTAATAAACGGTTGACTTTTGGGATGCCCACCATGCCTATATAAGGAGCAACAGACGGTTGACAACCACCCACCGTTCAAAAATTTTCCCTCCTACAAACCATTTGTCAAATCGTTTAACTCAAAGGGAACAATGACACGTTGGAACGAGGAAAAAGATATAGTGTTATGTACTGCGTGGATGGATGTTAGGCAGAACCAGCCACGTCAAGGATCCATTTGGCCCCTCGTGTTTAACGAGTTCAAGGTTTTGGCTGGAGGTTACAACCGATCAAACGAGTCTTTCAACCGAAAGTGGACGGACTTGCAAAACAAATGTCGCCACTTCGAGGGATTCTACCGGATGGTTTCCTGTCAACTCCCACCAACCACACTCGACCATAAAAAGGTTGAACACGCGAAGTTAGAGCACAAGCTTTCGGGCCGCCCGCCCTTTCCACATTTGTCGGCGTGACAGATGATCCGTGAAGTCCCCGAGGCTTTAGATTAGGTTTAATAATGTTTTTTTATGTTCTATTGTATTTTTTTTTTAGTTTTAATGTAATTTTTTTACTTTTAATGTAATTTGTTTTTTTTTTCTTAATGAAATGTTTATTTTTACTTATATATTGATTGACTTCTAAAAATATACATAATACATAGAATTGAACTTAAAAATTGGTTTATTAAAAAAATATGTAGAGTGTGGGGATCAAACCAGGGTCTATAACCGGATTGAGCTTTAACAAAAGCCCAGCCACCAACTGGGCTGGACCCTGAGAACGAATTATATTCAACTGAAATATTAGTATAGCTTACTTGGTTTGAAACAGGATTACATAATATATAAAAAAAAACGGTTGGATTCAGATTCGAACCCAAGACCAACGACGGTCCGATGGTCAAATATTATATTTTTTTATATAATGCTTTAAAATTTTACCTCCTCTTATAAAAAAATGTCTTATATATAACTTATTATTCATTGTCATCTTAAAATAATTAACTCATATTATTGCGATTTTATTTATTTGTAATTTATTTATTTGTTTTTATATTTAATAATTTATTAGAATTAAAATAAAATTATTACTTTTATTATTTTCTATAACAAATAATAAATATATATTGTTTGATAAATAAAACATATTTATAGGCAAGTGGTTGTACTCAAGGTACATTATTATTTAAATTATTAAAATGAATAGACTATAGAAATTATAATTTATAAAAATATTAAAACTTACAACAAAACAAGATACACACAAACTTTAAAAATAAGATACACATAAACATTAGAAGGTAATTCATAAAAAAATAAAAATATAAACCAGCATCTTTAAACATTCAGCTCTAAAAATATCGTTCAATTTTCTCCACTTTAAACATGCAGCTCAAAAAAAAATTAAAAGGTGACAAACTCGGATGGTTATGGCGACGGAGGACAGGAGCTTTTAGTAAAATTGGAATGGTGGTCGTGATAGGGGAGGGAAAGAAACATAAAATGTGAGAGGAAAAAGATGAGGACTTAAAGGGGATAACTTTAAACCCAATGGCTTAAGATTAAAAAGCGGCATGATGTTAACCGAAAAAATACTTCGGTTTTCTGAAGCTCAAGAACATGTCAAATAAACTAAAACTATATGTTTTGAACCATGTTAAATATTTGAGAAGGTATGTTTTTTTTTGGTAACACATTTGGTAAATTTGATTAGAAGAAATCTTATCCACATAAACCCTCCTATTTATATACTCATAAATTGTGTAAAAAAAGAAAATAAAATAAAAAAATTGACCTTCATATATAGCTTGAGCCCAGACGTCACTGACACGTTTCAAGGTCTCACCGGGGACGTTTTGGCGGCATTGACCCGTCTCTGGAGACGTTTGACACTCAGGATCAACGACACATGACGGTCTTTTATTGGACGGAACTGAAAGCCTCTTGGGAGATGTTTAAGACGTATTAGGAGCCGTGTACCGTCTCTCCAAATACACAAGAACGGGCTATTCTGATAACTCGGTTGTGATTTTCCCTTAAAAAATCCTCATCTGTGGATCGATTTATCTATTTGTAGGCAATTTTCCATGAAATTAACCGTTTCACATTTTTCATTCACTTTATTTTCAATAATAATAATATAAGCTTAGCCATAATCTTCAAATAAAAACAAATACATTTTGAACTATAATAAACAACTAAAACAGCTTTCTTCCTTCCTTCCTTCCTTCTATGATCACAATCTAAACCATTTCCACGATTAACATGTACAATTTCCACAAAACAACTAACCTGATGTTAGTTAAACCTAATTATGTAAATCTGCTAGCTGACCATTAACTAACCCAATCAAAACAATCAACACTTGTCTGATCGGTTCTAATCCAAACTCAAACCAAGAATCCGTCTGAGCTCAACGGTCCGATCCCGATCCCGATCATCCGTGACGCCAGCACCATAAATATTCTTGGAGAAAAACGCAGGTATGGGAAGAGAGCTAGGAGAAGGTGACTCAACAAACGCAGATCCAGCGAAGAACTCTGTTCTGTTAATATTATTATTATTCTTGTTCTTGTTCTTCTGATTGAGTTTAACGGATCGATGAGATTTGGTTTGAGCAGAGAACAGATTGTCACGATGATTGTTGAGAGAATCGTGAGCTTGAAGAACAGCAACACCGCCTATTGATTTCATTTCAGCTATGAAAAATTGAAGGAAATGGAAATAATAATAATAATATGAGTTAGAAATGATGAGGATAGGGATGTTGTTTATAGTGTGGGCAGACGCGCTTTAAGCTGGCCATCAACTTTGACTACTAATTTGGATTTGACTTTATTTCTTTTGTTATAAAAAAACAAAGGGGAATCAACAAGCTAACAGGTAGAAATGGGGTCGGTGGCCCAACATTTAGAAATAGTTATATCTGTAGGTTTTAAGCATTCACATCAGCTTTTCCGTCCCCCATTTGTTCACAACCAATCACAACCACATATTACATTAAAAATCATTACAGTTTCTCTCTCCTCCACTCACAACCACTTTTAATAAATATTAAAAAATAAATACAGTTTCCTGTTTTCCCCAAAAGATTCTCAAATAACCTCAAATTTACCGATACACAGTAGATTCCCTATTTTCTTCACTCACAACCACTTACACCCACCCCATATAATTAGGTTGGGATAGTGACACACCCTGTATAATTGTAAGTGTTTGCTTCTTATATAGTATAGAGCTATACGCGGCATATAGGTCCATGACATGTATTTTACTGATGAGTATTAATGATGCGTGGAAGTTTGTTAAATTCTTGAGGTTGTTTGGTAAGATCTGTCTGATTAAGTGTTGAATCATTAAGAGTGTCTGAATAGTTCAGCCCCCATATTAGTTGAATGGTTAAAAGCTTAATAGAACCATTCAGATATTCTTTTAGTTGAAACAAACGCTCTTAGTGTTGAATGATTAAGAGCGGAATAATTAAGAGGTTTATTAAGAGGATAACAAACACCCCCTTAGTGTATATCTTTGTAATACTATTTCTAACATTGATTGAAAGATGAATATATTGATCCAGAAGTTTATGGGCTATTCATGATCTATTGGTCTAATGATATGGTGTCCACCTTTATAAATGTGAGATTGTGTGTTAAATCCTTGCAAATGCAAGGTAAAGCTGTAATTAAGAGAGTTAAAAAAGTTTGCCGTTAAAAAAATAAGAAGTTTACGGGCTGGTCGACGCTTGTTGATGATTTGGATTTGGTATCATGTGATTGGGGATTTGGATTTGTAGTTTGATTGCTTGAGAATTCCAATAATTTGCGGCACCGAATCACCAATTGATTGCAACATATGGTTTCTAATATAAATTATGTGTCGGTTGATAAAAAAGATTGCAACCTTTTGACCTTGATGGACTAGATATTAGCAGGGACAATCTTCCTTCTTGGGAACCCTACCCATGTCTAGAAAGAGAAGGTTTTCTAGTCCCACACGATGGGTTATACATTTTTTTTCATGTGATACATTTTTATAGTGATAATACATGTGGAAAACACACATAGCATTGTGCCTACCTCAATTCTTTATTATATGTGTGGAAAGTCGGACCATGCTAGTCCTAAAGTTAAATGTTGACAAATGTTTGTTTCGAATGATATGAACATGGTCATGTTTGTTTCGAATGATATGAACATGGTCATGTTACAGTGGCTGACAGATCTAGACTAAGATTTTAAAGGTAACGTTACAAATTTTCACGGTTAACGTAATATAAAACACGTAAAAAAAATTAAAAATACACTAAAAATGCACTACGTTAAAAAAGTTGAGGGGTAACGGACGTTAGGGTAACGGACGTTACCCCTACTCCTTCTCTAGATCCGCCCCAGCCTGGTAACATATACCATAAATGCAATAAGTTGAACAATGCTAACTAGGTAGAACGCACAAACTAGAGGAAGAAGGTTATTCGTCCCAAAACTGATGGTCATGCTCTTTAATTTACGAGGCGAAGTTGATCCACATGTTATGTTAGAGATACATTTCTAGTCGAATTTATTCTCGATTAGATCAGAGCCGGACCTTCCTTTATGTGAAACTAGGCAGTCGCTTAGGGCCTCCAAATTTTTAGGGCCCCGTTTTTTTGCTGAAATGAAAAGCTATATATATTGTATATATATTAAATATAGTTTCATTACATTGAAACAAATGTTACCATGTACGTACCAGTGGTAAGCCTTTCGTTTAATAGCCTAGCATACCAGTGTTCGATTCCTGGAAGTTAATTTCTTTTCAACACTCCTTTATTCACTTTCTTTGCATTTTCTTATATTTTTTTTCTAGCGTCCCCCCCCCCCCCTTTTTTTACTTTTCTTATTTTCTCTCTTTATGTTGGTAGGTTGATATATAGTTATTTTGTGAAATTATTATAGTTGTTTTTGGTATAATATTATTTCATAGTTTTGTTATATTATAGATGGCGATGTTAACTAAAGTTAGCAATGTAAGTCACAAACATTATATATCTACTCTTTAACTCTGCATCAACATTCACCATAAGACTAGAAGTATTATTCATTTGAAGATAAAAATCTTTACTATACTTTTTTTATACCACTAAGATATAAGCCTTTTGGTTTTGCTCTAGACAACCAACTTTGTTTCGGAAAAAAGCAAGCCTGGGAATTGATTAGGTTCTATATAAGTCCCGTCAAGTTTCAACCTTTTTTGAGGCATGGCCCTGGATTAATGCTTCGCTTTGGGCCTCCAAAACGCTTGGGCCGGCTCTGATTAGATTTATGTGCCCGCGGTCTTTTGTGTCCACAAATCTTTGCAAGTAATTTTTGTACTACTATTAAAAGGTTAGAATCCCCTTTCAAAACAGAGATAACTAACATATATTAATTACGGTGGTGTTCCTTTAAAAGACGCTTTTCCGAACTTATTTCGTTTGGTTGTTGATAAACACTCTTCGGTTCAATTATCTTGGGATAATGGTGCTGCAGAATTGTTATGCAGATGGTTGAGGGGCATCATATCGGCTGCCGAGATCGACGAAATGGATCAGTTAAAGAGCAGGCTGCAAGGGACGTTTATGTCCGATTCAAATGATTGCTGGAAGTGGGATGCTAATGATGATGGGTTATATAAAGTCACTGATTTTAAGAAGTTATTACTGCAAGACCGAGTGCAGGGGAGACAGCTTGTTATGCGATGGGTCGCTTGGGTCCCTATAAAGGTTAAAATCTTCATTTGGCGTCTTGAAATGGACCGTATACCGACGAAGGTTGCCCTTATCAGAAGACAGATTGTTGTTCCGGATAACATATGTGTCTTATGTGATGTTGAGGAGGAATCTTCTTTGCATGTTTTTACCAGTTGTGGTTTTGCCTTTGGTGTTTGGTCGGCCATTGGAGCTGGTGCAAGTTAGATCATTTTTATGCTTTTGACATTAAAGACCTGCTGCAGATGGTGCCTATGAGTCGAAATAAGGAAGCTGCCAAGATTGTCCAAGGAATTTTGATGGTCACTATGTGGATTATTTGGAGTGCGCGTAATGATAAGATTTTTAGAGGTATAGAGTCTAAAGTTACGGAATTAGTAGCCAAAGTCAAGTCTTTATCTTTTCTTTGGTTAAAGGCTAGGTCCAAGTTTAAGAAATTGGTTTGGAAGGATTGGGCTTTGTATCCGTTGTACATGGTGTAGATGTTTCCTTTGCTTCGGTCCTTGTTTTGAGGACCGTTAGCGTTTTTTAATGAAGTTCACCTTTCAGAAAATAATAATAATAATTAGATGTATAGCCAAAAATCGATCCTGAAAAGAGCCGAAAAACTTTGCTAAGGTGGTGTCACTTATCATATCAAACATTTTTAAATACATGATGTCGTATTAAAAAGTTATCTGCAGCCAATGATCTCTAGCCAAGCTGGTTTGAGGTGGGAAAGTTTACCTTCTTGGAGGGTTGCTGCCCAGGTTTGGTATCAGGTTCGAATCCCACGCTCCACCGAAAAAATAACCACTTGGGTTTGAAAGGAAAAACCCGTGTGGTGCTATGGGATTCGATTCTGGGCAGTGGTCGCTTTGCCGTTGAAACACTACTCTCAAAAAAAAGTAGAAGAAGAAGTTAGGTCATGTGTAGTGGAGTGGGGTTATAAAGCGTTATGGGAATTAAAATATTATAAAGTAATAAAAGGGGGGGGGGGGGTTATGGGGCGTTATGGAAAAAGAGGGTGTAGTGGGAAGGGGCGTTATGGGGCTTTATAAATGATTGGGTAATCATTGTTTTTTATTGTTTATTGTTGTTGTTGTTGTTGTTGCTGCTGCTGTTGTTGCTGTTGCTGTTGCTGTTGCTGCTGTTGCTGCTACTGTTGCTGTTGTTGTTGTTGTTGTGTTGTTGTTGTTGTTGTTGTGTTGTTGTTGGTGTTGTTGTTGTTGTTGTTGTTGTTGTTGCTGCTGCTGCTGCTGCTGTTGCTGTTGCTGCTGCTGTTGGTGTTGCTGCTGCCACCTATTATACCTTTTAACACCTAGCAACCAAGTGACCGACCCAATGCATTTTAAACCAAACAAAATGGTGAATCCCAATAATCCATAAACAAGCAGGGGTAAAACCGTAACAAGGACAACAGAATTTCAGTTCGTAACAGACAGACAACTGCTTCTTTTTCTTCTTCTCCGGCGACACCGGTCTCCGGTGACACCCTTCTTCTTCTTCGGCGACACACACACATCAATAATAATAATTATAATAATAATAATAATAATCATCATCAGTCAGGGGCAACGGTGTTATAAACATAACGCTCAAAGGGGCAACGCCCCCATAGCGCCGGAGGGGGGGTGTTCCCCGACGCTATGGGGCCCAAAACGCCACCATGGCGCCTCCACTACAAGTGATCTTATATGAAACTAGCAAAAGGAAGAGCTTGAAAAACGTTAATAAAATTCCATTTATATTCATTCACATCATCTCAACCATAGATTCCCTATATCACTCATCATCTCAACCATATAATCCTTGTAATATTTAACATACATACAAATAACCCTAAATGTGTAATTGCTTGATACTTATGTTTATTAGAAGAAACAACATCAACATATTTTTGTCCGATTAGTCACAAGTTTGATGTCAATGAAGACTAAAATTTTAATTTATTTTTTAAATACATTTTTGTGAATATTACTTTTAGCCATATTGGAGAATTGTATATTTTTGTGAGTTGACTTGAGTTTTTTACAAGCCGAGTTCATGTTCAAACATTTCACCCCATTAAAACAAACGAGTTGAGGCGAGTCAAACCGACTCACTTAACTTTCTTTACGTGTTATAAAGTTAGAAAATATTTCTTTTAGCCACTTTTGAGAATTGTATATTTTTGACAATTACAAATTCATTGAATTTAGACGTTAGAAAATAAAAGTAGTATGTATATATTATCCTGTATTGGCATGAAACGCACACTAAAATATAAAGAGGAAAATAGCTAGGTTTTTTTTTTGCGTAACTTGAAAGCTCAACAATAATCCTCTAAATCATGGGTTCTATTTCCAAGGTATTTGCAAAATACCTAATTTTTATTTTAAATCGCCACATAAATTTGCTCCTTTTCTTCTTCTTCTGATTGTTTCTTTAATTGTTAATCACTGCAGTTTTAAGGGTTGTGATTCTTTTTTTTTTTTTTTATATAATTAAAGATATTAATTTAACCTTATGATTAGAAGGTAGTTTGATTTTATATGTGTTGTTATTATTAGTTCTATGATTACAAGCAGAATTTGTTGATCTATTTTTTAATAAAAAAAGTTGATTGGTTATAATAATCACATATATACTTATTATCACACAGATTAGTTATGATAGCTGATAAAAATGATATGATTGTAGAAGTATATGTATTTTGTGTACTAAGAAGATAACACTCTGTTTATGGGAACATTTTTTGCTTGCTAGTTAAATCACTTTTACCTGGGTAGTTTCATGGTTTAAAACAACGTTTGAGGCGTGCGCGGTGCGCCTGGAGGCGAGGCGCTAACAAAACGAGTATGAGGCGCGCCTTATTGGGTTCAGTTTGTTCATATGCCTCTAAGGGCTGAGGCGTTAAGAAAATGTGTGCCTTAGAGGGGTTAGGGTGTTTTTTTTATGTTTTAGACTTTTTGGGTCGGTTATTTTATTTTTTTATGGGTGTTTTTTATGTTTTAGACTTTTCTGGGTCAATTATTTTATTTTTTATAAGATAAGTAATTTGTATATTTATTTTTTGATTCCGCCTTGGGCTTACGCCTCGTGAGGCGAAGAGAAAACACCTCAAGGCTCGTTTCGGTTCTTTTAAACTTTGGGTGAGTTAAACTCATAGTTGTTGAAGGCGCACTAAAGGCACAAATGACAAGTCTTGGGCCTCAGTGCAACACGCTTAAAGACGAGGGCTTTTTTAGATGAGATGTATAGTATTAAAAATATAATATTTAGGGGTTTTAAACATGTTCTAGGCTTTTTAGGGTTAGTTTAGGTTGTTTTCGGTTGATTCTAGGTATAATTGTTTTACACTTGTTCAGACGGTTTTTGCCCGGATTTTGTAGAAACTTGGCCCGAAAAATGTGTCTCGGGGCTTGAAAGTGGGCCTAGGTTTGCACTTGGGTGAGCCTTGACAACAGAGGTTAAACTTTGACAATAATAACACAGTTTGGTGTTAACAGGATGATAGAGAGGAAGTGATTCAGGCGTGGTACATGGATGATAGCAACGAGGACCAAAGGCTTCCACATCACAAGGACCCCAAGGAATATGTATCCCTTGACAAACTTGCAGGTAAATAAATGCCTCTGAAAGCTTCATTTTGTTGTAATAAGGTTGAATCGTAACAAACCACTTTGTGAATTGCACAGAGCTCGGGGTGCTTAGTTGGCGGTTGGATGCTGATAACTATGAAACAGATGAAGAGTTGAAGAAAATTCGTGAATCACGCGGATACTCTTACATGGTTCGTATGATATTTTGTTTCTTAACTCATCTTACTGTTATAAATCTATTTCCATATGGGTTTGATAAGTAAAAACGTTCAGGACTTCTGTGAGGTTTGCCCAGAAAAGATGCCGAATTATGAAGAAAAGATCAAAAGCTTTTTCGAAGAGCATCTTCATACTGATGAGGAAATTCGCTACATTGTTGCTGGAAGTGGTAAGTTTTGTTGTCGTTGTGCTATGGTTTTCCATTATTCGGAGGCGTTTGGATTATGTGTTGAAACTGAAAATTGAATATTAATTGTATTCGTAAACTAATATTTGTTTAACGAAATTTAAAATTAAATGAAATAATATATCTTTTTTTATCTTTCAAAACATGTCATGTCTTTATGAGCTATGAGAATAATCTCAAATTAGTCTAAAAGAAGGGGTAAATAATTTCATTTTTGGAGAATTTGTTATATTGCGGCTAATATTGGACTTGGTATCCAAGGATGAGTTTTTCGTAATCCCTAAATAATCAGAAGCTGAACCTGTTTATGCAAGATGATTTTTGACATTACCAAACATGGACTTGTTTTGAAGGGTACTTTGATGTGAGAGATCGTAATGAAGGTTGGATACGTGTTTGGCTGAAAAAAGGGGGCATGATTGTACTTCCGGCTGGTATCTATCACCGCTTCACGCTTGATACAAACAACTACGTTAAGGTAATACTTTAATCTCATAATAGTTTATTATAACACATGCATTCCTGACATGGATAAATATGGAAGAAGTGCAATGTCGACATGTATGGGTCGGGTTGGATTATATTATACCTTAAGTAAAGGGTAGAATGGGTAGAATCAAAGTAACTAGAGTAGCTGGTAAAAAAACAGGTCAAATTAGTCAACAGATTAGCATGGATGCCACAATGTGCATCAAGTAGCTTGCATTATTAGGATTTTATTTTTTTTTTCTTTTTAGCGACGATAACATTTAAATTTTCAGCTATAGTTCTCCTTCTCCATTCCAGCTGGAGATGCAATATTTGTATTTTTTTTACGATATAGTATTGTTTGTATTACTTACAAACTGCACCAACGTTAATGATGTATTTGTTACACCTCTGGCAGGCCATGCGGCTCTTTGTTGGTGAGCCGGTTTGGACTCCTTATAATCGACCACACGATCACTTGCCTGCAAGGTATTTGCTTTAGCTTCTTTTTTAATCAACCGTGTTAGTTGTTAAAAATAGTTTGACAGCTTTGGTATAATATTGTTGTCTAGGAAGGAATATGTCGAAGCATTTGTGGACAAGAAGGATGTTGCCGTTGCTTGAGTCGCATTACTGGAGTTGGAAGTATAATAATGATAATAATGAGCAGTTTGGTTTGCTGTTGCTGCATCTTAAGGATATGTTGTGTTTGTGCTATAATACCAAAATCATATAATTACACTTGTGCTTATTGGTTTTATCTTATTGTTATTATTATTATTATTATTTACCTCTTCAAACTAAAAGAAAATGTTCAAAGATTTATAAAACCAGAAGTTTTTTTTTTTTTTTTCCGAACTGAGTTAACCTCAAGTCTACAATTCGAAAAAACAGTCCGGCCAGATGATTTCCGCCGAAGGTTATGATACCGGCGATGAAGGTACATCTAAATCACTTTGACTTAATGTTGTGATTTTGATGGGAATGTGTAACTTACTCCAGGGTGATCAATAAAACAAAAACATAATATTATTTATCCGTTCGAAACACCAATGATTAATATAACAAATATAGCGAATCCAATTAGCCGCCTAACAGAATCGTAAAAGTTTTGTAAAACCAGGTAAGTTGTAGTAAAGTCACTTGAGATAAGATTCAAAGGGTAGCTTGTCGATCTTTGCAGCGAGTATGAAATCATTTTGTGTGAGCCCACCTGCACATATCACACATCTACAATGTCAACTTCTTGTATTTGCAAGGAAAGCTACTTGTTTTGGTAAATTATAGTTTTTTTTCCGTTTAACGGAACTACTAACTGAAGGATATTGTTCTTACTGCAAGCATGTGTCCATATCTCGATTGTCACGTTGTTCCATCCAACAAGATGAAGATCTGGATGGTGGCCTGCAATTAAACCACAGTCAAGATATAGATCATAACCATTTTTATAATGAACCTCGTCTCAGTTTAAGTAACTATATACACTTTGACCTTTTTAATAGGTCTTAAGATTTCAACTGATCTTTGTATACGTTCCGTCTGGCTGTGGGTAGTTAACAAGTTGGACGCGTTTTTCAAGCTGGGCAGGCGCAGAATCAGAAAGTTCAAAAAAGTGCAATTATATTGGATTTGAATTTCGTCATAGTGGTAATCTAGACATATAAACTCTGTGTGTGTATGCGTGAGTGAGACAGAGAGAGAGACCTTCAGATTCAGCCAAGTCGGCAACAATCTTAAAGAGCTCCAAGCCTGAGAGAAAATTCTTAACTTTCCACTTCCGACGTAGCTTCATTACACCGCCATCACTTAACAACTCCCATTCAGGGACCTAAATCATAACCAACATCAGCTTATTTTCCATCAAAATTAAGATAGATAAATACGCAAACCTTAGGTTTCAACGCATTGGCACTCCCTTCAGTCATAGGGCTCAAATCCTTTCTGTTGCACGGGACACATTTCTCGGCTGACAAATCTGAATATTTATATGACAGACAGCGGAAAAAACATGAAAACAAAACCTATTGCAAGTCAGTTTCTGACAGACAGCGGAAAAAACATGAAAACAAAACCTTTTGCAATGGATTATAAGAAAACTTCTTTCTAATATTTATATGGCATCTAACATATAAGTAAAAGTAAAAAAGGCATAATGATGTTTGTGTCACTGGGATAGCTCAAGGCTACATTAAGTAGAATGATCTGCAGGCTCGATTCTCACAAGAAAATATTCCAATAGTAGTGTGTACTTAACCTAGGTTGCTCCTGTACCAAGATGTGTAAATATGGTAAAAACCTAGGTTGTCAAGTCTCCAAACATCGTGTTCAAACGATACACGTTTGAAAAAATTATACCAACTCTAAAAACCCTAGAATCAACCTAAATAAACTAGCCCTAAAGAAGCCTATAACATATCCAAAACCCCTAAATATAGTATTATATACTATACGCTTCACAAAAAAAAAACTCACATTTTAAGCGCCTTGCAATGAGGCCCAAGGCTCACCCTTAATACCCTGAGTGCGCTGCACCTTGCACCTTCGGCAACTACGGGTAAAACAAAGTGTCTAATGAGATTAAATGATCAATTTCTGTTCTGTTCGTCTAGTATTAACTTTCAAAGCAGTTGTGTGTACACTCCTCAAACATTCGCTCGCCATTTATTTGAGTGATTGTCTATCAACAGCCACGTAAAGAGTGTATTGGTTGTCAATGTTATGAATTACAATCCTACAATTGGTCACAATAGATTCAAGTTTGTCTCTAAACGCGTGTTTTTTGCTCAAAATAACTGCTGTTTTGATGCTAACTAGACCTACTACACTCAATATCAAATGCTTTGTTGTTTATATACCATTATTTGACAGTCTATAAAATTATAAATATAAAATATAAACATGAAACATTAACAGTACACACACACACCTTTGCTGGTACAGAATGTCCTGAGCTTTGCTCTATGTGATGAAACAGCATCAGGTGCTGCAAAACCACTTGAACTGTAACATAATATAACCTAATTCAACATCTTAATGCAAACAATTAAGCAACAAAACATAAAAATAAAAATAGGGCTTGATACAATTGTTTTGAAACGATGTCGTTTTACATAACTTCATGAGAAACAGAAAAATTACCGTATTAGCGTTGATGATTTCAGGGGTACCTGATGGAAATTAATAAAAAAAGATAAAAAAAAATAATAAAGAGATATTAAAAAAAAAAAGAGAGAGAAAGAGAGAGAGAAGATGATGATTGCATACGTAGAGAGGAAGAAGGCGACGAATGGAAAGCATAGATAGATCTTTACAGTATGAGGAACGTGGCTAGAAACGGATGGCCGAACACTAGGGGTGAGCAGATCTTGGTCCTACCCGAAAAAAACCGAAAACCGGCCCGAGAAAAACCGAAACCGAACCCTACCTTATGTAATTCGGTTGGGCATCGGTTCTCAAATTATACAATCTTCGGTTTCGGTCTCGGGTTCGGTCCAAAACCGAGAAACCCACATTAAATCCGAACCGACCCGAGGTGCACATCAATCAGCAGAAAATATGCTTTTCACCCTTTTCCTTGGTGGAGTTCTTGAGATGAAACATGGAGCTTCTAGTACAAAAAAAAATAGTATCCCGTAAGGAGGTTCAACGCAGTGCTGTATGGAGCCTAAAAGAATTGAACGAAAGGGATATATGTTATAAAGTGGAGAAGGAGACATGGTAAAAAGTGAGTATATGCTTTGGTAAACTAAAAGCCACTGTAAAACTAGGAGCGCAAAAGTCAAGCTGTGTTGTACAAATAGCTTAATACTCAAACAAAATATAATTAAATAATAGTCTAAATTGTTTAAATAATAATAATATGTTAATAGTTATTGTTATAATACAATTCAAAGTATTTTAGTTTATTACATAAAAACAAATTCTAAAATGAATATAACACCAAACTTATTTACTAATTTTGATTTTTCATAAACTGATTTTTAATAACTACATAAAATTGGCAGATATCATCTATGCTTAATCATCTATCCGATAGTTTATTCTATTATTACTATGAGTTGGATCTAACTTGTGCTAATGGGCCAAGACTATATTGAGCCCATACAAATTTAAAAAAACCCTAAACAAACACCCATCTTCTTTGTATCCCATGTTCAACTATCAAAAAAGTTTCTTTACTGTCATGGTTGTTGGAGCTCCACCCACCTTTGTCTAATCTTTCCACAGGAAGAGAACGAGAGTGTTATTACTAACTAAAAGATCGGTTCCGGGTCTTTGATCAAAACCGAAGAACCGAACACCTTTGAGACCGATACCCGAAACATCCATTTAGGTCCTGTCTTCGGTTCCAGTTTTATCAAACTTTCGGTCTTCGGTTCGGGTCGGGTAGTACCCGGTTCGGGTCGGTCCGAGCCTTTTGCTCACCCCTACCGAACACCCTCGGAGTGAGGGGTTCATATTTGTATTTTTTATTTAAAAATTTCTAACAAAGATTTGCGGTGGGGGGCGACTATACCGACACCCTTATGTTTTTTTTAACGGTCAACGAATCAATTTCAAGCACTCTCGGGCACCCTTTTGGCGAATCAGGTACTCAAGAGTACCCGGACCACCAATTGCCACTAATTCCCAGGAAAACCCGACCACTCACCCGCCCGAAGGCACGACGGTGAAATAATCGGTAAAACCGGTCGGGATCAGGACTCGAACCCAAGCCAATGGCCGGGTCATCCCTCATTTCCCCTCCACCAATGTCCTCCAAATGTAGCTAGTGGGAATTGAACCCAAACCTCCCATAGAAAACTTTAGGCCCTCAACCAACTGGGCTACAACCCTTAGATAACGTTCGTTTCATGGATTACAAATGAATTGGAATTGGAGAAACTATAATTTGATATAAAATTTAGATATGTTCGTTTCATAAAATAGAATGAAGTATTGATGGAATTGAAATGTGAATTCTCTTCCGTATGTTGTAGTTTAATTACAATTCCTTCTTTTGTTGTCACGAACAACATAAGAAGTCGACTATAAATTCCAATTCCATCTGAATTCCGTTTCATTCTGTGAAACGAACACTACCTTATAATCTAATTTAACATTGTCCTTGCACGGTTGTTTGAGGTTGAATTAGACGTTTGCTTGGAGTACTTTATATCAAATTGTAGCTCCTTTAAATTTTAAATGGTCATTTGCATATGCGTTGAACGGTTGTTTGATGACGTAGAATGATGTGAGATTAGAAAGTAAGGGTATGAGTGTAGCATGACCCTGTTGCCGATGAGAATAACGGAAGCAACTAGAGGTGATTGTAAATCTTGAGAATACGCGATAGCCTATAGATTGTCTATAGGGAAAACTACAATAACCCTAATTGCATTAAGGGTGTTGGATTGGGAATTTAACTGGTACACTATTATTTGGTTTACAAGTTGATTAATTAGCAACAAAACTTTAATTAATTTTGCTATTAACCAAGAGCATTTGTTTGATCAAAACTCAAGAACAAAGAAGTTTAGAGTCGCAATACAATTCAATAACTCACTCTTTGTTTACTATTTGTTACACGACAGGATCTCCGATGTAACATGTTGTTGTAGGCATGTTTTTACTTTTTTGGTTGATTTTTTATTCATGCGTAATTTTAAATTTGTGCTTGCGTAATTTGGAATTGGTCCTTCATACGAAAAGAACGCTTTGTATGTTATCTCGTCCTTAGATATATATGTGTGTGTGTGTTTATATATATACTTTGAAAAATCACTTTAAGACTATCGGTGTCATGGCATGAAGAGGAGGGGTGGGCACACCTCCACACCCCAACCGCACCCCACATAATCCTTAAGTAGGGCGTGGCCCGTTTTGATTGTCACTTTTGTCCAACTTGATATTTTATTCCCTTCGCCAATTTAGGGCTTTGCCACTGCGCAACATCACCCCTTTATCTTTTTTTTATGTGTAGGGTTTAGGCCCACATAAGCTATATGAGCTCTACACTCACTCTTATGACTTCTTGTAGTTTAACGTTGTGTTCCTGAGTTTCATTTAACAAAGGAAAAAAAAAGATTTGGAAGGATGCTTTGAAAAAAAATTGTGTCCCATAGTTTTTTTAAGGAGAGAAAGAGAAGGGAAAATTGCTTCTTTTCCTTCATATCTCATCCTTTTAAATTGAAGATATTTGGAAGGAAATGATTTTTTTAAACATAAAATCTTTCCTTTTCGTTTCATTTCTTTCACGGGAACACGATAGTTTATTAGGGTATGTGTAGTGGTGGATAGTTATGTTGGGGTTATAGGATTAAAATATTAAAAAGTAATAGAAAAGGTGTTATGTTGGGGTTATGGAAAAAGAGGGTGTAGTGGGAAGGAGGGTTATGTTGGGGTTATAAATGATTGGTAATGATTGGTTAATTATTGTTTTTTATTTAAATAAGAATATTTAATACTTAATAATATTTCATTAAAAATAAAAAAATTACAAATACTAAAACAAAAAAAAAATACAAATACTAAAAAAAAAATTACAAACCATAAATAAAAGATAAAAATACTAGAAACCATATTTTTTTTCGATTTTTGCCTTTCGGCTCAAAGCCATTTCCAGCGCTTTCCCCTCTAGGTGGTCAAAGTTTGACGTGTAAAAAGCAAAGTCGCGTTCAAACTGTCGTTCCTTCATGATGTCAACGACCTCTCGGTTTTCTTGGATACGCTGAGCCCCGATATCGCGCAAGTCTTGGAGCCGCTGGTTCATTTCAGCAAATGCCGGGACTAACTTATCAACCCCCGACGAAGACTCCGTCCGTGCGGCTCGAGCAGCCCGTCGACCGGCGGGACGAGGTAGCTCCTCCGCCCCCTCCTCCCCTACAAAAAAAGGATTTTCTTCTGGTGAGTTGAGGTCGACATAACGCGCGTCAGACGTAGGCGTTTCGGGATCAACCGAGTCAGAGGTCCTCGACTTTTTTGAAGGCCTCGTATTTTTGGCCCTAGATGAAGAAGATCCAACAGTTGGGCGCACGGGGTGCCATTTGGTGCAGTCTTTCAGCACGCGCCAACATTTCACGTACGCGAAATTCCCGTACTTCTGATTGTATTCTTCCAAAGCCGCCACAAAGACATCCTCGTCACTTTGCCCACTTTTCCACCCGTACTTGGTGCGCTGATAAATGCCCTGAAAATTTGTGCATTTTTGGTTGATATCGGTCCACTTGCCCGATATCGAATCGTTCTCCCGGTAGCCATCTCCTTTACCAGAGAGATCAAAAAATATTTCCCGTACTCTTTTCCAAAAATCGCCTTTAGATTGATAGTTGGCTGAAAAAAACATACCAAAAACTATAACATTACCAAACAATATAACATTACCAAAAAACATTACCAAAAAATATAACATTATACCAAAAAACATTACCAAAAAATATAACATTACCAAAAATTATATATCTTACCAAAAAAATTTAACATTACCAAAAAAATATATAATATCTTACCGACTTCAGGATCCTCCGACACGTCAACCCACGCTCGGGTTAACGAGTACAACTCGTGGTCGGTCCATGGTATAACCTTTTTTTTGGCACGACCGCCCGTATCTTTTTTTGCGTGACTCCGTCGCGCGGGTGCCTTGCCTCGCCCGGGCTCTTCCTCTTCAACCGGGCCTTGTGTCTCCGGAACCGACTCTTGCCAAGCATTTGAAGAGCCGAACATTTGGGATGACCCGTACACTTGTGTTTGGCCAAACCCACCTCCTATGGGCATCCCAAAACTCCCTCCCATGTTAACATTATACATGTTCGGGTCCCAACCATACGGTTGGTTTAAGAGGTGCGTGAAACTTTGCGGGTTTGAACCCGAACCCGGAGCTATAGGTCGGGTGTTTTCGCCACTGGTTTGGGAACCGAACCCGAAACCTCGACCGAAAGGATTCATGTTAGTGGTGGTTTGATCAAGTGTAGTGCTTTGCTCTTGTGTAGTGTGTGTGTTTTGTGTAGTGGTGAAGAGATCAAGTGTGTGTAGTGGGTATTTATAAAACAAAAATTAAATTTTTTTTTTTTTAAAAACCTCGAGTGTTCCCCGGTCAAAAGAGCATTCAAGCCCCACTCTTCCCAAGGCAAGCCAAAACGCCTGCTATGTCCAAAACGTTTGCCCTTCAAAACGCCCTATAGCGCCTGGGGGGGCGGTGTTCCCCGGCGCTATAGGGCTAAAACGCCTGATAACGTGCTCCACTACAGGTGCTCTTAAATATTTTCTTTTCACCCTATTTTTTTATTTTTCTCTTCTTAATTATCTTTCTTTTCTTTTCCTTTGTTTGTTTAACTCGAATATGAAACCAATCCAATCAAACTTGAGGTACCAAAACTCCTTGTTTACTCCCGCCATCCATCCTCTTCTCACTTGTAGCCGCATATTAATCCAACAAGATTTGCAAAAGGTTTCGTCTTTGGGCTGCAAAACAGTTTACCACTTCAGTTCTTGGGCTCTTTCAGTTACATGTTTCCGATTTTATGCTTTATTGACTTGTAAGTTGAACCTCAATCACTTTCTTTTTTATGCGTTGTCTAAAACACCTGTTTTTTTTTTTTTTTTTTTTTTTTTTTTTTTAAATTGTGTGAAAATATTGAGTGTTTGTTCATGTGGGCCAAAACCCTTTTAAAAGTTTGTTGAAAGGATTGTATCTTTGTTGAAGAAGGGGCTTTTGTGGAGTATGAATGATAATATTAATTTCTGAATATCAATTCTTATACAAATATTTATGCTTTTTCTTTATGTAAACCAATGTTCTCAACTTATATCATTACAATCAGGTTATGTTAAAATGGGCAATTAATTGTAGTTGAATAGTTTAGATTGAAATCTGTCTGGTACATGCTTTAAAGTTTTGAATTTGCAGAGCTGGCTAAGGAATTGGGTGGCGTTCGTAGTCCTACGCCTCTTTGGCTTCTAATCTCGAAGAACTAAGGTTCGTTTTTATATAATTGATCGATATCCAAATACAGATACTTACTGACCATAGTTCAAAATATTCTTGGCTCTACCACTGTCCACGATCACGTGGTATCTTGGTTTTAAAAAGCGCGCTTAAGTGCGAAGCGCATCTAGGCGCCAATCTGTGCGCCTTATGTAACACTAGGCGAGCATTGTACGAAAAGCGCAAGAAAAGCCTGTAACATATATATGTAGCTAAAAATGTTGTACATTTAAGTTAAATCATATATAAACCTTATTTGTATCTATATTTTGGGTAAATGATGCTAAAAACCCATAACATATATAAAAAAATATATATATTCGTCTTGCACCTCGCGTACGAAAAGCCCACCGCTTTTGCGCTTTGCGCCTCGGTTTTAAACCTCGTCGCTTTTGTGCGCTTCGCGCTTTTTAAAACCAAGCGTGGTATAATGGATGGTGTAAGCATAGCCATTGCAAATTTGCACTAAAGACTTCAAGTGGAGCGGGCCACTAATAAGGAATGAAAATTCTAGAATTTTTTATATTTTCAATATTGTAAGAGGGGAACTCTAGATCCTTAACTGTCTCTGTCGTTGTTGCCGACGGCCGGCGTACTGCACAACTATGCACCGCCTGCCCTACGGTCAGTTTAAACTTTAAAAAATAAAGGTTGGAAACTTCTTTCATAAAATACTTCGATTTTAGCTGTAAACGGTTAAGGTTGGCACCGTTGGTTCCATCTGTAGTAATTAGTATCCACCTTAACATTGTTGATGCATTGAACAATACAGTAACCTGCTAGTCGTCGACACCTGTTTTCCCGTTTGTTATATTAAACAATGCAGTAATTTGAACAATACAGAATTAATGAATGAATGCAGACTTCCTGCAAACTCCTGACCGTCCTGTAAAGGAATAATAGACATAAAGTATGTGATATGCATTTAATTATGTATGTTTCTATAGTACTCAAGGTTGTAGAAGGCGCTTGGCAGGTGGTGGGGTCTAGCCTAGGGACTAGTCGGGACTAGGCGGAATTAGGCGTTTTGGAAATTTTATACGTATTATACACACACATAAACATACACACACACAAAAATTTAGGTGTTTTTGAAAATATGTTAATATATATACACATAATACTTAGAAATTTGTGGAATTTAAAATAAAAATAAAAAAAAAACCAGTGCCTAGGACCGCCTAATCCCAAAAACGCCTAGGACCTAGCCTAGGTTCTTATTCCGATTTTACCCTCCGACTAGCGCCTAGGCGGCTGCCTAGGACGCCTTTTACAACATTGATAGTACTAGAACGAAACTTGTTCTAGTTTATGCATGCATAATAATTTTATGTAGAATGTTAGATAAGTTTTTTATTTGCTTGTACAAAGGTTGATCTGATGGTGCAGGTTATGATTTCGGTCGCTTGTGTTTGCATTGTGCGACTAACCAGTTTCGTTTTGGCAGGAAAAATTATGCTACTTGGTTGTTTTAATAAACCAGGTCATCATTGATCATCACTATCAGCAACTTGCAGAACTATCCCAATTGATCCATACGTGTCCTATGAAGTTTGTACGTTTCATCTCTCGCGGCTCCTTAAATTTTTTGGGCGTACACATATGTTCATACATAAATGTATTTACATGTTTTTGTTTTCATCTCAATGGATACCGTCTTCTGTTTTATTTATGTGCAGACGAGTTTGAGTCAAACTGGCGGTTACAATCTTCCACCATGCAACATTGTCAACCTATGCGGTTTCCACATATTATTCGATTGTCCTCTTGATCTGTCTGCCCTGACAATCTTTTCTCCTATATCTACTGCTTTATATGAAAACCAAGAAACCAAGAAGCTGCTAGACAAGAGCAATTTAGTACTCGCAGAACCCTACTATAAAACTGTTGAAAGTTTGCACCTATGGAACGTTTCCCTGATTGATATTGTACTGATATCTAATCCAATGGGGATGTTGGGTTTGCCGTTTCTTACTCGCGCTAAGGGTTTTTCAGCCAAGGTACTTAAAAATAATTTTGTCGTCAAGAATATGGAAATTGGAAGCTTCAAATAGAGGTGGCTAAATGGGAGGGGCGGTGAGTTAGGTAACGGGTCAGAATGGGTGTTTTAGATATGGGTTAGTTCAACCATCCGAAACACTTTTTTTTAAATAAAATGATTTAGGAGGTTTTATTCATGGAAACCACGCTCTCGGTGACTTTCGAAATGTTTTACCTGTTTCTGTTTCATGTCAATAACAAAACGAATGTATGCAGTAAAATCCGTGTTTTAAAAAGCGCGCTCGAGGCGCGCTTAAGCGCGAAGCGCATCTAGGCGCCAGCCTCTTTGCCTTATGTAACCCTAGGCGAGCATTTTACGAAAAGCGCAAAAAAAGGGCGATGTTTTGGCCCGAAAAGCGTAAAAAGCCCCTGAGGCACGCGCTTTTCGTACACGGGTGTTTTTGTGCTTAAAATTGTTATACATGTAGCTAAAAAGGTTGTACATTTAAGTTAAATCATTTATAAACCTTATTTGTATCTATATTTTCTGTAAATGATGCTAAAAACCTATAGCATATAAAAAGTTATATAATCGTCTTGCGCCTCGCGTACGTAAAGCCCACCGCTTTTGCGCTTTGCGCCTCGGTTATAGACCTCGTCGCTTTTGTGCGCTTCACGGTTTTTAAAACCAAGAGTAAAATTCCGCTCATAGCAAGGTATTTGTACGCAGTAGAGAATAAACATGACCCAGATGGGCTCATTTATAAGTAAATGAACGGAAATTGCCATCTCTAATTAAAGTTTATTATCATTTCATTGTTTGTTTTTTTTTGTTTGTAAATTTTACCTAGGTATATGCAACCGAGGTGACTGCAAGACTTGGTCAGTTATTGATGGAGGATCTTGTTGCAATGCATACGGAATACAAGCAGTTTTATGGACCGAAGGAGACTAGTTTATTTCAATTGCTCAGCTGGGAAGAGCTTGAAGCACTTCCACCTGCATTGAAAGACGTAGTTCTTGGTAAAGATGGGACAGAGCTTGGTAGTTGGTTGCCGTTGTACAGGTAACAGTTGTATTGTTTTATATGTTATATATGTATGTACAAAGGAATAATGCAAGAATTTTTTTCAGTGCAACGGATGTGAAGGACTGTTTGAAGAAAGTTCAGTCTCTTAAATATGCAGAAGAAGCTTGCTATAACGGCACGTTAATCATAAAGGCTTTGAGCTCCGGTTTAGAAATAGGTTCATGTAATTGGCGTCTTAAAGATCCAAAAAGGAATATTGCATATATTTCAAGCTCTGTATTTTCATCCGGAACGGCAATGGATTTCGATTTCCGTGCTCTCCTAGGAAGTGATATACTTATATATTCGGATTTCGCTTCATGGAATGGCGCTACTTGTGATGAGAGTGAGAATAGTTGGTCCTCTATTGTCCCTGTTGATTGCTCAACTAAGAGGTAATGTTTTTTTTTTTTTTTTTTAATTTTATTTTATAAATCTGAATTCATATGTTATTAGTATCAGTTCTAAGGTCCTTCCATGAACTTACAATATATGATGCCAAGCCTGCCTATGTGCTCATAGTTTCGAGCCCGAGCCAAGCTCGGCTCGGCTCATTGGCTCGTTCTTCGGCGCGTTTAACTTCAAGCTCGAGCCGAGATAAGCTGCCTTGTTTAGTTTCGAGCGCAAGTCCACTCTTTTGACTTGGCTCGACTCATTTACAGCCCTTTCTACCTCATTGTTTTCCCTTTTGAATGTTTTGAAGTGGAAAATTTTAATCTTAATTTTGGAATAAACTTCTCACAGTGACAATGAACAAGCGTGGGAATTGCCGGATTTTGATGAAAGTTCAGAAGAAATGGAGAAATTGAACTTTATATGCTCATGCTCAATGGACTCTGTTAAAGCTGGTGGCTCTGTTCTCATTCCCATAGGCAGGCTTGGCATCATTTTGCAGCTTCTGGAGTTGCTTCCTTTGCACATTGAATCATCTGACGTCAAGGTGTTTATTATTCCTCTCTAAAGATCATATTTTTTGAAGTGTGCAAAACTTGGGTCAAAACTCAAAACCGTAAAACCAAACTAGACTTAGTTGCAAGAACTGGTATACTTGGTACGGTTCTTGGTTAGTTTGGTAGGAAATAATTGGTTTTTGGTTCTATTTGACTTAGTACTCGTCTAGTTCGGCTTTAGTTGCTGTAAAAGTAAACTGGATTTAATTGAATGTAATTACTTGGAAGGGGAACACTCAATATATACAAATGAGAAACCCTACAGAAGCGTATCTTTGCTTTTTTGTAGGTTCCGATATTCGTCATCTCTAGTGTGGCAGAGGAATTGTTGGCATACACTACTATTTTACCAGAATGGTTATGCAACGAGCGGCAAGAGAAGGTAATACTCATAATATCATATATTGTAAGTTCAAACCAAAGGAACATGATTATTGGTACGGTATTACCATTTTACGTTCATCTGTCGCTATAATTATTTTTCTCTCAATCCTACAGCTCTACTCTGGCAAGCCTGTTTTTGCTCATGAAGAGCTCGTAAAAGAGAAGAAGATCCATGTATTTCCGTCAGTTCACTCACATGAATTATTGTAAGATGTGCTTTTATCTTACGCATTTATGTTTATGTACTTTTGGAATTGTATCCTTCTGTCGGTCGTTTTATCTCAAGCAGGTGGAATGGCTTGGAATGTTGCCTAAAGTGTATTTAATGCATAAAACCTCCCCAAATCTTTTACTAAAAGATTTAGATTATTACGGTTACAACATTATTTCTGTTAGTAGGATAGGCTTTGCGATTCAAAAGGGGATAGCGGCGCAGCTTGTTGCCCGCTTACCCACCATCGAAATGGAATATTTAAAGTGATATTTTATTATTATCTTTTTAAAAGAATGGACAAAAAATGCTTACGGTCAGCACAACATGGCTTGGTCCGTTCAATCCCGAACTTGTTTTGACCCGTTATAGTTGTTAATAGCAACCATAGCGCCCGCTATAGCGAATAGCGTAGCGTAGCGCTCATGTGTCACTATATGGTTGATAGCGACAAATAGCGGGAAATAGCGAGATTTTGGTATTTTTTTTATATTTTTTTGGTAAAATATCTCTAAAATTTTCTTCTAGGGTATCGCTAAACATAAAATAGCGCCCGCTTTTCATTGCTATCGCTACGTAGCATATCGGTAGCTTGTCGCTATCGTCCGCTATTCGCTATTGACAACTATGGCCGTTACCCAACCTGCTCATACCAACTTGCAGAGTTGCAGCAGGTTTATGCCGTTTTTAATTCCTAGTTTCACTTTATACGCACAGAATGATGTGGCAAGAGCCATGCATAGTAGTTTGTCCACACTGGAGCTTGCGGCTTGGACCTGTTGTACATTTACTTCAACGTTGGCATGGAGATCCAAATGCGCTTTTAGTTCTGGAGGTATCTATCCCTTAACTTCTATTTTCCTATACTATATATACCATACCACCTCTGTGGGTGGATAATATAACTAATCAACTATGTCCAGGAAGGAGTTGACACTAATCTCGCACTCTCGCCTTTTAAGCCTATAGCAATGAAGGTTTTGGAGTGCTCTTTTGTTTCTAGTATAAAGTAAGTGATGCCAAATTTTCCTTGAAATTGTTTGCACCTTTTTCTAGTTAAAACACATGTTTTTATATACTAAAACAGCCAACTCACATTAACATTTCTAGTTGTTTGGTAAAGAAATTATTGTTATAGGTTACCGCTTACCACCTTTTGCGTTGTAGGTCGGAGAAGGTTCCGCAATTGCTTAAAATGCTTCAGCCAAAGCTCCTCTTGGTAACTGTTTATTAGCGACTTATGATTTTTCTCGCTAACATGCATAATTCTTGCGGTGGCAAAATGGGCAGATCGGGTAATGGGTTAAAGCGAACATTTTTTTCCGCACTTGCATCTATGGTTGTCAAAAGCACCATAGGCTCTCAGGCGAGGCGTAACACATGAAGGGTCTTATGGCAGCAGTCGAGGCCCGATTCCAGCGAGATTTCGAGTTTCTAGCCAAAACTTGAAAATTCCGGCAAATTTTTGGAAATTTCGGTCAATCTGGTCTGAAACATCCAAAATGTCATGGAATCAACCTAAAACAGCCTAAACTAACCCTAAACAATGAAACATGTCTAAAATCCCTAAAAGTGGTATTTTTTATACTATGTGCCTCCCTTAAAAAAAGTCTGCGCATTTTAAGCGTTTTGAATGTGCTATGCGCCTTTGACAAAATAGACTTGCATAACTTATGGAGTCAGGTTGGTTGACCTAACATATATTTTATTTTAGTAATCTAGTTTAATGAATAAAATTATATAAAAGGTTTTGTGAATTCAAAATACACTTTGATTGTCCTTTCGCCCGTATTCTTTAAGTCTAGTTTATGTATGCTACCGGTTTGACCCATTAGAGATAAACTTACCAAATTGATCTTATCATAAGTTTAATTGGTTAAATTGCCACCTCTTAGTCTTACCATTGATTAATTATCACCGTCATTCGCAAACTTCCTAACACTTGCTTTATTTACAGCTTCCAGATTACACAAAACCGTACTTTAATCCTTTGAACCAATCATCATCATGTCTATTTTTCACCGAAAGTGAAACGCTTCATGTGCCAAACCCAAATAAGCATCTAGAGCTGAATATCGCAGCAGACGTGATCTCACAACTGACTTTATCAAAGTTAAAATCCGAAGAGTTGACTATTTCAAGATTAAAAGGCAAGCTCTTTGTGGACCAAGGAAACACTACATAGTTGCCGAAAACCCGACAATGTCTTCAAAGGTGAAACCTTTGGTGCATTGGGGTAAGGTTGATTTGGAAAGTCTAGTTTTGGCATTGGAGAAGATTGGAGTCAAAGGGTCAATGGAAAAAGTCAAAGATGAATGTGGGTCAAATGTGTTGCATGTATTTGAGCCTAACAAGGCTTTGATACAAGTGAAAGAAACATGTATTGTTATTAGCACAGGAGATGAGTATTTAGCCTCCCTTATTTCTGATGCAGTCCATAGTCTTTTGAATGGCATTTAATTAAGGTCTAGGATTTTGGGTAATAGATTAAAAGTTCAAAACTCATGATATATGCATATTATTACACATGGAATGTTGTTATGATATGGGTTTTTGGTAGAAGAAAATATGTAATGCAATTAGACATACTGGTTGATAGAAATAATAATAGGAAATAAAAAACAAGTGTGGTAGGTAATTATGTAATTGAATTAGATTTACTTTAAATTAGTAGACTCACATCTGCAAAACAAAAAGGTGGAGACAATCAAATGGGATGTACTCCAATGAAAAATTTCAACATCACCACTTGTTTGACTTTTGCTTTGAACTTAATTATTTATATATTATTTGAACTTAATTATTTATGTATTATTTAAATTAGTGGGTAGTGAAACCTTCTAAGACCATAACACACAAATGTGACAATAACCGGTTCATGCATACGTGACAGTGACGTGGATAGGGTTGTTCACGAGTTGAGCGGACCTTTACTTGTGATTGGCTCATTTACAAACCGAACCGAGCCGATCGGCTCATCCATAGCCGAGCCAGAAATCAAGCGAGCAATTTTTGAGCCCACATTTTTCGAGTGAGGGACGAGCAGCGAGTTTTTCGGACAACCATAAATTTGAGATGTTTCCTTTAGTGTTCTCGCTGCCTAGTGATGGTTGAGGTTTGACCATCCGAGGATAACACTAAGTCTGAGGTTCGGTTGTTCGAGAATGAGGCTCAGGTTGAGGCTGGTGAGGCGATGAGCATGCTAGAGAGAACAATTGTCGCATTGTGGCGTGGGTTGATAGCGGGAGACGATTGATAGAAGACAACTAATGGGAATAGGAAGTCAAGCATTTCTTTTCATGACTTATGGTTTTACAATTAAATATAATTGTATATATACATATATTGAGCAAAACCCAATAGAGTAGTATGTATAAAACAATAAATATAATTGTAATTAATGTGTATATATATAATTATATATATAATAAATTAATAAAAATTATATCGAGCTGAACCAAGCCGACCGGCTCGTTTACAACCGACCGGAAAATCGAGCGAGCATTTTTTGAGCAAATTCCAAGCGATCGGCAAGCGTCGAGCGATTTAAACAGCCCTAGACGTGGAGTGAAAAAAATGTAAAACCATGTTAAAACAATAAGACGAATGTGACATCCAGCATTTCAGGACATTATCCGTACTAAGTTATTAAATATGAAATATTAATATCTAAATGCGTATTAGACTTAATTTGTGATAATTAGAGTCATTGGAAACATTAGCAAAGTCCAAAGTGTTATAAAGGTTTTTATCGGTAATTCTAGGAATTATCATATCGCGAGGCGATAAAATACCCATACTGGACGTTGGTGACGACCCGGTTAACTTTGAAAAGTCTAGTTTTGATCCGTAATGCTTGATATAGCATGGGATAATATTTTAAGAAGGAAAATATTGGTTAAAACAATAAAAACTACAGTTGATAGTTTTATGTCGCTATTGTCCTATACTTATGCGCGTTCTAGTTTAAACGCGTATGCGAGTCCCGATACACTAGGTAACACCAAAAATTAGTTATTCTAGCTAATTATTATTATTTTTGGTGTGGGAATTATTTTGGATGATTACTGGGTAAGAATCATACGATTTAAAGTTAGGGAAATTTATAAAATGTGCAATACTTTTATAAAGGTTGGTTGGTTTTTATAAATATATATATATAGAGGAAAAATATCAAATAGGAACCAAGAGCCTAGTTAGGAACTTACACTATGTTCCCGAGTTTACTAAATAAAAGAAAAGAAGAGAAATGGATATTAGGAGAGAAAAGAAAGGAAAATATATAATTTTATTTCGTGTTCCCGAGTTGAAAGGAAAAGAAAAGAAATTAAAGACTTTATGTGTTCCTGAGTTGAAAGGAAGAGAAAAGAACCGTATATTTTACAATTATATCCTTGTAAGATTTTATTATAAGTTAAATGAGAGGGTAAAATGGTAAATGATATACTTTATATTTTTCTTCCTTTCTCTTCCTTCCGCTTCCTTCTAATTTGGAAGGAAGATTATTTGAGAGAATTTTCCTTCCTCTTCTCTCCGCTTCCTTCCTTTAATGAAACTCTGGAACACAAAATTGTTTCCCTTTCTTTCCGCTTCCTTTCCTTTCCTTCTATTTTTAAACTCTAGAACACAGTGTTAGGAACCAATCTGAGCCATTCATCTTTGATCTTGATCTAGGGGTGACCGGGCAACACCGTCGGAGAAGCCCACCAGAGAAGACGACCAGGTATTTTGATGTGTTTGTTTATTTCCATCGTTTTAATAGAGTGTTTAGATTGCTTTGATCAAACTGTATATCATAATTTGTTGTTCATTAAGTGTCAACAGATCTAAACCCTATCTCCAGTATACTAATTTCACCATTTTTTTGGTTATATTTCAATCATAATTTCACATCTTTTAGTAAAGAATAATTGTTATTCGTTTCAGTGGAACCAAATAATCATGACACACAAGCTTTTTTTTTGGGTGATTGATTATGGAAAACCACTAATATAATATAAAGTCATTTAGGATTAGAACATAATAGTAAAATAATAGTAAATTTTCTGAGTGTAATCGAACACTTATATGTCTTTGGAGCCTAGCGTTGAGAATTAAAGTTAAGTTATGGTGTTTTTATCGTCTATATTTTCGTATAATCTTTGTGTTTAGTTAGACTGTTACGTGTGTGGAGCCAAATTATGTTTTCTGTTTTCTAGCATATCAAACTCTGTTCTTTGTTCACTGCAGACTACATAAGTGTTGTCTGTGTATTTCTTGTTACACATGTAATACTCGTGTGTTCTTGCACCATGTCTGTCTATTTTTTTTTCTTTTCTCATGTATGAGTTTTTTTTATGTTACCTATGTCTTATTTACAGAAAATGACTGTTTGTGTGTTTTCTGATATAGGCTTATCTATAACTAAAGACAAAAAATGTGTTGTTATTTGTTTTCAGAATGAGTTTTCAGAACGTTGTAATTTGTGTTTTCTCAGTGTTTAGTTAGGGTGTTTTTCTCTTCTATATGTCCTTATCATCTCTGTGATTTTAGTTTTTAGGGTGTTTTTTTCTGTGTTAAGGTCGGGTGTTACGTGTGTAGCGTATCTATTTTGCAGTCAAAGTTTGCTTATAATTCAGCAAAAAATGTATGCTGGGTGCAGACTACAGAAGTTTGTCTGTGTTTCCAGAAAAAAACCCTGTTACACATGTAACACTCGTGTTTTTTGCACCTTTAGTTATAGATTTTTTTTTTTGTTTTTGCATGTATGAGTTTTTTTTCTGTTACGTATATGTTTTTAATAGAGAATGGTTTTTTTTCCTGTTTCATATTTCCAATGTCAACATTTACTCTGCTATAACATACATTACAGGTCCTGTTTTTAGTCAAAGCATGGATTCCAACCCCAGCACTCCGCCTTGGGAGGTTTTTGAGGCCCGTCACCATCTGATCCCAATTGTACACGAGCCACCTCAAAATGAATCGGACATTACATTTGCACCTGAACCACCCCCACCGGTTGAATTGGATATCCCTCCTGTTGCAGCCCAACATGAACCTGTCCCCCCCCCCGGTTGCCCCGGACATCCCGCCATTAGAACCGGTTATACCTGTAGTGCAGGCGGACGATGGTTTTGTAAGCGACGAAGATTTCGATTGGAATGCGGCCTTTGATTACGTTTTCCCCGAAGAATATCCGTTACCAGAAGACTATATGACACCGGAGGATGATGTGCATGATGTAATTCACACACCTGAATGGGCTGTTGGTTACGAATCAGACCCAGGGGCTGAATATGAAGAACCATATGAACCTAAATTTAACAAACCTGTGCTGCCGGTTACGTCTCAGGAAGGTGGGCGTATTAGGGCAGAATGGGAGGGTATAGGTTATACCGATAACAGTGGGCTTTTTATGCCAAGTATGGTTATCGGATGCCGTCTGCTACTGTTGGTTGCAGTGCGGGATGTCGGGGTTATTGCATGCAAGGGCGGGGTATGAATCTTTAATTCTATGTTTTATTGTTGATACAGTTTCACTGTAATATATTTTTTGAGTAGTATGTTTTATGCAGATGAACAATATGATGTATAGCTTTTTTTTAGTAGTATGTTTTTTGCAAGTTTTTTGTATTGTCATGCAATGCATCACTACTTAACAAAAATGATATCGGCTGATGAAACTTAACATATGTTACAAACCTAGAACAGTTTCATTGTAATATAATTTTCATGTTGTCAGCTGAATCTTAATTTCATATGAATCTTAAAAGTAGTGAATATTAAAAAAGATAACCATATGGACCTTACGTTACGTATGCAACAACTCTGGTGTTGGTACAATAAAACCAAAACAAACATGTTGTAATAAAAAAATTAACAGGTCAGGATTTTTTTAAATTAATATAAAACTGTCGTGACGGATTTTACGTACGTAACAACACTGGTGTTGACACAATAATATGAATCTGTGAATCTGATTATGATTTATTGATAAATAAAATAGTTTTTTTTTTAATCACTAAAAATCTGATTTTGTCAAGAAAAAAGTGTGAGAGAGAATGTTGGAAAGAGAAGATTAGTGAGAGAAAGAGGGATGATTGATTTGATGGAAAGAGAAGAAGGTGCAAATTACCATTCTAACCTTTTTTGTCATCTTGTATCAATATAATATTCACTTTTAATGTTGACCATTGATCAAGTAGAATGAATGGTGGAGATGAAGTTTACAAGGTTTCTTCATTTTGGAAGGTTTTTATTATAACCATCTCCTATATATATATATATATATATATATATATATATATATATATATATATATATATATATATATATATATAGGGTTAGGATACTTTGAGAACTCGACGTAAAATGCGAAAAAAAATTTTTGCACACTCGTGTAAAAACACGTAAACCCCGCTGCAAAAAATTTAAAAAAAATACATTAATTTACGCCAAATTACACCGGTGCAAGGGATTTTTATCCACATATAAGTATATTAATATTTTATTTATTATTTTATTGTTGATTAATTATGGACCACATATTCATTTTTGATTAAAAAAAAGTATGTGGTTATAAAGTGAGTTCCTATGGTGTGTGTGTGTCGTGTGTATGTATATGTATATGTATGTAGGATTGTGTGTGTTGCTTGGTAGATGCTTAAAATGCTTAGATCTAGTGATGGATCATACATGCAAGAGGGTTTTAAGGATGTTTTTTAATATGAGTTTTAAATGTATTTTGACTATTTAGTCAACTAAGTTAATGGGTTTTCAAGTTTGATAGTTGTTATGTGACTTTGAAGATGAGTATTAACATGAGTGTTGATTGTTTAGTTGATTTTTGTGAGTGTTTAATGGGTTTTATTAAATATTTAAAACAAGTTTTTGAAGGATCTACATGTTTAGATGACCTTGCATGTATGATCAAGACATGATTTTAGCTTGAAAAATTGGGGAAATTGTCTTAAAAAGAAGATTTATTATAAATCAGCTTTTGAACAGGTTTTTATGAGTTATTTTCAAAGGAGATAAGATGTTATATTTTGTATAAGAAATTGGTAACATAAAAACATAGGTGATGTGCCAAGAAATTGATATGTTTTCACATATAATTATCACCTGTTTTATACTCTAAAATGTGCTTTTATCTTTGTTTTATTAAGATTTATCTTTCTGTGTTGATAATTGCAGGTTCGGAGGTCTGTTGATGAAAAGAAGTGGAAAACCGTACAAAACGACACAAAACGGACGAAGAATTGAAGACTTTAAAGCTCTGCTAGATATGGCACGGCCGTGCAACTGTCCCGGATCAACAAGTCAATATTTCCAAGTCAACAAAGGTCAATTTCAGCATTTAAGAAGGTGCACAGGCATGCCCAGTGTATGGCATGGCCGTGCTTTACTCCAATGTGTTCTCCAGGGCAAAAACCGACCAAGACTGACAAGACGGTTACAAAGAACAGCAAGCATGGGCGTGCCGGGAAAAATGGCACGGGCGTGCCAACCCTAGTACAAACAATTCTGCGTGAAAGGACTCTGCAACAGTACCCGCTGTCGAGCAGGGGCGTGCCAATGTTCAAGCACGGGCGTGCAAGGCCTATAAATAGAGGCCTCCACCCCACATTTTGAAGCATCCCTTCCCATTCGAAAACCAACACTTCTCCACGAAGTTTCTGCCCTCCTTGAGGATTGTAGGTGTCCTTTGGAGCCTGGGATCACTCCATAAACACCTTGAGTGAGAGAGAAACACCCCAAAATCATCCAAAACCCTTAGATATCTACATACAACCTTCCACCATGTCTTGTACACAAACCCAACCTTGTGAGCTTGTTGTATCAACCATGCTAGGCTAGATTTCTATTGGTGTTGTTAGGGTGAGGATGGATACTTGGTATGAATTAATATATTTTATCTTTTATTTTAAAGTGGTGTTTTGTGTTCTTAATAATTCTTACTATTCTAAACCTTGTTTAATGCTCTAATTAACAAATCACTTAGTCTTTGGTCTTGTGAGTGTTTTGATAGGAAGTGGGAGGACTCATGAGTGTACCCATGGTGTGTAAAAACCCATGCACTCGTGAGCTAACCTAATCCCATGAGTAGTGATTAGTGCATTTGTGGGTAGAAATACACACACTTTGAGACTTAATCCTCTACTATCAAGATCACATTTAGGCTCGGTACGGTCTTTATACTCGGTCCTAATGATAAGTCAATACTTAATCTTGCCCCTTGGTTTCATGGTCTATGTGAAGCTTTGGTGCATGTTAAGGATTGATGAACTCGTGTTGAAATAAAATGGTCTTTATTTTATTTCATCATTATACTGTCGCATAGTTAATGATAGACCATTCACTTTTTGATAAGTTAATTAAATCAAGTAGGGGATGCACGTGTGCTGGTTATAGTCACGACTCCTATATGATATTAAGTGGTAACTTGTTCGGTCATGCTCCGGCCACCGACAAGTTATTTATAAAAGTCTAGAGTAGTTTGATGTCTATATCGCAACACCGGGAGGCGGGTAATTCGGGGTTGAGTCGACACAGTCTTGAGTCACTTTCTTTTCAGTGTTGAGAGGTGAGCTACACGGTTCGGGAGACCCTCATAATAACATTAAGAACACAGTTGTTTGTACAGTTTTGCGAAAACAGTCACCTCTAGGAAGCTGAGTAGTAAAAATCGTGTCCACGGATTCGATACTCGGTACTTTCACATTTCTATACTATACACGATAGGTGCGCTTGCCTATTGTGCTGGGTTTAGAACGTTGAGCAACTATCGTTTTAAATTATAAATTTAAAACTTGTAAGTGTCTTTCTGTTTTCCGACTTGCTCACCTTTTCATCAAAGCTTTTGGCATCTCCTCCGCGATTTTGCCCTTTTTAAAAAGAAGTTAAGTTTTCTTAAAACACCCACACGACACCAATAGGTATACTAGCAAAATATGCCCAAAAGTGCATCGTTTTGATGAGTTTTAAAGGAAAAAACACTTGTATTCAAACGTGATGCAAAATAGAATATTTTGTGTCAAAACATGAATTATAAACGTTAATCGCTAACCAAAAATTGTACGTAGTGTTGTGATGGTTCAACCCCTTAAAACTTGGTTTTTCTTTACATAGAAGAACATCTCGTTCTTTGATGTACGCTTTCTTTGTTATATACTTTTTTATTTTGTTTACCTTGAAACACTTTAATCTGAAAGTGATCTCATACAAGAGGAACACTCTTAAAAATTGTAATGCAAAACATGCAACTTGTTACAAAACAAATGGTTAATCAAGAGATACGAGCTATGGATAAAAGAACAGTGGCGAAGTATTCAAGGGGCGGGGAGGGGCGGCCGACCCCCCCGAATTTTCGCTCAGAAGTTTCGAGTATATAGTCTTCATATAAATTTTTTTTGGTATATACGGTTTCGACCCCCCGTTTAAAAAAAAAATAGTTACGTGAACCAAAACTTTAACCCAAAACAAAGTAAATGTAAAGCCCAAATCCTAAAGTCCTAAGCCCAACAACTACATGAGCGGGATAGCAGATTCAATGAGTAAGCGATGGAGTTGTTATCTCTTAAATACTCGAGCTTGGCTTGGTAAAAAGCTCGAAACGAGCCGTGCCTTATCGAACCTGAGCTTGAGCTTAAAATAAAGCTTGTTTACTAATCGAGCCCGAGCTCAACCTAGCATTTGAAGCTCGTCAGGCTCGTCGAGCCTTAGTGTAATATTAGGTTTATTAATATTTAATAATATTCACCCCCTCATTTAAGCTTGTTTACCAAACGAGCCGAGCCGAACTTCATTTATCAAGCTCCGAACCTATTATTTATATTACTTTTATTTAAAATATTAACTAATAGATAGTAAACGAGCCGAGCTCGAGCTCTCATAAGTTTTCGAGCTCGAGCCTGGTCGAGCTAGGGCTTAGCTCGGCTCGTTTGCACCCTATCCATAATTGAATAATTCAAAAATCTTAAAGGTCGACGGGCTGAACTGTAATTCTCCATCTAGGTACCAACTCTTTGTCTCATTTTTAATGTTTTAGTGTATTTGTTCAATTGTTTGTTAAACAATGCTTAGGACTTTGATATTTATTGTATTTAATGTTTGATTCGACTTCACCCGAATCGAATCACCGACCCAAACATATCACCCGAATCATAGCTACAGAAAAAAAAATTAGGTCTCATCCCGTGACCGCTGACTTTCAACCCCCCGGTTCAAATTTTCAAGCTTCGCCACTGTAAAAGAAGAAGAAATTATAGAAAAGAAGAGAAGGAGATTATTCTCAATATCAATAGCTGCAATTTCTTATTCACGATTCATGTTTAAATATAAGAACATATTACAAAGATAACCCTAAACTATTGGACAATTACAACTTTGGTCCCTCAACTCATGATCGTAAAACTTTTTAGTAATCCATTATGGCTAGAAATACAGAAAACTTTTTAGTAATCCATTATGGCTAGAAATAAAGAAATAAATACGCATGATAAAACGAGAAGAGGAAGCGGCGACTTACAAACTTCGTTTTGTACACACGAGTCATTAGACAAAGCATGAATTTAATTCCTTTCATGTAAAGCAGTCAACTAGAAAAATTAGAAGGTGCAAAACGTGTAATTTAAATCACTTTATAAGAAAAACAATGAATGTACTTTTCAAAAGTTAAAGATTAAATTAAATTATTATTTTCCATAAGTCAAATATTAAATTACTAGCTGATTACTCCGGGAGGGTTCCGGGGTTGAAAAATCTAATTTTACGTGATAACCTATTGCAAATGACTCAAGTTAACTAACCACAAAATCTCTCAATCATTGCATGTTCATAGTATTCTAATCCGTAATAACTCATATTCCCCACAAAATCTAATTTTACGTGATAACATAAACACTTTGTGTGTTTTTTTCCTGTATGAACGAAACCCCACAAAAAATAGTCGATTTTTTCTCCGTTTTTATATAGCACTATGGTACTCGTTGGAAAGATACTAAAACGCTTGTTAATTTGGTGTAATTTTTTTCTTTAAAAAATCCCGTATATAAAAGATATAAACGTTTAAAAATTATGGGAAGAAATATGAGAGATAAAATTTAAATTTATTTTTAAATTTTTTTTTCCAAAAATAACTCAATTTAATTAAAAAAGGAAACAATTCAAAAACACCAAATACTCTCAATTATGATGACACGTGGCACTCTCAAGGAAAGGTGGAGGCCTCCATTGCACGCCACGTCAGCATATACGTTTTCTTTTATATATATAGATAGATTATATTACTTGCCTACTTCTAAGTTTTATCATTCCCTTCCTTTGCCTATGTCACTCCATATTAGGGTTGTAAATGACACGTAGCGGCTCGAGAGCTACCCGGGATCGGCTCGGTAAAAAGCCCGAATGAGCTGAGCCTTAACGAGCTTGAGCCCGAGCCTAAAATATGGCTCGTTTAGTTATCAAGCCCGAGCTCGAGCCCTAGATACAAAGCTCGATTGGGCTCTCGAGCCTAAACGAGCCCAAACATAATTATAAGTTATTTATATATCTCTTATAATTTATAGCCCACATCTCCAAAGCCTAAATCCTTATTTCATAGGCCCATTTAATAGCACTCGCGAGCCGAGCTTTTGCGATCTTGAGCCAAGCTCGAGCTTTTGATTTTGCTAGCAAGCCGAACTCGAGCTCAAGATTGTAGGCTCGAACCGAGACAAGCTCGAGCTTCATAAAACCATAACGATCCGAGCTCGAGCCCAGTCAGGCTCGGGCTCAGCTCGTTTACACCCCTACTCCATATAATTTTTACATGTTGGAGCTAGGCGCATCGTTTCTCTTAATTCCTCCTTTTAGAACAACACGAGGCCTACATCTAAAAGGATTTCATCAAAGCAAAGCTACATACGCCCAAACAACTATTTGGCCGATTTTGAGTCCACGGTTCGTCATTTGCTTTCTTCGTTTCTTTCCTTCGTATCTTAAACGAATTAATTGTGCTTTGGATTAATCAACACTAGTCCAAAACATCATCGTAATGGTTTTGTGCCAACTCTGGTTGCAACTGAGCCTCGATCACGATTGGGACTCCCCTAAGCTGTGATTGGGTTTGTGTCAAGTCATTTGGCTTCGATCCTTCCATTTCTTTCACTTGTACCTTTGTATAACGTTTTGAAATGTATGAGACCGATGCTATGAGATCTAAATCACCATGACACTCGAGTCAGAGACCCCGGGTTATGACTGGGCAACCGCGGTTATCTTCCCTTCAAGTCGTGGTTGGCATGGTTTTGGGTTGTAATCCAACCAACACCCTTTGTGGTCAATGGCGAAGCATCACTAGGGCCAGGGTGAGCTAGGACCCTAGCTTTTTAGTGCAGAAGTGTATATTAGACCGAAAATTTTCAAAATATTTATACATATATTGAGTCCACCCTCGAATTTTTTGAGTCTAACCCACACTGAATTTTGAGTCCCGCTATCCCTATTTTTCTAGAAAAAGCTAGCATAAAGCCCAATCAATAACTAAAAACCTTTACCTAATACACCTAATTCAATATGAAAGAGATTGTTAAAGTATTGATTTTGTTAGGGGGAAGGCCGCTCATAGGAAGTTCTTTTCACTTAACTGATTTTAACCAATTATGCACTGTCACATTACTTCACTGATTTACTTCACTGAAACACTTTTTTGGAGGTAACACTCCACTGATTCTTTCATTTATATTTTCATTTAAACACAAATATAAACCTTTTTTTTAATTCACACGGTTTTATAAATTTTATTACCAAACCGTCAGCCCGATTTAATTTCTCATAACCGTGTCCACCAAACACGGTCAAAAATATTTATTCCTATTAAAATCGGTCTCATCTAACTGTTAGAAACAATTCAATTTTACATGCAATACGGTTGAGATTTTTATGTATATAAAAGACGATGGTGAAAACACACACTTCAACACCAACAAACACCCACACCTTCAAAATGACTTGTTGGACCGAAAATGAAGAGATGGCTCTGGTCGTGTGTGTTAAAGACGCAAAAACAACCCATCCTTGCAACGCCAACCCCGTAGGGGCCCAGGGGGCTCAGGAGGTAGCCAAACAGGCTTCTGGGACCGTGTGTTGGCTGATTTCAAACAACAAATCGGCCAAAGCGACCGCACAATTGAGAGCCTAAAGAGAAAATGGACCGATCTTAAACAACAAATGTGATTGGTGGACCACCTGCTAAGACCGCACCATGAGGCCGGATTTGGCTGTGGAGTTGACCCAGGCGAGCTATGCGGGCCGCTACCGCAACAACTTTGAGCATCTCCAGGCCTGACAATTTATGCGTCAACTCTAAGTTTTTTTATGTTTTGATGTATTTTTATTTATGTTTAATATTAACAAATTATGTTTTATGTTTTTTATTTTATTATACACACGGTTTAAATTATAAAAACAATAACAAACAAATAAATGATACACACAGTTATAATAAAAAAAAAAACTGATTTTTATTAATTCAAAAATAAATAAGAAAACGGTTACCAGCACGGTAGATACAACCAGCAAAACGGTCCACAGGACCACTACCAGCATAGGTGGCGGCGGTGTTACCGTGCTGGTAGTCGGTACCCGTGGACAATTCGGGTAACACCCCATGGACCAATGGCAGGGCGGTACCTCTTCCAGAAGGAGCAGGCTGTAGCTGCCTGAGATACTCTAATGCTGACAGAAAGATCTGATTCCAGCCAATGACAGCTCACCAAATGGACCAATGACAAGGCGGTACCTCTTTCTCTCTCCTTATCTAGTTTGCTTTATGTAAATTCTAGTACAAATCTAACTATTTGGGTCGAAAGGAAGGCAAGCCCATAACTCGGGCCCAGGCCCATCGTCGAGGTTATGGGTAAATGGTCACCGGCCCGTGTAACTCCTAATAGGAGGTCTCACCTCCTTCAACCGGATTTGATCCCTCAGAGAGTACACTCACAATTACCGGGCCAAACCACCATTTTTGTGTCTGCTATCACGGGTCTTTCAAGACTCTAGGCGGTTGTCTCCTTTCATACGGCCCTTTGATTATTTACAGGTCACGGATCTTGCCTCGGTGTGAAGCAAATGATTATAGCCTGCAGCAAACACGAGTCGCCACCCCACGTACCTCCTGTGAGGTAAGTACTGTACACATTATGCCTCGTTGTTTCTTCACGGACTAAACAAAGCTTCGGTGGTAATACGTGTAAATAGAGTTTGACACGAAACGAAAGTATAGATTGATGTATTAGATTATTTAAAAAATGATTGAACGTCTAAAAATTACACCTGAAATTATCACCATGAGATTCATACACGAGACAAGGTTAAGAGAGGAAAGATAAATCATAAATTAAACGAAAATATTGATTCATGTGTCACAAAATAAATAAACAGTACCATATTACGTACCACAAACTTTTAAAATCTTTAACTATCTTAATAAAAGGGGGATTGCATTCTCTTTTTATTCATTGCACATGGGAACGGTACACACTTAATAAAAGCTCATTATTGAAAAAGAAATGTAATCAAAATCACAACTTATGGTTACAATAAAATCGTATACTCATACAACGAATTCTAACTAAAAAGTTCAATCTAATCATAGTTAAAATAGATTAAAATATACTAGTATGTTACCCCACGCATTACACCGAGATACCAAACATCTATGTTTACCATTTTACATCCTATCAAGATAACTACAACTTCAGTTAAATCATTAACTATGTGTCTCTAATATAACTTTTATATAAAAGACCATAAATTATAAAAGATTCTTACTTGTAGTTGAGTAGAGATGGATATTGTGTCCTAGGGAAAAAGTAAACTCTAAATATGGTTTGTGACCTTTAGTTTAGATTGGGTACACTTAGACCATATATAATGGGCATTATAGGGGAATGAATAAGCATGATAATGCCTCTAACATCATCCCCTTTGGCATTATATATGGCATTAAAAGGGTGGGACATTTCTAGTATTTTTTTTTGAAAAGAGCACTTCATTAACCACAACTCGAAAGGTCCTCAAAGCAAGGACCTACGAGCCAAAACCAACAAAAACATCAATACAACGGATAACTACACCAATTGTTCCAATCGATAGACTTCCATCTAGACATATTCCTAATCCAGAAGTAAGCCGTAGATTTTATCATCTCCACCAACACATTCGGACTTCGTTGCTTATTGTTAAAAAATATGGTTATTCCGTTCACACCAAAGCATCCAAAACGTAGTGTAAACGATCCCTCGCAGCCTGATTTTCTTATCTTTAGAGAGGTTTTGAGTTTCTGACAAGCGAATGAGATCCTTGACATCAAAAGCAAAACCATGCGGCAGCCGGCACCAAGCTTCCAACCTATACCAGACTTGTTGAGAGTACTCGCAGCCGATGAAAAGATGTATCGAGGTCTCTGGATCTTCCTGACAAAGCGAACAGGCTGTGTGTTGGATGTTTACCCCCCGAATAAGCAGCTCCGCAACAGTTGGGAGACGGTTTCGAGCGGCTCCCCACACCAAAATTTTGCACTTTAAAGGAACCCATCCCTTCCATTTGATCACCGACGAAGCATTTAAACTATTGTTTGCGAGGATCTTTTTTGCCGAAGAAACAGTAAACAAGCCATTATTTTCCAGTTTCCACTTCCACGAGTCTTCGTCACCTTTCCATGTGAACTCATGGATGTCGTTTAACAATTGAAACAGCTCCGTGAGTTCTTCATAAGATTGGGGATTGACTCGCCTATTCCAAACCATCGTCTTCGTGCCATTATTAAAAATAATTCGATCCGCAACCTTAACCTACTTAGATTTTTCGAGCCTAAAGAGGTTAGGGTAGACGACCCGTAGAGGAACGTCAAGAAGCCACGAATCTCCCCAAAAGTAGGCATTTCTAGTATAATGCCCAAATATGATAAAAAAAATATGGAAAATAATAATTAAAAAGGGCATTAAGTGGCTTTGACCATTACGCATTTTTTAGGGGCCTTATGATAATGATGATGTGGCGAAAAATGTCCCCTAAATGAAATCAACCATTACTTATCGTCTTATTATTATTGCCACCTCATATGAACAAATGCAACTTGCAAAGCTGTAAAAAAAATGAACATGTTGTTCTCATATAAATTACATCAAAATTATATTAAAACTGTGCATCCTGATCACTTGGTCAATCCATCTAGCCGACTATACTAGATTTTCCTCCCGTAATTGTAGTCACACCTACACATTAAGAATATAAGGAGTGGTGGGGGGAAGAGGTGGGGGGAAGCGCCATGTGACACTTGTGAGGCCCTTATGGGGGGGGGGGGGGGAAATAATTGTGGGGAGTGGAAGGGGGGGAAGAGGTGGGGGGAAGTGACACTTGGCATTTCTTTTTTCTTTTTTTTTTTTGTTGTTTTTAATTTTCTTTTTTAATAAATATAAAACAAAATTTTTAAAAAACATAATATTAATTCATAATAAACTACAAAGTTAAATAAAAAAAACACTAACAAACCAAAAATACATGAAATTTTAATAAAAACATTAAAAAAATACATTTTAGTTATCGCTATCGTCTTCGTCAGATGGGTAATCTTTTGGTACACTCCAAATATGATCAACCAGATCCGCTCGAAGGTTGTGATGTGTTTGGCTACTCTTGATTTCAAAGTTGTTGGCGTTTCTTTCTTCATCCGTAATGTTTGGTTGACTTTGCTGCGTTTCCTCACCAAAGTACTCGCATATTGCACGCCCTTCATCCTCCAAAATCATGTTATGTAAAATAATGCATGCGTACATCACATTTCGTATTTGCGTTTTTTCCCACATTCGGCAGGGTGTGGCCAAAATGCGCCATCTTTTTTTCAACACACCAAAAGCACGCTCAACATCTTTCCGTGCAGCCATTTGAGCTTTGTTAAACTTTTTTCTCTTAGGGTCTAACGTCGTCCTCCGTGTAAACGATTTTACGAACACGGCCCAATCAGGGTAAATTCCATCTGCTAGAAGATACCCGTACTTATATTCTACCCCGTTTAAAAAAAAAGTTCCTTTTGGTGAAATATCGTTTATAAGATCGTTGAAGATTGGGGACTGATTAAGAACAGTCCTATCGTTCAACGAACCGGGCACACCAAAAAAACGCATGTCAAATCCAAAGATCTTGTGACGCAACCGCTTCAAGCATCATACACGGCCTTTTATGAAAACCGCTAGCGTGTTGGCCTTGCCACTCAGTTGGACAAACTTCCCACTCCCATTTCATACAATCTAAACTCCCGAGCATACCGGGAAAACCATGTTTTTCTTCGTGAAACTCTAAAGTTGGTGAACGTCACTAAATGTTGGTTTTCTCAAATATCTTTTTAAATATAAATCAATGACGCCCGCACAAAAAAACTGAGTACTTTCTCTAGCCGTTCGCTCGGCCATCCTTAGATACTCATCCATTATGTTGGAAGTCATTCCGTAAGCCAACGATCGAAGCGCGGCTGTGACCTTTTGCATCGCGGTAAATCCCATCTGACCACGTGCATCGGGCCTTTGTTTGAAATAATCAAACTTATTTTCCAAATCATTTGTTATTCTTAAAAATAAATTACGACTCATACGAAAACGACGCCTAAAACTTCTTTCATCGAATGTTGATTCGGGTGAGAAGTAATCACGTACCAATAACTCATTTCCGGTTTGTCGTTCACGAATGATATACTTTCTACGCTTGGGTGGTTCGGAGGTCCCTTCGTCGTCCGCTATAGCTTTAACGACGTTCTGAACGGTCGCCATTAACATTTCTGCGGCACCTTCGCCCAAGTCATCCAAAGCGAGTTGATCAAACATATCGTCTGAACTCGAAGAATCGCTCGACATCTTGCAATTTTTTTTGAAAATATATGGTAGTATTGTGAAGATTTTGTGAAAAAAGGAGTGTGTGTGTGTATTGGATGTTATTGTTATATATATATATATATATATATAATAAATTTTTTTTTTAAAAATATAGCCGTTACCCCAACGGTTGATTTTTTTTTTTTTTTTTAAACGGTAACAAAATTAAATCAAGCCCCAATCAAAAACTGCCAAGTGGCATTCATATCTCCCCCACGCCGGTGAGATCACTCCCGCCCCCCCCCCCCTCCACGCCGCTTCCACGCCATATTGCGGCGGTATTCCCCCCCTTCCCGCCCCCTCTCCCGCCCCACTCCGCTTAGTCTAACTTCATCTTCATAACCTTTTGAATCATTCGATCTTAAACGTTACTACGTATTTCAATAGCTAAGTTTATGTTCAAACTATTATACATACCCTAAGTTTAAACGATTTCAAATCTACGAGATGAACAAAATAGCAAACCACCACCACCAATTTTTCGGATGACAAGATTAGTAGTGTCAACAACGTAAACATTTCCATTATCTAGAAGAATGCCTCGTGGTTTCACGTATGTAATGATTTTCTTAAACAAATAAACCAACTTTTTTTAAACAACAACCTTTCATAAACACAAACCACTTCTTACCAGGAAGGAGTTAAGGAACAAACATAAAACAACTAAAGCACAATTACAACAAGAATGCCTTCCATTTGGTCCAATCTAACACTACATTTTTTGCTCTATACTTGATCCAACGAAAGCTCAACGTTTTGATTTCATCCATAATGCTCTTAACCTTCACTTTAATATTGGAGAAAATTAGTTTGTTCCTTGCTCTTCAAATACTTCAGCAAGCAACCGTGATAATGGATTGAATCGCTTTCTTCTTATTGATGATGCTATCGTCAAGAATTTTGAATAAGTCTTCTAACTCAAAGGCATAAATAGGCTTGATTTTACACCACTCACTGATTTTTTGCCAGACGATCGCAAAAATGAAATATGTCAGAATTCCTTTTGAAGTTCAAGTGGGGGAGGAAATATGTCAGAATTCCTTTTTCTTGCACTTAGGTAATCCTTGGAATTGCTGGTTAATGTAGACTCTCTGAATCTTCTAATTGTTTCTTTTGATGCCCATCCAACATGAACTAGTTTACCTTTCATTCTGAAAAGCTTTGACTGTCAACGTGCATGGGCGTGCACACCCTTGTGCATTGCCGTGCAGCTTGATACGTGCTCCCCAAGGTTTCAACCGACCAAGACTGTCAGACGTACTGGTGTGCACGGGCGTGCCAAACCTCTGGCACGGGCGTGCAGGAGGCAAAACTAATCAGAAGGACTTCTAGTACCAACAGACAATACCTGACTGTCGTGCAGGGGCGTGCCAAGTTTTTGCACGGGCGTGCAGGCCCTGGGAGGTCTATAAATAGAGAGCTCCACTCCTCATTTTGCCATCCCATTCCACCCGAATGTCCCTCACATTTCTGCTATAATTAGGGTCTTGTAAGTGACATTTGGAGCTTTGGATCGCTCCATAAGCACTACACGACTGAGGGCTTGAGAGAAATCACCATAAATCATCCCGAAAACCCTTGTTAATCCTCTAGAAACTACCACTATGTTTTCTTTGAAAACCCAACTTAGTGTGTATCTTGTAATGCCAATCTTTGGCTAGGATTCTTGGGTATTGCTAGGGTGAAGACTTCTTTGGTATGGATTATACATTTTTTATTTATTGAGTGGTGTTTGGTGTTCTCATCTAATTCTTTCTACTTTAAACTTTGTTTGATGAATTAATTAAAACTATCACTTAGTATTTGGTTTTATGGGTGTTTTGATAAGAAGTGGGAGGACTTATGAGTGTACCCATGGTGTGTAACAACCCATGCACTTTTAAGCTAACCTAATCCCACGAGTAGTGATTAGCCCATTTGTGTTTAAAAACATTCACACTTTGATGCTTAATCCTCTATTATCAAAATCTCACTTAGGGTCGGTACGGTCTTTATACTTGGTCCTAGTGATAAGCCAAGACTTGGTCATGCGACTTAGCTTCATTGTCTATGTATTAGCTTTGGCGCAGACCAAGAATTGGTGAACCCGTGTTGGAAGCAGACGATCTTTATCTTCTTCCATTACTATATTGCCACACAGTTAGTAATAGACCAATCACTTTTGAAAAGATAATTAATTCTAGTAAAGGATGAGCGTGAGCTGGTTGGCTACGACTCCTTTATGAGGTCAAGTGGTAGCTTGTTCGGCCATGTTCCGGTGCTCCGGCCGCCGACAAGTTATTCACAAAAGTATAAAGTAGTTTGATGTCTTTATTGCAACATTGGGAGGTGGGTTCTTCGGGGTTAGGTATACACAGTCTCAGGTGATCTTCCACTCATTGTTGAGGGGTGAGCTTACGAGGTCGGGAGACCCTCAATTTAAAAATGGGAACACAAACTAGTTATGCGATAACAGTCACCTCTAAAAATGCAGTAACACACAACTCAAAGTTAAGCAAAAGTGCGCAACTTGAATACACCACTCAATTAAGTAATCATTGTTAATCCATCCCAAGGTCAGTCGGACCCCCAAGCAACACTTCTTTTCGGATATTGGTTTCTACATCGGTTATTCTCACTCTTTCTCATTTTTATCTTTACTTTTATTTTAAAGCAACTTAAGGCTGAGTAGGGGAAGTCGTGTCTTAGGGTTCGATACTCGGTACTTGCTTGAGTCTATACTACACTCGATAGGTACACTTGCCTATTGTGCGGGTTTAGAACGATTAGCAATTATCGTTTTATTTTTATAAATTTAAAACTTGAACAAGTGTCTTAACTTAAAGTCCCAACTTAATTAACTTTTTCACCGAGTCTTGGCATTTCCACCAAGAAATTGCCAAATTAAAAAAAGAAGTTTAAGAGCTTTAATCCACACAACATCAGCTGCTAAGGTTGGCTTTCTTTTACTGCCAATCCTCCAGTTTGTTGGGGTCACCTTCATCTTAGGGTCATCAATCATATTCATGCCTCTTTCCATTCCATCATGTTGGCTCTTCACACACCAACTGTTGAATACATTAAATGATTTAACATTATAAGGAACATGTCTCTTCATCCCTATCAATGCACTCCTCCTTGGTCATTTGGGTCACTTATGGAATATTGAGTGGATTGATTTATGAAAGCCTATGGGATTCATTAAACAATTCTTTCTCAAAGACCCTTATCTCTTTCATCCTTTCACAGATGTACTATGACTTTTTTTAAGTCATATTCTTCTCATTTTTAGTCAATTTAGCAAAGGCTTCAGCTTTCATTCATGACATTTTCTTCATTACTTTTGCTTTGGTCTATCTTTAAGAGTGGCAGCTTTCTGATAGATATGATGAAATCAGGCGAATGAGGGGCATCATCTTCTTCTGTAGATAGACTTCCAAGCTTGGTTGACTTTTCAGCAACCCGTTTCTTTTGAGCCTTGGATGAAGAGTGTTCTGGATCTTCAGATAAGATCAATTTTTCTTCCTTGAATAGGCAGTCTTGATCGAAGGAGGAAATGGTCTTTCTGGAACTGCTGGTTTTTGCACAACAACTCGTTTTAACTAGACCGTGTTACAAACAGTTTTCTTCAGTATTTGGCATTTCAACATCTGGTTTCTCAATACTAGGTGTTGTAGGACGATATGGTTCAAACACAACCGAACTTCAACAACCTATGTTCTGTTGGGATAAGTGGTGAGCCATCATTTGTTGCCATATTTTGAATTCATGACGAACAAAAATTGGTGGCTTTGTTGATGATCCTATGTTGTTAGGATCATTAAAGAGTGACATCTTCCCTGAGTACTGTTGAGTCTTAGAAAACAGAGTAGTTGTGTTCTCTTTTTATCGAATTAATCTCTTATGATTTAATTATCGTTTGTGCTATGGTTTATAGTCTGAATCGATTGTTAAATCAATTCAGAGACCCATGGCTCTGATATCAATTGTTGGAACTGAGAGAGTGTTTAGTATGTATTTTTTATATAATATTTGAATTTGATAATCAATTAAGTTTATAAATATAAGTTCAACAGGTAATTCATACACACAACATACACATAAAACAGATAATGCATACACTTACTGTATGCATACTAACTTGGTTCTAAGTACAAGATCACTAACTGTATGCATACACCAACACTATGCATCACAACAGATGCACATACTAACACCTACACTAACTGTATGCATACAAGATCACTAACTGTATTCATACACAAACACTAACCGTATGCATACAAGATGACAAACATACACTAATAATACAATAAATCAATAACCAACATACATTAATTAATGATCAAAGCACAATGAACAATAATCTATTCACATTACAAATTAGTTAATAATGGGTAACATTCATCATTATAAAAAACACATGTATCATTCTTTAAAAAAAAACATTTTAGGGTCAAAATTAAAAAGAAACCATAATAATCATCAATATGTTAGAATCATTAGATTATTTACAGTCACCACAGTTCACCCTACTTAATCCTCCTGTGTACCATCCACCTTTCAAGCCTCGTTTGGGAATTTTAGCACCACCCACACATTTAGCTTAACAATGCCTATGCTTTCAGTTAATCATATCCCGGCTTCCTCCTCTGTACCATCCACCTTTCAAGCCTCGTTGAGGAACTTAGCTTCACCCGCACATGTAGCTTACCAATGATCATGCTTGAAGTGAATCATTTTCTGGCTACATCAATGGAGACAAACATACATCAAATTTTAGTACATGACCGGTTGACCCTACAATACAAAGACTGGTAAGTGAGCAAAAGCAAACACATCACCTCTCAAATGATCGTTCTCCAGACTACCTTTGATAGCCATCACCATGTTCTGCCTTTGATTGCTAGAATTTGTGTCGAGGAAGATAGCTCAAAGCAAAGGCATGTAATCGGTTAACACTTAAAAGAATAGAGAATGCAATAAGTATAATTAAAGATTTTGCAGCGTAAAGACCGTTATACCCTTGAACTTAACGTTGACAAAATTTACAATGACTGTTAGTGGGGACAGACTCTATTGGCTAAGACCATGTGTAATGGTGGGTAAAATTTGTATTCCACATTTTTTGACATGTGGCATGTGAGGCCACTAGGAGGTGAAAGGTGCTTGAAATAAAAAAAGGGTGTAATGAGGCATGTGGGACATTTTTTTACATGTGGCATGTTGGGCCACATGCCATTTTTTTTAATTTAAATAAACAAACTAATATTTCATTTAAATATTTCATTAAACTAAACATAAAAAATTACATTAATTCACGAAATTATCTAAAATAAAAAAAATACGGAAATATTAAAATAAATAACGATTATGCTAAAAAAAATACAATCTAAAGACGATATTTTGCCCGAATTTGTTGCGTGCGAAGGTTAAACAATACTAGGGCATCTCTTGTGAGTCCCTCGGACGACCTCGACAGAAACTCAATGTCCTTCTCCATTTGACGCGCCTCTTGAATCTTGATGAACTTCTTGTTTTTGGCGGCTCTCTCTTGCATGGTCTCCAACCTCTTTGCTCCAAGGTCTCGTATATCTTGAAGGCGTCGATTTATCTCTTCAAAGTCGTCTTTCAACTCAACAGCCATCGAAGACGACTCCGCACGTCCACCCTTTCGCACGCTATTTCTACCGGGCAGTTGAGGCAACTCTTCTTCTTCTTCGACCTCTTCATTTAAACCCACGGTCCGGGCATCCGAAGTGGGCGTATCTCGATCAATCGAAGAAGAGATTTTCGACCGTTTGACTTTGCGCCTACCTGCCGTCATGCCTGGTACGTTTGCCCATTTAGGGATTCCCTTTAGAAGCTCCCAACACCTCATGTATGGGAACATCCCACGATCGGCGTTGTACTCCTCCAACGCTTTCGTCAAAATATCAACATCGCCACGAACGCCACCCCAGTTATCCTTCAAACGTTGAAAATATTTTTGAAACCCATGGCATTTTTTATTGATGTCGGTCCACTTTCCAGAAATCGAGTCCTTATCCCGATATTCTCCTCAACCCATCGCGTTGAAAAACGTCTCGCGAATCCTTATAAAAAAAAGAGGTGAATTTTGATAGGTCGCTACAAAATATTATAAAACATATATTAGTATACCTTTTTTAAAAAAAAAATTACATACTTAAAAAAATTATAAAAAAACCGTTTTTTTTTTTTAAAATGAACTTATGGTTTATTAAAAAAAAACGGTATAATTTTAAACATAAATAAATAAAACTTACAGTTTTATTTTTTTAAAAGACTAGTTTTTTTAAAAGTTAAAAAAAAGAAACAAACCAACTGCGGGATACTCCGAAATGCCTAGTCATGCTCGTGTGAGCGCGAACTTCTTGTCTTTGGTCCATGGTTGATACGACTTGTGTGTTTTGGTTTTGACCGGCTCTCCCTTTTTTATGTGGCCGTTTTTTGGGTTGGGAGCTCTTGGGTTGCGTCTCTGGCACTTGCTCGGGTTCTTGTTGAGACCGCGACATACCTTAAACGCTAATATTCATATTAGCGTATCCCATAGGACTTTGGAAAAATTGTTGGGGCATGTTTAGTAATTGTGAAAACCCCATGTTGCCCGTGTCCAAATCTTGAAAGTTAAACGGTTGTTAAGGTTTGGTGGTATTCGGGCGATACGTGTTTGGGTTGCCCGGGTGAGATGGAACACCGAAAGGTGGGTGGAATGGTTGCATGTTTTTTGATTGATGGTTTAAAAAAAATGAGTGAGAGTTTATAAAATTTGAGGTGCAATAGTTTGTTGAGAAAAGGTTGAAAGTTGGGAATTTATAAAAGGTTGAGAGGTGATGAATTTTTTTTTTAATGGTAACTTTCACCATGTGGTGGCTCTCCATTGGCCCATCCAAATTTTCACCTACCTGAAAAATTTCGCATGAAAGCTCTTAGCGTCCATTTCACCTTGAGGGGGGGTTGCTCGTGAATGAGGCGCCAATTTACCCATTTAGCGCCCAATCTTCTAACCACTACGGATGATGTAACTAAATGTACATCGAGGACGTAGAAAGAAAATTCAACAAAGAATAGACTCATGTTATATTTTGTCCCTGAACCACAAAGATTAAGATACAAGTTAAATCTAAGTATAGTAAACCAATGTTTTCATAACCGGACCGGACATCGAACCGGTTGTCTTACTGGTTCACTGGTCGGACCGGTTCAACCGGTCCAACCGGAATTTAGAACCGGATAACATTATATGTATGATTTAACATATATAATTTTAATATTAAAAACACAAACAAATTATTAAATAATTAGAATCATGAATAAAATAAATAGAATTGTTTTCGTTCTTGATTTTCCCACCAAACTTTCCAGACCTCTTCATTATTAAATAATTTAGAATGAAGAATAAAATAAATAGATTTAAAAAAAACACAATTGAAAATAGTGGGAGCAGCTGTGTACTCGTGTATGTGTATTTCCAAACATGAATTTCTTATTTCCTTTCTCAACATCGATATCCACATTCTTCTCCATCAATCTTCTTTCTTCTCTCTAATCTAAACTGTACCATCTTGGTCTATCCAACATACAACTTCAATCATAGATAGAAAGATGAAAAAGGAGACAACAGTGTGACGATACCGGCTGAAAGGAAGACCTGCAAATCAAAAACCGAGCTTCACGGCCGTTCACCACAGATGCTGCAAGAGAGACATGCAAAGCTTCACGACCGGTCCGGCCCATTTAACACCGGTTCCCGGTTTGACCGCCGATCCCCGGTTCAACCGGACGGTCCTCTGCATGGACGGTCCTGACCACTGGACCGGCCCGGAAGAAGTGGCGTTTCCCGGTCCGACCGGTCAAACCGGCCGGTCCGGTCCGGTCCGGGTTTAAAAACATTGTAGTAAACTCTAACAATTAAATATTTCAAAATAAAAGAAGTATTCTTTTAGTCATAAACTATTCCACTACTAAAAAAGTATAAAAAAATTATGAAAATATCGATTAATACGTTAAGACATTTAACAAAAAGTAACAAATAATATTTTTACATCCTAAAACAAATCCACATTTAAACCTAAGTTAATTACAGAAAACAAATCACACACACAAATTATATTATTAACCCATTCATTAATTCATTCATTCCACATCTCCTATAAAACCCTTTTTTCTTCTCTCCACATCCCCTTATTATTATTCCCCCCTCTCTCTCTACTCTCTCTCTCTACAATCACCTATTCATCATCTTCTTTAACCCGAACAACAATAATAATCAACACAAGTTCCACAACCCATCCAGATGACGAAAGACCGGTGGGTGCAATCAGCGTTAACGAACGACGTCGTAGTGGCCGAGCTTCTGTTACGAATCAAACATTCATCAGATAAAGATACAGATTCGTTACCGATAAAGAAAGACGTTACAACAACAACAACAACGATTGTTCTTCCACCTCGATGGGGACATCATAAGACTCGATCGAAATCAACGCCGTCAACTAGCGTTGTAAAAGGTGCGTTTGGTAAAGAACGACGTCGTAGTCCTACCACTCATCTGTCGTGGAGCGGTGGTGGTTCGAGTAGCGATGGTTATGATGATTTAAGTCGTCCGTCAGATCTCTCTTCTGGTTGCAGATCTGTCAAGGTTTGTCTTTCTTCTTAAATCTCTCTCTCTCTCTCTCTGTGTGTGTCTCTCTACTGTTCTTCTTCATCTTCATCTTCATCTTCATCTTCATCTATTATATACTTATATTTTTTTTAATATTAAATAATCGGACCTGATTTAGTTACAAACTGTGATTTCTTCTTTATCTGTTAATAAAAACAAATTTCAATGACTGATTTATAAAAAAAAACAAGTTTCAGTAACAATCCTGATATGTGCCACGTCAGCTTATTCCGGCATCCTATCCTTCCATTGATTTTCAGAAACATTTTACTCTGTTTATGCCACGTCAGATTATTCCGGCATACTATACTTCCATTGATTTTCAGAAACATTTTATTCTGTTTGTGCCACGTCAGATTTAAGTTTTATTTGATCGGTTATCTTTGACTCGCCGGAATATTCTTTTACTGGTAATTTTCTGATAAATTACGGAAAACACCTTCTGGAGAGAAAGGTACAAAAAGGCCAAAAGCTGTTTTCCCCTGTTTCTCGTGAGTTGATTTTCAAGGGTAGTTTTGTAAAAATGTAGAGTTTTATGACGTCGACTAAAACGCATCTAGATCCAAGAAAGTAGACACATCACACAGAGTTTAATATTTTTTCTGGACAAATTTATCCTATCCGTGTTTGGTTAAAGCTAAGTTGGAGTTGGTGGGGTCATCCCGTACGCGGAGGGTATTTTTGTCCTTTTCTCCTTCGTTTTTTTTACTTATTTTTTTAAATTTTTTTTATTCTTTTTTAAGTTTTACCGGGTCGTCTAGCCGGATCCTTAATAGATCTTTTTCGGATCTATTTTCTTCCACTTTCATTTTGCAAGTTTTTGTGATAAAATATTATTTGTTATTTCGTGCGAGTGGAGGGTATTTTTGTACTTTTTCTCTTTCGTCTTTTTATCTACTTTATAAAAGTTTATAAAATTTTGAAATTTAGTTCGGATCTGTCATCTTTGTTACTTTTATTTTGTAATAATTTTTTGATGATAATAAAATATTAAAATGAAATAAATCGCAGAAATTGTTCTCTTTAGGCGCGTGAAAGTGGTCAGCCCTATGCGCGGAGGTTATTTTTGTCTTTTTGTTATTCGTTTTTATTATCTTTTTTTATTTCCGGATTATCATTTCGGACCCTCCATGGATCTTTTTTCGGATCTGTCATCTTCTCACTTTCCTTCTGTAATAATTTCTGAAGATAATAAAAGATAATAATAAATGTTCAGTGAAATTAAGAATCACAGAATTTGTTTTCTTTAGGCGCGTGAGAGGGTATTTTTGTCCTTTCCATCTATATTTTTATGTTACTTTTTTTTAAATCTTTTATAAAATTTATATTTTTTTTTCACTTTTTATTTATTACCGGGTTATCAATCCGGATCCTTCATGATTTTTTTTCGGATCTTTCTTCTATTTTCCATTTTGTAATAATTTCTGTTGATAATAAATTTGGTAATAAATATCCAATGGAATAATCACAAAATTTGTAATCTTTAGGCGCGTGAGTGTATGTCGGCTATATCTTTTTGACTTTTTTTTATATCCCAATTTTTTTTTTTAATAAATTTTTATTTTTCTCGGACAAAGAAAATTACATTAAGATAACGGGCAGGCGGGCAACAAGCTGCGCCGCTAACCCTTTCTGAATAGCAAATTATTTATTTATATTTTTTTTTCAAATTTTGCAGGCAAATGATGGAGCATCAATATCCAGCTACAACAAGTTTGATCAAAACCATAGAAACAAGATGAGGAAGACAGAATTATGTTGCCAAAAAGCGGAAACCGAGGGACAGAGAAGGGGATTTGTATTGCCTGATTTGAATATGACACCGAATGAGGACGATTTGTCGGTGATGGTGATGATGTGAGAATGGAAGAAAGATCAAGAAAGATTTCTTATGTTTCTTGATCTTGAATTGGTATATTATACATATATATTAATATATATGTTTCGGTTATATTGATGGTTGGTTTAACCTGTAAGGGTATGGAATGGCAACCATGAAGAAGGGGTTAGTATAGGAATAGGAGTTGGGATGAAGTTAGATGAAGAATATGTAAAGGATTTTTGATAACTTTTGAAGGTTTTGAGTTTATTCTTTAATGGATTTTGTTAATTTTGGTGTTTTGCTTGTTACATGTTTGAGGAAATAGTAGGATCGACTAGTCGGATTTGAAAATAAGTAAAGAATTGGTGCGGTTGAGTGTTCGTGGAACGATTTATCTCGGTAGGGCTAGTAACGAGCTGAGTTGAGTCTGAGCTTGTTCACAAGACGCAACAAGCTAAGCTTGGGTGAGATTAGTAACTCAATAATATTAGAAAACATATGCACAACGTGTTTTACCTAATACATAACAAGTCCAAATAATACAAAATAAGTTAAGAAATACAAAATAAGATCAAATCAACAAAAAAAAAACTAGTTTTTTAGCATCTAATATAAAAAGTGGATATATGTAAAGGCTGTGTGTATATACAAGTAAAACACAAGTAAAATAATTCGAGTCAAATTTGAGTAAAATTTAGCTCGTGATCGGTTTTAAATCAACCCAATTTTAATGAGTTTTTTTTTTCATTCATTTTTTCACTTTTTCTGAATTCTAAGCGAGCTTTCAACCATAAACCTTTTGGATATCCACTTTTGGTGTTAGTTGGTATGTTAGGAAAACTAGTTGGTATTTTATTTCAGAGTTAATTCAATACTTGTAGCTCAGTTGGTTGGTTGGCCTAAGTTTCTTTTAAGAGGCTTGGGTTCGATCCTCACTAACTACATTTGAAGGACATAATGAGAAATGAGGGATGACTCCTGGCCTATGGTCAGAAGTTTGAGTCCTGATCTCACTCGGGTTTTACCGGTTCTCCATAACGGGTCTTCAGACGGGTGGGGGATCGGGTTTTCCTCGGTTCGGGAACCATCATCGGGTGGGGCTTCTAGCAAGGGAAGCCAATTTGCCTGAGCCCCCTTGTGGGAGTCTCGCAATTATTGTGTTGGTAGTTCTAAAAAAAAATATTTCTTATTAATTTTAAATAATTATTCCATTCTTTTTTTTTTTTTTTCACTTTTTCTGAATTCTAAGTGAGCTTACAACCATAACCATAAACCTTTTGGATATCCACTTTTGGTGTTAGACTGTTAGTTGGTATGTTAGGAAAACTAGTTAGTATTTTATTTCAGAGTTATTATATTTACTTTTTAAATAATTATTTCTTATTAATTTAAAATTTAAAATATTTTTTTTTATTTTAGGTTTTATGTTCTGTTAATATTTATATTTTATTACACGTTTTATGTTTTTCTTAGCATAAACAAGAAAAAAGTAGTTAATATCTTATTTTAAAGTATAACATTATAGTTAATTTTTAAATATTTATTTCCTTAATTCGGTTTTTGAAACTCAATACACCTCCTCACCCACCGGCACATTTTTAATTGTTATTTCAGTCTACTGTAATTTTGTAAGATTATTTTAATCCTTGAATAGAATCCTTGATAAACAAGTTCCAATTAAAGTATTATGGTTCGCCAATAAAAAACAAAATATATTGTATGGGTTTTCTTTCTTATCAAATAATTAGTTGCCAACAATATAATTTTCCTACATCATTTATTTATTTTAGTTATTGTATGTTGGAATCTCTTACGGAAACTTTGAACCCATCCATTCCATTTACATGACCTAGTGGACTAAAAACATTAAATCAACCCAATATAAGTGATGACAAATCTAGCATTTGGCTAATCGGTACTCATATTAGAGATCTACAGCTATATTTGTTTTTCATTTCACTTTTATTTTGTATTTTGGGTTTTATGGCCAATGCTGGCCCGTTTATTTCTACTAGTAAATTACCCCGCGCGTTGCGGCGGTTTTCAAACGTGACTAAGTACGTAAAGGTAACCCAAGTTAAAAAATATTTTTTTTTTTACCAAAATGGTAATTTTAAATTAAAAGTATTTGATACATAAATCAGGATATTAAGTTTTCTTTTAGTTAGTTGTAATACACAGAGAGAAGGAGATAGAATTATTGGCAACAAATACATATATTATATGAGGTTAGACATCATGCTTTAAAGAGTTATACAATTCAACAAACAAAAAAAAGACAAAAATGTCCAATTACTACAACGTTTATAAGCTCCAACAAAGCCTAATAGAATCATCACAAACATTACTTATTATTAAATAGATAGATGTGTAGAAGGATTCAATGAAAAGCTTGGGTTTTATTGAAATTGAATTGGGGTTTAATTAGGTGTTATGAAGGGGTTATATGTTGAAATGGATATGAAGTATGCATTACACATATATACAATGAGCATTATAGGTTGTACACAAGGGCATAAAGGGAACAAAATGACCAAATATTGAAAATTTGTGAAGGGACTCTTCAACTCCCATCTTAAAAATTGTGTAAAATTACCTTCTTACCTATCTCTCCTCCTTAATAAGGTAGTAGAGATAATCATAGAAAGCTTCTGCCGTTAAAAAAAGAAAGAGTAATCGATACTCAAACCAATTTATTTAAACCTCTCCAATACCCTCACCATACCAAAACCCCAACATCAACACTTACTATTGATGGACATCCACAACACTCAGGTTGTTGTCATTGTTCGAGCATCTTAGTGCATGTTTTTTGGGCAATTTACTCACATAGAGAAGAGAGGGAGAAGATGTAGGTGGTGTTTGTTTTCTGGTTAGAAGAGCTTCTAACCTCTTATGTCTGCGCTGCACAGACGCGGGCAGATCGTTTGATTTTTAGAAGACGTAAGACATGAAAAGCTCTTCCCTAGCTCTTTTTTCGTGCAGACATAAGCAATTCTCTTCACACCTCTTCTTCTCAAACACTTTACACAAAAAAACCCTTGTTCCTCTCATCCATGTGAGGTACTGGCTTGGAGATTTTCGTCGTAGACGTGCATTGACCAATAAAGAGAAATTTAACCATGCACCTGTAAAACTTCGAAACGTCATTGAGCGTGCTTTTGGTGTGTTGAAAGCCCGATTCCCTATATTGAAGAGGATGACACCATTTCCGTTAGTTACACAAAGGAACATTATCATTGCATGTTTCGCGCTACATAATTTTATAAGGAAGGCTTGAGCGATAAGTTCTTTACTGAATACGATCAACCCAATGTGTCATTAGGAAATAGTCATGTGCACGTTGATGTTGCTGAAGACGAGGTTGAAGCACATGGTACTGCATCGGATCGGGAATACATGACTCAGTCACGAGATGAAATTGCCGAGCAGTTAATGCAAAATGTGGAATAAATTAGTTCAAACATTGTTATTTGCGGTTTTATGAATATTATTTCAATGTTGTATAACTATTATTTAAATTTCAATGTTGAAAAAATATTGTTTGCTTTAAAAAATCAGTTTTTTTAAAAAAAATTTAGCAGCTTGCAGACGTTAACAAACAAATAGTCTTCTTCTTGCAGACTACAGACCTTTGGTCCACCTCTTCTCTTGCAGATGTCTGCAGATGTGGTCTGCAGACTGCAGATCTTTTACCTCTTCAAAAACAAACAGCACCGTAGATTAGAGAGAGGCATTTTTGATGAAAAGTACCAAAAAAAACACGGATGATGTGTGAAGAGGTATAAGCAATTATACCGCGGCTACCGCACCTGTGCTACGGTCATACCTAAGTCCAACAAGTTACAAGTAACTTGAGGACTTGGGAAGACATGAAGAGGTATAAGCAATTATACCGCGGCTCGTTACTAAGAGCATCGGGATGCGGCATAGCTCCCTACCGAAGGAAGGTACGATCCATCATTGGAGGCCAAGATACCTCCGAATGATAGTACAAAAGGGGGTCCGAGGCAAAGTACAACTTTGTTGACCACTATAAATACCCCCGCCAAAGTACGATTAACACACGAATGCATACACTCCGAATCTCACTTTCTCTCTCTCTACTTTCTCTCACTAAACAAATACTTATCATCACGCCGGAGGGTGGTTACAGAGAGGCCCTCCCTCCTCCTCTGTAACGAGCCTAACGGTCTTTTACCTTGTGCAGGTTTAAGCTTAGGTTCGGAGCATTCCAGATCCATTGTACTCGTCCCTGTTTAGCTGTTATTGCAGGTTCGTCCACTTTTTGGATCTTCAATTGGTGCCATCCGTTTGTACAACCGTTTTCTATATCCTTAGAAGGTAAAGATATCGACGGTTTTTCCCATGGCGGCTTCATCTGAAGGTTTCATTATCGAGGATGTCACAAATACGGAGCATGATGAAGAGACCACCACTGTTACGGCCTTTGTTGTCATCGCCCCGTCTATAGGGCTCTCCAATACCGAAGGACGTTCTATGCCCATGCAGAGTTCGGTGGAAAACATCTTCCGGAGGAATCAAGACACCGCACCAGAGTTTGATGAGGATTTTCTCCTCAAGAACCGTGACTTCTTATTACAGCTTAAAGCACAGCAAGAAAAGGAAGCAAAACTCAAGAGTGTGCAAGTAAACTTGTTCTCCACCGATGGGCCTCAAGCGTCCTCTGGACATGGTTCGGGCCCTGTTTCGCAAGTCACATACTCCACCGTGGTTACCACCCCCGCCTTCGGGACTCCGCAAGGGAGTTGCTTCCTTCCGGGTTACCACGGAACCATGCAACCTATTACCACCGTGGCAGAGCGAAGGCCAGCCATCACCACAGCTGAAGATGATCTTACCACTCCATATCGCCCAGCCTACATGGCTGCATACTCCAAGTTCGCACCCCGTATCGCCAGCGCTCCTTTGCCAGCGAAACGTAAAATGCCCACAACAATAAAAAGATATGATGGCACGTCAGATCCGGATGATCACATTCATGATTTTGGAGGAGCCCTAGAGATTGAGCTATGGCTCATGCCCGCATGGTGTCACATGTTCGCCCAGACCCTTACGGGGGCGGCCAGAGTATGGTTCGACGGTTTACCACCAGGCGAGATAGCAAATTGGACCGAACTTCGTCGTGCTTTTCTACAAAACTTTTCCCAACAGCGGAGGTGTTCAAAAGACATCACCGAAATCCATAACATCCGTAGAAAAGACGGGGAGTCGCTTGAAAGGTTTATTGACAGGTTTAACAAGGAAAGCATGCAGATTAGTGGAGCTCTCGATCAACTGCGGATCTCCGGCTTTTGCCACGGAGTCCGAAACAACCAGCTCGTGGAAAAATTACATGAAGACCTTCCAAAAACCATGGAAGTATTGATGGAGCGGGCACGAGCCTTTGCTCGGGGAAAAAGTGCCTGTAGCCAGACATATGACAACGAGTACCATTCCTCGTCAAGAAGTAGTTCATGGAAGAAGGGTTCGGGAGCTCAAAGCTCGGACCGAAGTAATTCCTGGAGTAAAAACAGGTCGCAACCTTACTCCAGAAATGATAAAAGCTCCACTGGCCGAAACTCCTCTTCACACCGTGGGTCAAGTTATGCCGACCTCCTAAAATCTCCTAGTGAGATACTTAGCACAGAAAATGTTGATTTCCCCAAGCCCCCGAAGCAGAAGCCCACATTCGACAAAAACACCAAAAAAATACTGCGACTACCACCGGGCCAGGGGCCATGATACTGATGACTGTTGGTCATTAAAACAAGAAATTGAGAAAGCCCTTAAAGCGGGTAAGTTGTCGCACTTGGTGAAAGAAATCAAAGAAGGAAAAGCTAACACCACAAATATTGCCAATCCAAACGATCAAGCAGGGATACATATGATCCGTGCCCTCAAACAGCAGGGGACGAAGCGGAATAATGATCATGTCGCGACATGGATGGCCCAGCCCATCACCTTCCCTTCCATCTCACCAAATAACTATAAAGAAGGTCCGATAATTGTATCAGGGATCGTGGCCGGACACAAAACTCACCGGATTTACGTGGATGGAGGAAGTGCCTCCGAAATTATGTATCTTCAATGTTTCCAGTTGTTAGCTGAAGCGTCGCAACAGCGATTGATCCCCGTCTCCATGCCTTTGATAAGTTTTTCTGGGGAAATTGTCCAACCAATCGGACAATTGTCCCTTCCAGATACGTTTGGTTCCGGATCATTGCAAAGAACGGTTATCCTGACCTTTCTGGTGGTAGGGTCAAGATCGGTGCACAATATCATATTGGGCAGGCCCGGAATGAAAGCATTCGGAATGGTAACATCTACCATCCACGGAGCGCTAAAATTCCCCACAGAAAAAGGAATAGCCACCCTAGAATCTGAAGTTGGGCTTGGTATCTCTGAAATTCGCCAGTCCTTAAGTTCGGGACAGGATGACAATGACTCGAGAGAATCTGAGGCTGCAGCAGCAGTTGAAAAATGGTCGGTACATCCCCGATTTCCGGAACAGAAACTTTCTGTGGGTGCCCAGCTCCCCGCCACAGCCCGAGAAAAGCTCTGGAATCTACTTTCGAGTTCATTAGATGTTTTTGCGTGGGAACATTCAGATATGACTGGGGTTCCAAGGAGCTTGGCTGAGCATAAGTTGAACACCTACCCAGGAATAAAGCCCGTAGCATAGAAGAAGAGAAGCATGGCCCCCGAACGGGTCAAGGCTATAGCAGAAGATGTAAAAAATCTTTTACGGGCAGGAATTATCAGAGAAGTACGATACCAGATTTGGGTAGCCAACCCTGTTTTGGTAAAAAAGCAGGACGGAGCTTGGAGAATGTGTGTAGATTTCAAAGACCTAAACAATGCATGTCCAAAAGACTGCTACCCCCTCCCTGAGATTGATGTAAAGGTAGATGTCGTGGCTGGATTTCGGCTGAAATGTTTCCTTGACGCCTATAAGGGCTATCACCAGATTCAGATGGCCGAAGGTGATGAAGATAAAACAGCATTTGTTACGAACAACGGCCTATACTGCTATACCAAAATGCCGTTTGGACTTAAAAATGCAGGAGCTACATATTAGAGGTTGATGGACTCGGCCTTCAAGGATCAGATAGGGAAGAACCTCGAAGTATATGTAGATGACGTGGTTATCAAAAGTACAACAGAAGACTCCATGGTAGAAGACTAATAGGAAACATTCGCCAAGCTGCGGGAGATCAACATGAAGCTGAATCCCAAAAAATGTTCTTTTGGTCTGGAAGAAGGAAAGTTTTTAGGGGTATTGATGGCCCGGGATGGTATAAAAGCTAACCCGGAAAAGGTCGAAGCAGTGTTAAAAATGCAACCTCCCAAATGCCTAAAGGAGATGCAGTCCCTAAATGGGCGTTTGGTGGCTTTACACCGCTTTCTCTCCAAGGCCGCAGAGAAAACACTGCCCTTCATGAATGTCTTAAAAAAGAGTCCGGGAAAGGAAAATTTTGAATGGACCACGGAGGCAGATGCTGCCTTCACAGAGTTAAAAAAGTGCTTGGTAAATTTACCCGTCCTAACCGCACCAGAACCAGGAGAAACACTGACAGTGTATCTCTCGGCCTCAGATGGAGCAATATGTTCCGTTCTTGTCGTCACCAGAGCTACGGTCCAACGCCCGGTGTATTACATCAGTAGGGCTCTCCGAGAATACGAAGTCCGTTATCCGATACTCGAAAAATTGGCCTTAGCTCTCATTCACACCTCCAGAAGACTCCGTCGATACTTTCAGGCTTTCAACATTGAAGTACAATCCGAGCAACCAATACTTAGCATTTTGAGAAAACCAGAAGCCTCTGGAAGAATGACCAAGTGGGCTATTGAGCTCGGTGCTTTCGATATTACTTATAAAACTAGAGGTCCGGTTAAGGGGCAGGCAGTAGCCGATTTTTTGGTGGAAATCCCCAAAATTCTGATGGTTGAGTCGCCAATTCCTCCGGAGCCCACATGGTCTTTACACACCGACGGGGCTTCAGGTACGGAAGGATCGGGAGCGGGCTTGGTCTTATGTGAAGCCGAAGGACGCGAACTACTTTACGCGATCCGTCTAAACTTCAAAAGCTCGAACAATGAAGCCGAATACGAAGCACTCTTGGCAGGGCTGCGGCTGGCCATCAAAGTCGGAGCCAAAAAGGTACAAGTGTACGATAATACTTAATAAGCTCCCTGCTAAACGCAAAGTATATTATAAAAACCTAAGACACGTATGCCTCTTGCAGGTTATAGCACATGTCGATTCTTTGCTGGTAGTAAACCAGATATCCAGAGATTATGAGGCTAAAGAACCTAACATGATTCTTTACTTAGCCGAGGTATTGGATCGACCCAAACCTTCAAAAAACTCCGGACGTCACTAAAAAAGAAATAGACTAACCGTTGCTTTAAAATGCAGGCTAAAAAGTTGATGAAATAGTTCGAAGCGTGCCAGGTGGTACACATTCCTGGGAGCAAGAACAAGAAAGCAGATGCTTTGAGCAAACTCGCTGCCACAACCACGGACATCATAAACCAAGAAGTACACATGGAAGGCCTACAAGGCCCGACAGTCCAGGCAGCCGCAGTCCTATCAATAAACTCACAGACAGACAACTGGATGACTCCCATAATGCAGTACTTAACCAATGATGTTGTCCCGGACGACAAAGTAAAAGCTCGAAAATTAAAAGTCAAAGCTCTCCAGTACCAAGTGATTGACGGACAATTGTACCGAAGAACATTCTTAGGACCGCTTCTCAAATGTGTGGATTTGGATGAGGCTTCTTCATACATCATTCAAGAAATCCACCGAGGCATATGCGGTATACATTCCGGTCCTAGAATGATGGTGGCAAAGATAATGAACGCCGGATACTTCTGGCCGGGAATGCATAACAGTGAAGTATCCGAACTCCAAAAATGCAATGAATGCCAAAGGCACGCTCCAGTTAGTCTTCGAGCTAAAAACAACTTGATTCCAGTAACAACAGCATGGCCATTCCAACAATGGGGCATCGACATCGTCGGACCTTTTCCCAAGTCCACCGGAGGCATGAAGTTTCTACTAGTAGCCGTGGACTACTTCACGAAGTGGGTAGAGGCTCGACCACTTTCCTAGATCTCGGGAAAGGAAGTGAAAATGTTTGTCTGGGAGCAGATAGTTTGTCGCTTCGGGTTACCCCAAACAATAGTCAGCGACAATGGAAAGCAGTTCGCAGACAACCCCTTCAAAAAGTGGTGTCAGGATCTGCACATCCAACAGTCATTCGCCTCGGTGGCCCACCCGCAGGCGAATGGTCAAGTGGAGCGTATAAACAGAAGCTTGGTTGAGGGGATAAAAAAGAGGTTGGGAAGAAGAAGAAGCGGCTGGGTAGATGAACTCCCCAATGTTTTATGGGCTTATCGAACTTTCACCAAAACCAGCACGGAGAAACACCCTTCAGCCTCACATACGGGACTAAAGCGGTCATACCAGTCGAGATCGGATCCCCCTCCTCTCGAATCCAAAGCATTGAAAATAACAATCAAGAACTCCGTATGAATCTTGACCTACTAGGCGAAAGAAGGGAAGCCGCAGCCGTCAAAGAAGCGCGGTACAAGCAAAAGTTGGAAAAATTTTACAACTCTAGAGTGAAAGAGATCCGGTTCAAACCCGGAGATTATGTATTCCGGTGCAACGAGGCTAGCGGTGTAGAGAAGGGAAAGATGGCCGCATCTTGGGAAGGGCCATACATTGTCAAAACCGCAGGAGGGAAAGGTGCTTATACCCTCCAAACCCTAGAGGGGAAGGATATACCTCGCACCTGGAATGGTGTCCACTTGAAAAAATGCTATATGTAAGCATGACCAGCTAGTTTTCCTAAATAGTATTTCCTCTTAATTTAATATTGTAATGTGGGATGTGCCATTCCCCACTATTTCTCTTTTCTTGTTACTATTCGGGATGTAACATTCCCCGACGAAGTATTAATAAAAAGCTGGTTCTTACTTTGAAAAAACTCTAAGGTGCTAATATGAGCCGAAGCTCAAAAACGAGCTCGACACAACAAACGTCACGTGGTATGTAAGACATCAAACAGGAGTAGCAAAAAGAACCGGATCAAAGTGGATACGTTTTGATCCGGGTCTCAACTAACCTAAATCAAGCACCTTGCAAAATTTTAAACACAGTCATAAAACAAAAATTTATCTATAAAAAGGGAGAACCTAAAACACCAGCACGCGGCATGGACGATAGCGGCGTTCCGGTAAGGAAACCCTACAAACCATGGTTATCTAAAAAACATACAAATCCGCGGATAAAATTAAGGCATAGCGAAATACGTGGACGCGCGATTAATTAAGCTACGAGCCTTCTCCCTATCGGTCACTATGAGACCAAGGACATCACCTAAGGCAAAACATACTGCATACGATCCTTAATAAGCACAAGAAACACAACCCGAACCCATGACAAGGTTCGGAAGTTAGCTTACATTCAAATAAATTCGAACCTAACAAAAGGTCCGAACCTGGTGGTACTTGTCCAAACATATTACAAAATAAGTCCGGACCACACAAAGGTCCGGAACGAATAAAATTGTTTAAAATAGAAAGTGTTCAAGTAGATGAAAGCTTAAGCCCCTCGAAGGCTTTAGGAAGGGACTCCGCAGGACCAGTCACTTGGTCAGCAAGCTTGGCTATTGGCGGGAACACCAGGGTGTCATAAGTCTTGACCGCGGCCATAAGCTGTGCATCGACTTCGGGCTTCAACAAGGGGTTCTTCTCCAACGAAATCCCCTTAGCAACGGCCGCATACCCGGCCTTCAAGCCCTCGTTAAACCCGGCCGCGTTCATAGCGTTAACAACCCCGCTCACAGCTTGCTTCATGATCGGACCTTTGTGAACAAAGTCCGCGATACGTTGAGCTCCCTCCGCCAGGAAAAACTTTTTGAAGCCAAAAAGTTCATCAATATTTGCAACAAGCTCAGCTCTCTCCTTCCTCCAGGCCTCCTCGTCCTCGGCCATCTTCTTTTCGACCGCAGCATACACCTGCTGGGCCACCCTCTCCCCCTTCAAAGCGTCGTCACGTTCTGGGCAAAAAAGAGAGTTCAGTAACTAAAGAAAAAGGAAAAAGAGAAATACTCACAGACGCACGTACCAGCTGTCAAGGCATCCGTCCCTCTCCACAAAGATTCCATCGTGGTTTCCATCTGCTTGATCACATCTTGAAGCTCTTTAGTGGATGCGGCATGAGAAGCTTCGGAAGAGTTGAACTTTCTCTTCAAATTTTCCAACTCCTTTAGGGCTTTGTCCCAGGCTTCAGCAGCGGAGGCCAGGGCCTTTTGAGAAGAGGAGGCTTATTGCTGGGCACTCTTCAGATTATCTTGAAGTTGCTTCATTGCCCCAGAACTACCACCTGATGCCATCTTCTTCCGTAGCCTGTCTCTATCAACCTCCGCATCCATCCATCTTCTGTAAGCTTCGGCCACTAAAAAGTTGGACTGGGCCTGATTCACCAAAAGAGCTTCGCACAAGGTCGGGGACTCCATGCTATGATAGTACTCGCGGTCGGCCGGAGTGTCCAAGTTAAAGAGCATCATGCGAGCCGAAAGAGCATCCACCACCCTATCTCCATTCTTTAAATCCCACTCCGGGGAGAACTTCTCGTCAGCAGCCGAAGCACCCGCCCCAGCATCACCACCTACCATCGCTGCAAAACCACATGTGGCAAACACTTCAGTCTCAAACCAACTTGGGGGGAAAGCAGCATCATTATCCCCCATGCCAGATTGAGAAAGAAGAGGGGACTGACGAAACTCACCAAACTGAACTCCCTTGCCAGACACCTTATCAACCACCGGGCTATTGAGCCCCACAAAACCCTCATCCTCCTCTTCATCAATGACAAACTTCTCTCCAACTTGATTGACCTGGGGATGATCTACCATTAATACCGGGGCTGAGTCACGGGAGGATTGTCCTCCGTACAAGTGATTTTCAAGGTTATTCAAAAGGTTAGAAAATACCTCATCAGGATGGTCTAAAAATCTTATCTTATTCGGAGCTTTCGAACTAGCCCTGGTACCCTTCGCTCCAACACGCTTCCTTTTTCCGGAATCCCCTGAAACAGAGGTTTCAGTCAAAGACCTATTCTCAACATTTCCTAAAGCACCAGGGGAAACAGACTTGGTAGGATTGGAAGGCTCGGCAGCAGCGTCTGTGGCGGGAATAGAAGCAGTGTCCTTCTGAGAAGAAGTTGTTGCAGTGGGATGGGGGATAGAAGAAGTATCCTTCTGAACAACCTCGGTATTCAAGCCTTCCTCCTCCACAGTCTCGGTATTAACCCCCACGGTTAAACCTTCTCCTCCGGTCCCGCTTGCGCCAGCCGCGGTGTTCTGAGCGGGACGGATAGGCTGTTGAGCTCTTGTAATTTGGTCCAGGATGGGCTTGCTACGTTCCAAGTCAACATGAGAATATGACAAAGCCGAATCATTAAAAGTGGTGAGCTTCAAACTATCAAGCAACGACATTTCTGCAAAAAAGGGGAACACTAAAGTCAGAAAATAAAGGCTAAAAAACTTTAATAGAAAGCAGTAAAATATAAGCTCCCCACTCACCCTCGCCATCATATAAAACTACTGGCCACCGGTCATGCAAATCCTAGTTACCGCTGACACAGCCTAAAACAAGCACATGCTCCGGATACTTCTGTATGTTGGTTTTATTTTCGGCAAGACCCACATACAACGCACGGTTATACCTAAAATTCTTGGGCAAATCCCATTCAGAGGACTCAAACCGCGTGCACCATGTCATGTCCGAAGGCAAGCAGCGGTCATCAAGCCAGAAGAACTAGTTTTTCCAGTTCTTCAAACTGGTGGTCTGGTAGTCATGACAACTCTCCAGGGATCTCCGCTTCTCAAAAGTATACCAACTTCCTTGTTTGTTCAGCTTATAAAAACATCGAAACACGTTCAGATCCGCGCCTTTCTCCAAAGCTCGACAAGAAAGCTCGAAGTGGTTAATGCGGCTAAGACCAAATGGGTTCACTTGCGAGATATGCACTCCGTGAAATCGTAAAACCCGCATCAAAAATTTGGTAAAGGGGACGCGGTAATTAGCAAAGTCGCAGACCCGGGTGTAAAACCCAAACTTTCCTTCACGAAAGGGGTAAATGGGCTCATGGGGATCAGGCAAAATAGGGTTCAGATCACGAGGTATCCTATATTCGTCTAAGAACCGAACTAACCTATCTGAAGATAATTTGGAAAAGGTAGTACCCATATCATCCTTCACCATCTCTAAGGGCGAATAATCAGATACGAGTTTAAGGAAAGAAGGAACGCACCTTAATCGGTTGCAGGGAATCGTCTTGCAGATAAACAGGCGGGAACAACAGGAAAGCTCCGGCTCGTAAGAATGATTGAAAAAGAGAGAATAGTAAAGTAAAAAGTAAAAAATGAAAAAGAGGGATTATATAGAGGCAAAAGGAAACCGTTGAGATGGCCAAGTGGGGGACAACTGGATAGAATGAGTGGTCCAGATTGTCTCGACAACCCAACCGCCATCACATCAGCAGACTCATCGCATGGTCACAAACACGTCCACGTGTCCCTCAAAATTTCGACAGCTGGCTTGAACACGCGTCGACAATCCTCACAATCTCCCCAAACACCGTAGTACAACCAAGAAGCCACGAGATGCCTAAGTCCAACAAGTTACAAGTAACTTAAGGACTTGGGAAGACATGAAGAGGTATAAGCAATTATACCGCGGCTACCGCACCTGTGCTACGGTCATACCTAAGTCCAACAAGTTACAAGTAACTTGAGGACTTGGGAAGACATGAAGAGGTATAAGCAATTATACCGCGGCTACCGCACCTGTGCTACGGTCATACCTAAGTCCAACAAGTTACAAGTAACTTGAGGACTTGGGAAGACATGAAGAGGTATAAGCAATTATACTGCGGCTCGTTACTAAGAGCATCGGGATGCAGCATAGCTCCCTACCGAAGGAAGGTACGATCCATCATTGGAGGCCAAGATACCTCCGAATGATAGTACAAAAGGGGGTCCGAGGCAAAGTACAACTTTGTTGACCACTATAAATACCCCCACCAAAGTACGATTAACACACGAATGCATACACTTCGAATCTCACTTTCTCTCTCTACTTTCTCTCACTAAACAAATACTTATCCTCACGCCGGAGGGTGGTTACAGAGAGGCCCTCCCTCCTCCTATGTAACGAGCCTAACGGTCTTTTACCTTGTGCAGGTTTAAGCTTAGGTTCGGAGCATTCCAGATCCATTGTACTCGTCCCTGTTTTAGCTGTTATTGCAGGTTCGTCCACTTTTTGGATCTTCAATGTGAAAAGTGAAGAAGAGCGGGATACATTTTTTAAGTCGTTCTTTGTTATAAGATGTCCCAAGTCTAGACAAGGGAGAAAAAGGGTGGCATAAAAGTTTTTAAAGAGCTTTCATTTTGGATATTCTTAGTGTCACCTATGTCATCATTTACCTACAACCTTCCGTCGTTGCTACCATTAGTGCCACATACCGTTGTTTTCCATTAGGGGGTTGAGACACTTCCGGCAAAGTTGCCGAGTCCCACCCAACCCCATCTTGCCACGTCAAAGTCAAACCGAACCCACCTTGATTTTGGTGAAATACACCTTGCCGGTCGGTTACTTCTTGCCGACGGTGAAGTTTTTGATCGTTGTGGAGGGGCGGTGGCGGTGTTGTCGATCAACAACTGTAGCCGAGTTAAGCTACCTAAGGAGTGCCCCGTCCCCCCTTACCAACATCGCCAATGGCCCCCCACTACCACTATTTACCATTACCAACACTACCTACAAGTAGTATCCCTCTCACCACTTACCTCCTCAACCACCCTACCGTCACACAATTACCACTTACTATTATTGTCACCCATCACCTTCCGGTAATAGCAGTGGGCTAGAGGCAGCATGTTATGGTGTTTGGTTGAGTGGGGATATCAAATACTTGTCGTTGGAGCAGTGGTGATTGTGGGTGATGGTGAAAAATAGTCGTGAGGGTGACATGTAGTCAGGGACGGAACCACAGGAGGGTCAGGAGGGTCCGTTGACCCTCCGGCAACCGAACCTTGTGTGAACCCGTATACCTAACAAACTACCTTCTTTGTAGTTTGACCCTTCAAATGTATCTCCAAGATCAGTTAAGGTGAAGAAAAAGAGAGTGAATAACATATTAAAAGCTCTGGTCGGAGAAGAGCTCTGTTATTGCGGTTGACACAGTAGGGTGTAAAAGAAAGAACATCGGAGAAGAAATGAATTTAGTTTGTTAAATAAAAAAACTAATATTTAATTTAATATTATATAATGACCGTACCAACTTTTTCTTTGTTATGTTACTGTATTATTACTTTAATATTAAAAGGTCACGGCTTTTATTTTTCTCTTTTTACTATTGTTGTTTATATTTTTTTTTATTAACTGATTATCTAGTTTGCTTTGGATCGATATTCACTTTCATACCGTTTTCGTTTGTTTTTAATCATATTATTAAAAAGATATAATTAGATTATATAATTTTCCACATGTATGGAGTTATCTTTTTTGTTACTAAGAAAAATAACTTTCAAAAATTTAAGGGTCAATCCAAACACAAAGTCATCAAATCCCTTAAAGAACAAAAACGTAACGATATAAGAGTTTGGTAATAAGTTTATTTTGTTTATACCTAACGTATGTGAAAAAAGTTCTATTACGACCCCCCGGTTAAAAAGTTCTGGTTCCGCCACTGCATGTAGTGGTTAAAGTGAGAGTGTGAGACTAAGTGTAACAAACTAGGCCGATTCAAGTGACGAGTCATAACATGTTTGTTGCAAGTCAAAAGGGGCTCTGGGCTTCTAGCCAAGATGTAGTCATGTCGAAATGAGTTGTTTTAGAAATAATATCAAAATAGATTTACTTGGAATCATTTACATAAGTAGTAGAGTTATTTTTTTAGAAATTACTTTTGGGAGGTATTGGGAAAAAAAACCAAAAATGGTGATGTGTAGTTCTCAATTGGCGGCATCTAATAAATCCAACCTTGATGCCGCCAATTGATAAGTTAACATTGAAGCCGCCAATTGAGATGGCCATATTGATGCCGCCAACCAAGATGTGCACATTGATGCCGCCAATTCATTTCTCACTTTCATTTCTTATATAAACCGAGCCTCTGCCCATTCTCTCCATCACATTCCACACCTAAACAAATACATTATAACCACAATAAAACCCCCATTTACAACACACTGTTTTCTGCGGGGATAAGCCATGCTGTGGCGTCCCTCTTTCTGGGGTCCAAGAAAGCGCGGTCTTTGGATCGGTGTTACATCCACATGAAACTACTTGGATCGATGTTACATCCACACGTGGTATAACACGTGTTGAATGCAACGTTGTCTTTGTAGTTTATAATATTTTGCCGTTGGTTGTCGGTGGTGCTCTCAATCTCCAGTCTACCAAACCCGGACATTCCAACGGCATAATTAGGGGAGTCAACTTTCCAGACAAAGGCTGTAGGGCAAGGCCATCCGGTGTTGAAGAATCACATCATGTGATTAGCGACGTCGAAGACATCGGATGATGCGGTTCTTCACCGTGCTATTCTTGTATGGCAGCCTGGGTTGACCATTGGGTACCTGTAGATTTCGTACACATGTTCAACAGATTGATTGATGTTCCCCTGTTTGATTCAGATGGGTTCCCCCTGGAATGTGAGAAACGGAAACCATTGGGTACCTGTAGATTTCGTACACATGTTCAACAGATTGATTGATGTTCCCCTGTTTGATTCAGATGGTTTCCCCTGGAATGTGAGAAACGGAAACTTAATGAACTCGGTAGATTGTATAGTTTGATTGAGTAGTTTGGAATTGGTGATCTCGGAAATAAATTGTCTTGTAACTCGGTAGGCTATATAGTTTGATTGAGTAGTTTGGAAAAATAGTTGTTAAGTAAATTTGTATTATTTGTTTTAAATAAATCTATCATTATTAACTTGCCCGTTTTCAATCGTTGGGTGGTGGTCCTTGATTCCCGTACCCATCATTATGCGGGGGATGGTAATGTAAATCACTAACATCGTTAAACATAAACATTAATAGGAGAAACAATAATACATAATCAAGTAACATGACGAGAAGTTGCTTCACAACGGCATTTGTATAGCTCATCTGCCATGTGTCGTCGATAATTCACACAAGCATCTTCGACGTCGATTTCTAGCGACAACGACTTTTTTCTCACAAGCCTATCCATCATCATACAAACCAAGACACCAGCATTATCAACCTTTCCCTTGTCTTGGGGCACATCTAATTCAACTAAACCAACAGAAATTGGTGTTTTGTCCACGCGATTAGACTTCAGCCAGTAACGAATACGTTTTAGAAACCATTCGAAAAAAAGCCTAATCATCTCCATATAGTGAGAAACTTCGCGTCGCCTTTCGTTTCTCCATCTCTTATCAGTCCAATATTGGGTAATTACCATGTTTCTTAGATCAATTAGGATAAGCAGCCAGTCTCCCACCCCCATCGATAAAGGAAGGTAAATGCGGTCAACTTCCCAGAATGGCGGGTAGGGTTCCATTCTTCCAGCCATGTCGAGGGCAACTGAAGAATTCGAGTCCTTCATTTCATCATAGAAGGCAGGGGGTAAAACTGTCCAACGTAGCTGTGAAGCAGGATCTCTTAAAAGCTTTGCTTGTCTAAGTCGCATCAGTCTTACCGTCCACGCCTCAACGTGCTGAAATCATAATAATGCATAAGGTTCGTTATTAAGTTAAGCAAATCAATTTACTTTCAAGTTAAATTAACGTGAAAATTACCGTTGCGGATAGCGCCCTGTTGGGTTGGCACCCTAGAAGTGTACCCCAAAAATTTCTGTCTAGTTTGGCGGAAATGAAGCGAGTGTAGCAAAATGGGGCATCCCCGTTTGTATAAAAGTCGACAACATCAGCAGACCAGTTGGTTCTGCACTGTTGGTTTTCTTGCGGGTTTTCTTTGGGCTTGTCTTGGTCGTTTTCGGCTGCTTTCACTTGTGGGTTACTTGAAGTCGAACCAGCCGTGAATGTTGTTGATGGCTTGCGTAAACGCCTCCAAATGTGCTCGGTCGATTTTACCGTTTTAGGAGCTGGTTGTGAACAGTAAAAGCCGTCTCCATTGTTTTCCATTGTTATATATTTCAAATATGAGTGGGTAAGAGAGAAAGAAGTTGAGTGACTGTTGTTTGTGAATCAGCTAGCTGCTTGCTTTTAAAGAGGTGAACCCTTGTAATGGTTTGGCGGCATCTACATGAAGCCTCGTAATGGTTTAGCGGCTTCTATACCTCGTAATGGTTTGGCGGCATCATAAAAAGTTGAAGCCGCTAAATGGTTAAGCGGCTTCTACATGAAGTGAAAAATGCCCCGGCTGACGTGTTTGGCTCTCTATACAGTCTGGCAGGGCCTGGCAGTCAGGTAACCGGACCTTCGGACGCGTTGTCCTTGGCTAGTACACGGGTGTCGCACCATGTCCGGGCCGTTTTCGGGTCTCCGGGGCCTGATCCAGGCGGCCCGAAAACGGCCAGGAGGTCATTTTTCAAAAAACCCACAAAGTGGAAAATGGCCCGGGCTGACGTTTTTGGCTGTCTATACAGTCTGGCAGGGCCTGGCAGTCAGGTAACCGGACCTTCGGACGCGTTGTCCTTGGCTAGTACACGGGTGTCGCACCATGTCCGGGCCGTTTTCGGGTCTCCGGGGCCTGATCCAGGCGGCCCGAAAACGGCCAGGAGGTCATTTTTCAAAAAACCCACAAAGTGGAAAATGGCCCGGGCTGACGTTTTTGGCTGTCTATACAGTCTGGCAGGGCCTGGCAGTCAGGTAACCGGACCTTCGGACGCGTTGTCCTTGGCTAGTACACGGGTGTCGCACCATGTCCGGGCCGTTTTCGGGTCTCCGGGGCCTGATCCAGGCGGCCCGAAAACGGCCAGGAGGTCATTTTTCAAAAAACCCACAAAGTGGAAAATGGCCCGGGCTGACGTTTTTGGCTGTCTATACAGTATGGCAGGGCCTGGCAGTCAGGTAACCGGACCTTCGGACGCGTTGTCCTTGGCTAGTACACGGGTGTCGCACCATGTCCGGGCCGTTTTCGGGTCTCCGGGGCCTGATCCAGGCGGCCCGAAAACGGCCAGGAGGTCATTTTTCAAAAAACCCACAAAGTGGAAAATGGCCCGGGCTGACGTTTTTGGCTGTCTATACAGTATGGCAGGGCCTGGCAGTCAGGTAACCGGAACTTCGGACGCGTTGTCCTTGGCTAGTACACGGGTGTCGCACCATGTCCGGGCCGTTTTCGGGTCTCCGGGGCCTGATCCAGGCGGCCCGAAAACGGCCAGGAGGTCATTTTTCAAAAAACGCACATTTCATAAATCCACAATACATAAACACATAATACATAAACACATAATACATACATCCTAATCCCAAAGAACTTATTTAAAGCTTACATAAACACATACTAAAATCCTAAATTACTTGGGAGTAGCCAGTGGTGATGGTGGTGATGGCCTGCTGGTGTAGCCTGCTGGTGGGGGGGTGGTTGTACCTTGGTTTTGGGGGATCTGTGTACTCTCTTGCATCCGGGGGTGGGTGCTGACAACCTTAAACGGTCCAAATCCCGTAGAGCCGTGGCATAATCCACAACCCAGACCAACTCCTCTTCCGTTAACTCATCATCTGCTGGGGGAGTAGGATGACTTGTTTGAGTAGGAGCAGGAGGAGGAGTTATTTGAGTAAGAGCAGGAGGAGTTATTTGTGCAGTAGGAGGATTATAGAACGAAGGTTGTGCAGGAATAGGAGGAGATGAAAATGATACTCTCCGTCCCCGGCGAGAGTATCGCCGGACATTTGAAGATCCGTCACATTCGTGATAACCGCCACCCATAGTTTTTAAACCCGATGAATAGAGGAAATTGTGACTTAGATTGAGACTTGATATGGTATTTATACTGGTTTGGCGGCATCATGAAAAGTTGATGCCTCAGAATGGTTTGGCGGCATCATGATGCCTCAGAATGGTTTGGCGGCATCATGATGCCTCAGAATGGTTTGGCGGCATCATGATGCCTCAGAATGGTTTGGCGGCATCATACAAACTTGATTCCTATTTAAGGGATACTCATCCCAATCCATCAACACACCAAAATTTCTTCTTAAACTATCTCTATATCTCTATATCTCACAAACCCAATCCATCAAATGGCTACTTTCGTTCCATACCTGGTTAGATTATACTGGGGTGGTAAGTTTTCATACGTAAACGGGGTTGTTCAAGATGATAACTCGTTGGAATCATCGAGCTTTATTATGCGACAGAAGATGTCTTTTGAACAACTGGTTGAATGTGTATGTGCTCATGTTAATATCAACAAGGAAGCTGTTACTGTCAAACTCCTGCTCGGATACACTTATGCTGGGTACTCTCAAACCAGCCAAATTTTCAACAACGACGGGGTTGATATGATGGATTATTTAGCCGCTGAGAGACGTGGCGACTTTGTTGCGGAGATCTATGTTGAATGGCAACAAGACCCTCCGTTACAACAGCTTACTTTTACTAACCTGCTACGTGACGTGTCGAACGTAAATGTACCACCCTTTGGGTCTCAGCATGATTTCCCCCCAATGGAACATGATGCCGATAACGAAGTCAATGACGAGGCAGGATCCCCTATGACGGACGAAGAATGTTTACAAGAACCTCAATATGTTGCCGGTAATGACAACAATGACGGGTTTGATGAATCCGGAAGCGGAGACTCTAAAGACACGGAAGATAGTGATGACGAACAACCGGCATCAGAAGACTCTGAAGACTCCGCAAACGAGGCCGATCCTACTCAGGCGACGACCCAACAGACACCACCAAATGACAACCTGGCTCTCCAGTTAGGTCCACGTCAACACTACGATCCTCAAGATGATGTGGAGATAACAGATTACATGGTTCAAGAATACGAAGAGGATGAGTTCGTGTTATGGAACCCAAAAGCAGGGGACAATATCCGGCTTGGTATGTATTTCAAATCAAAAGAAGAGGTAGACCGTGCGGTTAGACAGTGGAACATCCGTCGTGGACGGGAGATGTATGTCAAGTCAAGCAAACCGAAGGTATACACGGTCGTATGTTACACCAGACACCCAAAGTTTGTAAATCTTTTCTCTAGTGGCCGCAACTGTGAGTGGCGTTGCACGGCATCGATTCGGTCTGACTCACATTACTGGCGAATTACTGTATGGGCTACAAAACACAGCTGTTATTCTTCGGCCGTACGTAATAGCAACAGAAGTTTAAAGGCAAAGGATATTGCAAGACACATCTTACCGCAGATACGTACGGACATAAAGATTAAGGTAAAACATATCCAAACCCATGTCAAGCAGGCCCTGAATGTTGATGTTTCGTATTCCAAGGCGTGGCGAGCAAGAAGAAAGGCCATAGAAACTATCTATGGTGACTGGGACAACAATTTCAAGGAGTTACCCACATACCTTATGTGGCTGCAGTCGAGGAACCCAGGTACCATTGTTTCGTTCTTTAATCATCCGAACGGGGATCCGAATTACCCCACGTTTAAATATATTTTTTGGGCGTTCGCTCCTTGTATCCGTGCATTCCATCGATGCATGCCTGTCATATCGGTGGACGCGACTCATCTCAAAGGACCCTACCGGGGTAAGCTGATCCTTGCGGTAACAAAGAATGCAAACAACTACATCCTGCCTGTGGCGTATGCTGTCGTTGACGAAGAGACTGTACACAGCTGGTGTTGGTTTTTCCAAAACCTTTCTGAGTACGTTACCCTTGATAGCATGGGGCCTTTGTGTGTGATATCAGACAGACACAACGGCATAATTAATGCTATGGAAAACCTTCCACAGTGGAAGGAACCCAACGCCTACCATCGTTACTGTCTTCGTCACATCAGAAGCAATTTCAGCGGGAGGTTCCGAAACAAAACCCTACGGAAACTGTGTTGGTCAATTGGTAGCACATCTCAGAACCTAAAGTATCGCTGGGCTGTTAGCGAAATGAGGCTGAAAAATCAAGAGGCATGGGACTACCTTAACAACATTGATAAGACTAAGTGGACGGTTAGGTATGATAAAGAGCGTCGTCGGTGGGGTAACCTAACGACGAACATCTCGGAGTCCATGAACAACGTCTTGCGTGAAGCGCGACTACTGCCTATCACAGCTCTCATTGACTACACCTTTCGCAGAGACGTCGAACAATATGTTAAGCACACTCAAATTTCGAGCGTTTGCAACACACCTCTACCCCCTCGCATATGGAGCAGGTATGAGAGCCTTTTGGGAGTTGCTATGCAGCATGAAGTGACGATGTACGATGCGAATGCGTTAAGGTGCAATGTTCTTTCAAGGGTTGAGACAAATGACAGGGGCGGAAATGACTACACCGTTGAGTACAAAAAAAGGGTATGCTCGTGTGGAAAATGGCAAATGCAAAGATTTCCATGTTCACATGCAATTGCTGTTTGCAATTGGTTGGGTAAAAGCCCTCACAGTATTACTAGTTGGAAATTCCACACAGACACGTACATTCAACAGTACAACAGTCATTTTTACACCTTGGGGCATAAGTCTGAATGGCCGGCGGCAGAGTGGAGAATTCAAGGGGACCCGTCGATGATTACTACACACCGAGGCAGAGTACGTCAGAGAAGAATGCAAAATGAGATGGATGTGAATTATGACGATCGCCCGAGGCGTCATGCATGCACTCGATGTGGAGAAACAGGCCATAACAGGAAGAGTTGTGGAAATGCAAGGCGTCAACGAAATCAGTGAATGACCCTACAGGGTTGTGTCAGTCCTATCATCACGGTCATCTTTTTTATGTTGTTTACTTTTTTATTATCTGTATCGTCAATCACCTTTTGCTTTCATGGATGAGTTGGGTGACTCATCTCATCATGTTCTGTACTAGCTTTATTTAATAATGGCAGAATTATTATGGTACTGTTAATTTTAATACCACTACTATTATTATCAGAACTTTTCTAAAATAAAAGTAAATAAATACATGTAGTAATGATAGATTTATTTAAAACACATAATACAAATTTATTTAACAACTATTTTTCCAAACTAGTCAACCGAACAAACTATACAATCTACCGAGTTACAAGACAATCTATTTCCGAGATCACCAATTCCAATAGCTTGTGTGTAAGTTTTATTAGCTTAAATATCTCTGATCCATGATATGAGAGGAATAATCCATCGAGAACTTGAGAAACAGAGAATAAGAGAAGAGATAATAACATATGAGCTACAATGACGTCGTGTTTTGGAAGCTACGTAAAGACATCATTGTACATATACCTCCTTATCTAAAAGAAACCAAGCCCGTAGTGTTTGAAGCCTAGTTCTTTTGGACACAGGTACAGTCAGATTGATAACTTCTCTATGGAAGTTGCTAGAATAGTTAAACAAAAGCTGAAATTGAACAGTTATTTGGAATGTTTCTGATCATTTCAGTTATGCCATCACTATTCCAGTCTCCCGAGATCACCAATCCCAATATTCTACCGCTGCTTCATTAAGTTTCTATTTTGCGCCTTCCATCTCCATTGCTTCAGTGACATCAATAATTGCTTTATTGAAGGCAAACCTGTAGCTGTGGGCACAGAAAGGCGTTCTTCCAGTCAGCGGTAAATAAGGACCGCATTCAGATTCAAACCCATCTGAATGCGGCAGGGGAAACATATCAATATGTTGAACATTGGTACCAGATCTACAGGTACTTAATGATCAACCCAGGCTGCCAAACCGAAGTAGCACGATGAAGAATCGCATCATCCGTTGTCGCCAACGTCGCTAATGACTGACCGTGATTCTTCAACATAGGATGGCCTTGTGCTACAGGCTTTGCCTGGAAGGTTGTCCCCCCTAAAGAGTCTGTTGCCATTAATAGAGGTGGTACACTGGAGATTGAGAGCACCACCGACAACCGACTTTATAATATTATAAACTACAAAGACAACGTTGCATTCAACACGTGTTATACCACGTGTGGATGTAACATCGATCCAAGTAGTTTCATGTGGATGTAACACCGATCCAAAGACCGAGCTTTCTTGGACCCCAGAAAGAGGGAAGCCACAGTATGGCTTATCCCCGCAGAAAACAGTTAAAACTCCATGTGAATGTAACATCGACCTAATATCAATAAAAAATCGTTCCCTCCAGAACAATTGGTATTTTCTTTGGTTTTCTACGATAGGTGGCATTTAAGTATGTGTGGTTTGAGTGTGTGGTTTGGATGTGGATGGAGAATGGTAATCTGGTGGGATTATATTTATATGAGGGATGCCTCATTATCAATTGGCGGCATCAAAGGGATGCCTCACACTTGGTTGGCGGCATCATATTTCAATTGGCGGCATCACCATTGATGCCTCACACTTGGTTGGCGGCATCAAGAATGTTAATTTTGGCGGCTTCAATGTTAACTTATCAATTGGCGACATCAAGGTTTGATTTATTAGATGCCGCCAATTGAGAACTACACATCACCATTTTTGGTTTTTTTCCCCAATACCCCCCAAAAGTAATTTCTAAAAAAATAACTCTACTACTTATGTAAATGATTCATTTACTTGCTGTATTGTTTTATAGTGGTATGTAGAGACAAACCAATCTAGTTATTAGGATTTCATCCAAATCGATAACCGAGCATTGATTATGGCAAGGTTGGTTCATCGACGGTGATGGATAGGGGTGAGCAATAAACGGTTCCGAACCGTGAAAACCGTAAAACCGACCCGGAACCGCTAGAACCGAACCGAATTAATGTTATAGGTTCCGGTTCCGGTTCTCATATTTTGGCATAATCGGTTCCCGTTTCGGTTAGAACCAACGGGTCCGGTTAAGAACCGTTAGAACCGTTTTGAATTAAATTAAATATTTAAATATTCTATTATTAGTTTGAAATATAATATGTTGTTTCCTTCTTTATAGTTCTTAACATTTTAAATTGTTTTACTTGGTAGGAATGTAGAGATTTTGATACGTAAACTGCTATACTTTTAGTAACCATGGTTAACATAAACTGTTGATAATTTTATTTAGAAAAATCATTGTTTTTGTTTATTTTTTTATTTAATTGTTAATGTTAATTTTAGGATTTTATTGACAACCAGTTCTGGTCTAGAACCGTTTCATGAGAACTGTTTCACTCGGTTCTGGAACCGAACCGTTTAGTAATTATCGGTTCCGGTTCCGGTTCTCATATTTTGGAATAAACGGTCCGCGGTTCGGTCCGGTTCGGTTCGGTTCGGTCCGGTTCTGAACCGTTGCACAGCCCTAGTGATGGATCGGTTATAGTTAAGTTAAGTTCAGTTAGTAGTCTAATGCATCTTTTTTTTTGCTTTCTTTTGGCTGAAAATGGTTTGGTTATGGTGTTGCAAGTTCGGATTTGCAGAAAAATACATGAAAGTTCATGGAAACAAATGGAAATATGCATGGTTTGGTTTGGTTCGGTTAACCAAGGGTATAAAATCGATAGCTTTGGTATGTTTTTAGTTAAAGTTTTCAACCAATGGTTCAATTTTCTGTATGGTACTATTTTTTCACAACCCTATTTTTTTATGGTGGTTAAGGGTGACATAGGTGGTTGCGACGATGACTACAAGCTTGTGTGGGTGGTAGTGTTGGTGAGTGAGGCAACGACGATGCCGACAAAGATGGTGGTGGTGGAGTAGCAGAGGCGATAGTGGTGGTGGCGGTGGTGTGAGTGACAATGACTAGGTGATAGATACAAGCAATAATTACTGGTGGTACTAATCTAATTAGACAATTTCTAAATTAATAAGTTTTCTAATTAGACACTTTCTAAATTAATAAGTTTTATAATAGTTTCTTGTTTTACCCAATGATTTGTAATTTGAGATAATCCAAATAAATTCATGTAGAATTTTGTTTTTGTCCAAATTTTGTAGTCCAAAATTCCAATTATATATCATAATTTAACAAACATCCAATTACCAGTGATCTGCAGGTAAACGGGCCACAAGTTACGTCGCTACCTCTTTTTAAATTGCAAAGCATACTCTATTAAAAATAAAATATTAGCCCTTTCACACAACTTTAAATAATGAGTATAATTGTCACCTAAGCACATGGATGTAAAAATTAATATTCTAAACTTAAATTTGAATGAAATTGTTAGGAGAAAGAAAAACCACAAGTGTGGATCGGATCTTAATTCATTTTTTTTTGAATCATTAATGTTTCGGATCACAAATCCGACCATTGACAGGTCATGTACTACGTGGGTTGTAAAGGCACGCCAATAAGCATTAAGTACACTTTAACATCTAGTCATTTGATTTACAATGGCATTAGTGCCCGTTATTCATTTAAAAATATAAAAATAAAAATAAAAATAATATGTTCCACTTTTTAAATGATTTTTCATTGTTCATTAAAAGTCAAATCTGATTAAACAATTTTTTTAACGGCTCAGGAAGCATTTTATATCTTTTGAGTAAAAATAAAATATAAATGGGTTAAGCCTATTAAATATAAGAAGTGAAAAGTGAAGACGGATTTTTTTTCATCTGGTTAAACATGTTTTCTAGATGAATAACATAAAAAAATTAGCGTAATTACGTCATTAAAGTAAAACAACTGGCGTAATAACAAAAAAATTAGCATAATTACTCTACAAAAGTAATTACGTAAAATTACTCTACACTATATTTTTTTAGATTTCAGTATTAAAATACATGTTTAACAAGATTAAAATAAATAAAAAAAATCTTCCTTCAGTTCTCACGATAAAATAGAGCTATTTGTAAGATAAGACTCATTTGTACAATAAAATTCCTCTATATCTATTTAACGGCATAAATCATTATATTTGATTAATGGAAATGTCATTAAAAAAAGACCGAAGGTACAAACCATAACCGGTTACAAAGAATTTTTAGAAATTGCAATACAAAATGCTAACCATTCTTGTGATGATAGTTTCCTCCATCCTTTTCTCCTATAAAAACAAGAAGTTTGTCTTGGTTTCTTTAAGAATCTTATGGATAGATGGTGGTGCATTGCTGCTTTGCTTTTTAATACTTTATCATCAAGAGCACGCCAAATCTGTCAAGTTGCCAATAAAATAGCTTTTTAACACCATACTAAGTTATTGGGCTTTGGCTTAGCCCGTATAACTGTAATTTTTGTCAATGAGGTTTCCCCAAGTTAACAAGTTCAGTCCAAGCTTAAAATTAACAAATTAGTTGGTAGACACAAATTAGATGAACAAAAATTAACAAATTAGGTGGTAGACACAATCTCAAAGTTTTCTCCTTTGTGATTTTTGATTCAGGAAATTGGTTCGTTAAATTTCATGACAATAAGGAAAGAAATGAGGGGAGGTGGGACAGTTTTTGATGAATTTCTTGACGCCATTGGACCTAATCAAAGTAGATGGCTGGATATGGGTTTTAGTTGTGTTGGTGAATGGTGATATTAAAGTCTTGAAGAAGATGAAGGGTGCTGCTGGTGGGGGTGGTCGTCTGTGGGTTGGTCACAGGCGAGGGTGGTCGCAGGTGGTGGTGGCCGGTGGGGGTGATGGTGGGGGTTGGTTGGAAAAGAAGATGTGGGTATATCGGTAATTTCACAAATAAACGGAAGAGTTAGACCCCGTCACATCCAAAGACAGTTTCACAAAGAAACAAACAGGGACTAAACGTGTTAGGCTTGGATTGAACCTGTTAAATAAGCCAAACCTTAAGTACGAAAATTGCAGTTTACCCTTGTTTTGCCTTACACTGTTGACGCAACTTTCCTTTTTCTCTAGTGAGTTTGTTAATTTTTGATCAATCACAGCGACTTGAGGAAGAGGCGACAATGTTTGGCATCAACAACGGCAGCACAGCTGTGTAACAGCGAAAGGCATGCAATGCCGGCGGCACAAGGCGACAAAAAGTAGGCCGTGGTGGTGGCGTAGAGAGGGAGACTTATGGCGCCCCCTATACCGCCCACCACAGGTGGACTTACACCCTTGAACTCTCTTTTAACTATTCTAATATTACCAACAGGCCCCTGTACTTATCATTTTACTATTTGTACATTGAATCAAAACCCAAAACTCATCAAAACAGTTAGAATAAGGCATATAGAACTCACATATGCCAATATGCCAAGCTCGCATCCATAAACAAACATACCACTACACAAAAACACATGATTATCACAACTGTTACCCCTGAACAAAGCTAATTATATTCTTATTCTTAAAACTAATAAACTAATTCGCCTACATCATCCCCGAAGGCCCAAAAATCAACGTTGGGGTTCAACACACGTTCAACGTTTACCGCTCGTTTCAAAACGTTTTACAACATTACGTTAATAAGCCCAAAACTCATCGAAACAGTTAAAACGGGGCATATAAACACTCACCCCGTTTTACTACTTGCCATCCGTTCAACACATATATAAACTCATCGAAACATAAGCTTTCCCCAACCCAACGGGAAGAAACAGAACATGTATATAACTTCAGCTAAAAGGGTTTTCTCACAAAAAGTTCACTTTATTTCAATAATTCTGCAGACTTATCTCGACGCTGAATAAACAAGGCTAACCTGTCTAATTATTGATGCCGTTTTTTGAGTTTGCAGTGATCGTTTTTAACTGACGTTGTGATATGAATCGATGATAGCATCCGCAAGATACTCGCATTTTGCAGCAGATAAACCAGCCAACGATATTCTTCCATCTTTTGTCATGTAAACGTGCCATTTATCGGTCATGTTATCGCTCTGCCATACAAGGAAAATCAAACAGATTAGTGTTTCGTCCAAAACGACCGCTTACCCAGCCCGCCCATCTTTCAATGGGTAATCAGCAAAACGAAATTTACCTGGGCCTTATTCAGACCAGTAAAGGAAAACATGCCAATTTGCTTAAGTACGAAAGACCAATCCTTGCCGCTCTTATCCTTTGCAGATAGATTATTGTACAGCTTTTGTCTCACGCTTTTAATCCTTCCCGCCATCATTTCCATTTCTTCTTTCCACTCATTAAAGAAGCCCGGATTTCCAACAACATTAGCAACAATCCGAGCTCCGTGAACAGGCGGGTTTGAGTACATCGGCCTTGCAATTCTTTTCAACTGGCTCTTCACCCTGTATGCAAGATTCAACTTAAGCGTTATTTATTTGGATAAAAAAACAAAACAAAATATTATATCAGTCTGTATTGTATGTGATCAGTTGAATACCTGACAGCTGCATCAGCTGATGAGCATAAAACGTTAATTGCACCAACCCTCTCGGCATAAAGACCAAGATTTTTACTATATGACTGCGCAACCAGAAGCTCCATTCCACGTGCAGCAAACAACCTCACAGAAGATGCATCTTCATCCAGGCTTCCACTAGCAAATCCCTATATAAATAATAACCATGAGATTATACACATATACATATACGATATAGTTTGTTAATAAAGTAACAATTAAAAAGTCAAAGTTGGCCTCTTTTCCTAGGAACATGGTTTAAAAAGGCTGTCTGAGGCGCGCCTCGAGGCTTACTCCTGCCCATGCATGCAATGTTGCAGAAGGCGCTAGGCGGGCGGTGAGGTCCAGCCTAGGGACTAGTCGGGACTAGGTGAAATTAGGCGGAACTAGGCGTTTTGGTATTTTTATACGTATTTTATACACACACACACACACACACAAATTTAGGTGTTTTTTTTAAATATGTTAAGATATATACACATAATACTTAGATATATACACATAATACTAAGAAATACTTATAAATTTAAAAAAAATTTAAAAAAAAATAAAAATACCACCGCCTAGGCCCGCCTAATGGCCAAAACGCCTAGTTCACCGACTAGGTCCTTATTCCTATATTCAGTCCCGCCTAGCGCCTAGGCGCGGCGCCGCCTAGGCCGACTTTTACAACACTGCATGCATGACACCATTGATTTTTCCAACAAAAAACAATCCTAGATCTCACCTCCCCACATACAAGAAATCCAAGTGCTCCAAGCACCAGAATCAACATAAACCGCAGTCAGCCCAAGGGTTAAAAAGTATTATTCAAACAAAAAATGAAACAGTTGCTAGCTGACATCTAGATGAAATGATGTTTTGAAGACTTAAAAAAATTAGCGGTAAACACGAAAAGAAGCAGAATTTTAGGGAGAGGGGAAAAAACCTGATAAGCAACATCAAAGAACGGAAAATGGTTCTTTTCTTGAATGACATCAGCAATTTTTTCCCACTGTTCGGGAGTTGGATCAATTCCTGTCGGGTTGTGAGCACATCCATGAAGAAGAATAAAGGATCCTTCCGGAGCAGCCTGAATACATAATATTATTTTTCTATGTTTTAGATAGTAATATCAAAAGTAAATAATGGCAACTCCCTGAACAAATTACACATTTACTTCAATAACGAAATGATATTAATTGACATATGGCTATGGAGTAGCAGAAGTTACTTTTATGTCGGCAATCATCCCATCAAAATCTAGGCCAACAGTTTTTGGATCATAATACCGATACTCAGACCAAGGAACTCTTGCATCATTGAAAATATTCTTGTGATTACCTGCAGACATGATTTTATAAAGAGTAAATAATCAGTTTTTTAATACATCTAAAAAGTTTAAAAACATAAGTCAAAACAACGTAGATACGCACCCCAAGTTGGAGACGAGATTAGAACTTTTGCTCCGGGAAAGTATCGCTCGATCAATGCTGCAGCAACTCGAAGGGACCCAGTGCCTGAGAGACCTTGAATGGTGGCAACCTAAAGAAAAAAAAAATTCGAAACGTGAACCCGAATTCTTTTACTAAAAAAAGAAACGACCAAGACTAAAGCATACTCTCTGTTGATGTAGAACGGGATTATCTGCTCCAAACAACAACTCAGCTGTGGCTTTGTTGAATGCAGCCAAACCTTCGATCGGAAGATACTATATTTGACAAATCAGGTAAAAGAAACTCGATTACAAAAAAGAAACAATAATTTGAATAAATTCTCCACGGACAAAATTATTTTAGAATTAAAAATACCTCTTTGTTTTCGCCCCTTTCAAGCATAAGGTTCTCAGCCTATAACATACAATCCCAGCACTGTTATGTAGTTTTCATATAAGAAAATAATACTTTGCACATTCAATTTCAAACTAGTGAATTATTACCTTTTTGACAACTTTAAGCACGTACGGCTGAAGTTCTTCTGTACGATACGCTCCAACACCAAGGTTGAGCTTCATATCACTTGTGTCAGCTTTAAATGCTTCAGAAACTCCAAGAATGGGGTCAGGAGGAGCCATTGTTATATTATCAAATCGGGAAGCGTCAACAGCTACAGCCATGGTTATTCGACCACGAGACTGCAAATAATATATACAACTTAATACACAATTTCCCAAAACTAAAACAAAAGCATATGTAACCGTACAAAATCCAAATATATACCTTTGTTTTCATAGAGAAAACGCTTGACTTCGCTTTGTCCTGATCAATCAACAAAACACGATTCTTATAACTTATTCATGTTGTCCAATATATCTAAACCGTTGGTTTTTTGGATTTTTTCCCCTCGGAAAGCTCGTAAACAAGATTTGATCTTTTAACGTTTCGTTTTCAAGTATTTGCAGTTTTGCACCGAGAAATATATAAACTAATAAACAATACCTTGCATTTGTCTTGGAAAGACAGGGCGGCTGTAGAACAGATTGACGGGAGGGAAATCGAAGCCATCTGAATCAGATTAAAAATAACAAGTTCGTAACTTTAGTTGTGTATCACTTAAGCTGACATAACATAACCGCGCCACAATCATCTAAATCGCATCTACACATTATATGTATACATTCTTGCAATAACCGTCTTATGTATTACACATAGTTATCAAAGGCGATAGGCGCGCTCAAGGCGCAAAAAAAACGAGGGCCTCAGATTAAAAAAAAAAAGCGAACAAAGAAAAAAAGTAAAAATATACTATGTATTTGAAAAATAATAGTATTCTTCAAATAAAATAAACAAAAACTATTGTATAACATTTAATATCATCTAATGAGTATCAAAAGTTTAAAAATATTAGTGTATAAGTGTATAAAAGTAGAAATTTGACCCGAATCTAGCCATAATAATTTAGAGTATTTGGCTCGAAACTCTCCAGAACTCGAGGATCTCGACGGAATCTTTGCCTAAACCGTCACCTGGAGACTTAAAGCGCAATTAACTCGTCTGGCCTGAAAATGGGCCTAGGGGCAAAAGGCGATGATGGCTATAGTATTACATTCAAAGCACTATGTATAAGTACAAGTGTATTATGCAGTTCTGACGCTATTATGATCAAAATGAATACAGCTACTTATAATCTAAATCAGATAAATCAAATGATGATAATAGCGATGTTATGAAATGGGTACACTCTGAATCAATTATTAGACCTACTGATCTTCAAATTTACAATCAAACAAACTATATATAGTTCATAATGATATTGAATCAAGAAAAATAGATACAGTAAATATATATATATATATACATAAGCAGTGAGAGAGAGAGAGAGAGAGAGAGAGAGAGAGAGATTGCCTGTGGGGAGAAGGAGAATAAGAGTGAGCGATGAAGTCGAGATGAGTACAATTCTAAAGCCAATTGAACTCTTTTATATCCAGATTTCGATCCACCAAATATAACTATAAATAAAACAAGTGTTTTATAATAATAAAAAATAATAAATAAATAAAAATTAAGAGGGTGTTTGTTAGCTTCCAAGACCATGTGTAGTGAGGCGGGAAAAACTAAAGGCCCTTTCTGTGATTAGTCTACCACTGTGTTCCCGAGTTTCATTAAAGGATGGAAGAGAAAGGATCTCCCTCCTCTTCCCTTCTCTCCGATTCCTTCCAAAATGGAAAGATTGAAAATCACACTAAAATCCTCTTTATTATCCCTCTCATTCCCTCCCTTTCCCTCCTACAAAAAACTCTGGAACACATTTTTTTCCCACTTCCTTCCCAATCCTTTCTCTTCCATCCTTTAATGAAACTCTGGAACAGAGTGTACGTGACAGCTGAGTCAGCATGAGGGTTTAATTCAAAATAGAGGTGTAGTGGGGGGCGTTATTTTGTTTCTATTTTTTAAATAAAAAAATAAGAATATGAGAAAGTAGGAGAGAGAGAAAAAGAGAGAGAGAGAGAGAGGTATAGAAAGATGATTGGGTGGGTTTTGTGATGTCCGGTGCTATGATTAAAATGCCTTGGCCCATTTTTGCTCCATAGCGCCCCCTGTAATGGTATTGGGGGCGTTATGGGGCGCTAAGTTCAAAAAAACGCTTAGAATCGCGCTCCACTACATATGGTCTAAATAAAGCTTAATTATCAAGCTCTTGATCATTCAGCATTAGGGGTATTTGTTTCAACTAAAACAACATCTGAATGGTTCCATTAAGCCCTTAACCATTGCGTGCTGAAGTATTTAGACTTCTTTATGATTCAGCACTTAATTAGACAGATCTTACCAAACAGCCCCTAAATTGGAATAGAATCAAATTAACCACGAAACTAGTGGTCTGGTTATTTACACATGTATAGAAAATCAAAACCTAATCAAGATCGGTCTTTTATATTTTTTTAGTAGGTTAAAAGTATGTATTACATGGTTTAAATAAATGTAATTTTTATACATTTATAATTAAAAAAAATTATATTTTAAAAAAACTCATGTACTGCACGAACTAAATAAACCCATTTATTATATAGATTAAATAAATATAATATAAACAATTAATATATACAAGTTGTCAAGATATTTGTTTAAAATGAATTTTGATGTACTATTTATTTACTGTAACATTTTACTTTATTTTTATTTTATTTGATTAGAAACTTGTGTTTTACACGGAATTAGATTAATAATAATTAAATGGTTATTAGTAAGCGGAATTAATTTCCTAGGTGAAGAAAGTTAAGTCCCAATTTTTTATTTTAAAAATAGATATTAAGAAGGCATATGATACAATCAATTGGGATTTTATCAATTCGGTATTTAGTCAACTGGGTTTCCCATGTTTGTGGCGGATTTTGGGTTAAGGGGTATTGAAATTGTCTAGGGCCCCGAAACTTGTTAATAAGTCACCAGCCCTAGAATTCCATTGTTACAAAGGGTTAAACAAGGTGACCCATTGTCGCCCTTTATGTAACACCCCAACCGATGGCGGAAACATCGAGGTGTCACGTAGTGACGATTGTTTAATAGCTCATGGACTAAAGTGTAAATTTGAATACATTGATTAAATAATTTATTACATTGAAATGAAATACAACAATACTAACTGTCAACTAAATTGAAATACAGTGAATCAAAATCTAAATATAAATCCGAAAGCTTAAAGGATGTATCTCAAAACAACCTGAAACATGTACAAAATCATTTGGTCAATACAAAAATTGTATTGGTGAGCATACCCTGTTTGAATATATATAGTAGGAAAAATGTTTAGCAATTCATGTGCGGTACCATTTGCAATTATGCAATAAGTAATATCCGTTCAAAACCAAACCTGAAAATAATGACTAACACATGACTAACCAACTGAATAATGAATTAACAAGACAATGACCAAGATTCTCTCAACAGAGTCTTAAGGGGGTATACCATAGTACTATTCATTGAAAAGCTAGGCCGCCCAGCGGTTAATGATTTTGACAAGTCATAGACACACCAATTAACATAAAGCAAACACACATGAGAATTGCATTATGTATAAGAAATTGAAACTTGATTAATATATAGGTACATGAGTCACCCCAAAGTAGTAAAACAGTAAAAAGGGGAAAGATATACTCACAGTTTGCGAAAGCGATCAGAATCCACTTAAGCGGTCGTGAGCTAAGTAATGGGAATTCCGTCGAATTCAACCTATAATGTGTAAGAATTACTAATAAGGAAATGTCTAAAAGGTCTAAGGTATCTAGGGTCTAAGGCATTAGGGTTTGCTAAGTCGATTTGGGGAATTAGAGTTTTTTTATGATAAGTCGCGTTAATGTAAAAGTTGTATATCACAAATAATATATGAAAGGTTGTAAATGTGGTTTAAATAATATAATTATTACTTATTGAATATTTAGATAAAAATATGTTTGAATAATTAAGACAAAATAATTTAGTTAGTTACTTTAACTAAATTAAAATAAATGCAATAATCATAAATATATAAATAAATAATTTTGAGTTACACAATGATCCAACAAAAGATAATAAAGACATTAGACCATTTGCGTATTTCTATTTTATAAGAAAAATATTTATAAGATAGATGTTTAAATTGTATAAATAAATAAATATTTTATTATGTCTAATTAAACGTAAATAAGACTAATAATACCATACATGATCCAAAAATACTAGTTTTATAGAAAATGGATGATTTCTGATGTAAACAAATTAGAATAATTTTCCCATAATTTATATAAACTTATTTATATTTAAAACTGATTTAACGAGATTAAATTATGTTTTAATGATTAAAATTAGGAAAATCAATAAAAATAATTGTTTTCTGAACCAAATATTTTTATTTCAGTTCATAATGATTAGGAATAGTTTCACAAAAAGTTTGAGATTAAAATCATTAAAAATGAATTTTTAATCAATTAAATATGATTAAAACAATTTAATTCAATAAAAATATAAAAATAAAACATTTTCCAGAAAATAAAAATGTGATAATTTTCTTTATGGTGTCAAGATACTACTCCTAAATTTTTATAATTTTTGGAGCAAAAATGAATTTATTATAAATATTTTAAGTTATAATGCATTTTAAATGTATAATATAAAGGCAAACTTAAGAAAATAAAAGAAATGAAAAAAAAAACAGAAAAGTGATGGGGAGTAGGATCGAACTCGGGTCCCCTCACACACCCAACACCATAATAACCACTAAACCAAGGACTTGTTTGTTGAAATCTTAGAAACAATAATATTTTTAAACAATATATCAAGTGTCATCATCTTCCCCAATTCTATCACATAAACCCTAACCCTAGAACCAAAATCAATAATCACAAACGAGACACGATTACTGATCTGTAACAGAGGGCTTATGGTCAGAAACTACTAACGAACAAAACGGCAAAAGAAAAAGAGGCTTACAATCGCGTTTTGAGGTTCGGATTTCGATGTGCAGGTTCGAACACCTATCCGCAAATAAAGAAGCTTCGTGACTTGTTTTAGACTCGTTTTTTCGTGGGTTTGAAGAGTGTGAAGGTGCAGAAAACGAATGGGACAACCAATTTATAAAATAAACGAGTAGAAACTCTAGTTATAAGGCGTTAAGTTTCCGGCGGTTACACACCATAAACTCGATTAAAAACTTTTAAAAACCACGGTTACGAAGTAATTAATCACAGTAAATCATTTGCATAAGATGGAGAAACGTATTGGAACATTAAAATTGGTTGATTGGTGCATTAAAAAGCGAGTTGGACTCGCCGGAAAACTACTCCGGTCGCCGGAACTTCCGGCCGGAAAAACGCGGGAGGCACAGATGAGGGAAAGTTGATTTTTGAACTTTAGGGTATTGACACAAATGGTCCCTATATTTATAACTGGGTTAGTTTATCTATTTTATGGTTAGTTTTTCATTTATAAAACTTAACTTAGTTAGCTAACTTAACTTAAAAGCTTTTAAAACTTTTTAAACTTGAATTCTTTTATGAAATCTTTTTACGAATATGTTTTCCACAAACGTATTTGATTAAAACTTATACCCGATTCGTAATAATTATAAATGATAACATTTAGTTCGCTCTAAAATTAAATTTAAAAACGACAAACTTACAGGGACTTTAATGAAAATATTTGAAGGCTATTATTGTCTATTTGACAAAAGACGAAGGTGACGGATGTCACACTTTATCTTTATTATTGTTACTAAGGCACTGACAGGGTTTGTTAAAAAAGCAGTGGCAATGAAGAGATTAGTGTGATACAATTACCAAATGATGGATCGGTCCTGACACATTTGATGTACGTGGACAACGTGGTTTTTATGGGGGAATGGGGTGAAAGAAATATAAGAAATATTATTGAACTTGTAAGATGCTTCTACTTAATCTCAGGGTTGAAAATAAGTCATAAAAAAACTTTTCTTTTCAGTTTTGGGGTGGAGGATCCTCAGATTGAGAGATTAGCAAGTATTATCAATTGTAATGTCGATAAACTTCCTTTTAAATGCCTTGGATTGTTAGTCCCGATAAACATGAATCAAGCTAGACATTGGAAAAATGTGGTAGATTGGTTCAAAGCTTGACTATCTATTTGGAAAACCATGACACTTCCGATCAGTGGTAGAGTTACTCTATTAAAATTCGTGTTAGATAGTCTTCCTATATATTTTTTTTCTCATTATTCAAGGCTCCAAATTGTGTTTTAGAATCCTTGGAAACCCTTAGACGATGATTTTTTTGGGGTAGAGATATGGAAAGAGATAAAATGGCTTTGATATGTTGGGAATAAGTCATTGGTCCAACCAATAAAGAAGGGCTTGGTTTGGGTTCACTAAGTGATATGAACATTAGCTTGTTGATGAAATGGTGGTGGCGGATTGGTGGTACAAAAGGGAGGATGGCAAACTCTGGTGTAATGATTAAAAAAATTATATGTATTCATGTATGTGTTGTCGATATTTGAAATTTGTTTGTTTGGGCTGAATTAGTGCCCTCTATAAAAACTCCTACAGCAAACCAAATAGTAAAAATACCAGATCTTGGGTGAAACACCAAAAAAAAAAAAAAAAAAAAAAATTATGAATCTGGATTTTTGTCTTCAATCTTCAGGTTTGTTTATTTCATTTTGCTTACTGTTTTTTATTGTTTATTTTCCTATGATCATAGTTTGATTATTATTATCTACTTGTTGTATCTAATTGTTTTTTTATTGCATAATGGCTTATTGTCTTTTATACTTGTTTGTTTTATGACTTTTATTTATTTTTTACTAGCTGATTACCCCGGGAGGGTCCCGGGGTTGAAAAATCTAATTTTACGTGATAACCTATTGCAAATGGCTCAAGTTAACTAACCACGGAATCTCTCAATCATTGCATATATATAGTATTCTAATCAGTAATAACTCATATTCCCTAATCTAAAACCTAATCAATAATCATGTAAAGAATCACTTATGTAAGCTGCAACTATTAAAAAACTCATCACATCTCTCTAATTTCTCACATTCTAATGGCTCTTATAATTCCTAACCTAATCAAATAAACAAACACTTAAGTTGGAAGTTGTAATCATTGCATCTCATTATGCCACGTGGCATAATCAAGAGATGGTTGAGGCCACCATTGAACGTCACGTCAGCAACTATCAATTCTTTCCGGGAGCGTCCCGGGGTTGAAAAATATAACCATTCTAATAATACTAATACTAATAGTAATAATTATTACTCTTGTAATTAAATAAATAAAAAAATAACCTTGCTATAAGGTGACACCATGTGTTGCAGTGTTGCACAATTCTTTCTCCTAACTTCTCTTGATGAAGTATACCTAGTAAAATTCCAATGATAACATGGCGATTGGACTGATTTTCAACATCGTAGATAAGAACCTGGTTTAAAAGAAAAAACATGATTAATGAATAACATGAACACTTTGTGTGTTTTTTTCCTGTATGAACGAAACCCCACAAAAAATAGTCGATTTTTCTCCATTTTTTATATAGGACTATGGTACTCGTTGGAAAGATAATAAAACGCTCGTTAATTTGGTGTAATTTTTTTCTTTAAAAAATCCCGTTTATAAAAGATATAAACGTTTAAAAATTATGGGAGGAAACATGTGAGAGAAAATTTTAAATTTATTTTTAAATTATTTTTTTTCCTAAAATAACTCAATTTAATTTAGGGTTTTATGTTTATCTTTTTTTTTAATTAAAAAAGGAAATAGTTTAAAAACACTAAAATCTTTCAATTATGATGCCACATGGCACTCTCAAAGGGAGGCTGGGGCCTCCATTGCACGACACGTCAGCATATACGTTTTCTTTTATATATATAGATAGATATTTTGCTTAATGCTTAATATCCTTTAATTATTTCAATAATTCAAATATTTGATGTCATAGAAACCTGAACACATTCAAAAGGAAAAACAAATAAAATAGTGAATAGCAAAAATCGTCCTCAAGGTTTTCTCATTTTTGCTAGATTCATCCAAAAAAGATTTTTTTCTCACCTGGACCACTGGCGTTTCCTAAATGTTGCCAAATCCATCCAAATGACTACCCTTATTAAAAAACTAACGAAAATTAAGGGGCATTTTGGTCTTTTTTATTATCTAATTAGTTTTAATATTTTTTTCCTTATTTATTTACGATTCAAACTGTGTTTGGCATCCATTTAGCATTCAGTTTGGGTGTCTCCATCGTCCTCACCCCACTTAAATGACTTCTAATAAATTTTACCAGGGACAAGCAATCATACTCACTACTCAGTTTAGCTAGAATTGCAAAAAGATACAATAGATAACAATAATAATAAAAATGTTCAATTGTTCACATTAAAAGATCATTCTCACATGTAAAGGAAAAGGGGAAGTAACATTAGTCTTGGTCAATTGCAGTCAAGAGTGCTCTGTCATTATTTGTTAGGTTTGATAGTCTCCATGTCGCCACGAAGCTGTAGGTGACATCACCACTGAAGAAGAGAATAAATATGAGCAGTGGTATCACAACCATAAACATAGATTGATTGATAGACAGAACAGCCCACGAAGATCAATCAGAGACAAGCACCAACAGCTTCAATCAATAAGACAACACCTGATAAAATTTCACTCTCTATGAAGTTTAGAAATTGATAGATATGGTAATTATATGTCTCTAAATAAATAAGGAAAAAGACCAAAATGTCCCTTGAATTTTCATAGTTTTTAACAAGGTTAGTTATTTGGATGGATTTAGCAACGTTTGGGAAACCTTAGTGGTTCAGATGAGAAAAAAACTTTTTTGGATGAATGTAGCAAAAATGAGAAAATCTCAGGAACGATTTTGGCTATTCACTCCAAATAAAATGTGAAGTTTGATTGAATCATGAAAATGACCACATGTTCACATGTAGAAAAAGGGCCCCAAAAGTTATTTTTCGCTTAGGGCCTCCGATATGATTAGGCCGGCTCTGGCTATAACCACCGGGCCCATTATATAAATATGGTTACTTATAATCTAAGTCAGATAAATGAAATCGTGACGATAGCGATCTTGTGAAATCAATACAGATGGAATTGATATTAGACAAGATCTTCAAAATTTCAACTAGACGAATCATTTAGTTGATGATGACGTTGAATCAAATGAACATGAACAACACAATAAAGCATAAGATGACCATGATTAGAAAGAACAAATATATAAGCAGTGACACAATTAGATTCAAAAGAGGGGGATGCCTATGAGGCTATTGCGGATAAAGTGCTTTTGGGGATGACGATGAAGGATTTATTGGGTGATGCGTCTATACACGACTTGTATACTTATATAAGAGTTATATTGTTCATGTGATTTAAGAATATACATCTCGTATATTTGTATATGAACCATATCATTCATGTAAATAAATAATATACTACTCGTATACTTATTAATAAACCATATTTATAGAATAGATTGTTATGTAATTGGTTGTATATCTTGCCTATAATTGCTCCTGATTTTGAGCTATGTATTGTACTATTTAAACACATCAATATCATTGAGAGAGTCAAGGACTCAATTACATCAATCTTTCCTCTATCATGGTATCGAGTCTTCTACCCTAAACCACCTTCCACATATTTTTCTTTTCCCTTTTCTGCCTTTTCTGCCGTCACTTTTCCTGCACATTCCATCGACATCCTCTGATTTCTCTCACCCTCTAAAATACTTCACATCCACATTCGCACAACATCTCAATGGAACCTCGAATTCATCATGCGATAGCGGTGTCTAACATCAAATCGCTTATACCCATAACCTTGGAGATGGAGTCAGCCCAGTACGCCACGTGGTTGGAGTTATTCCGCATCCACTGTCGCGCCTACATGATGTCTGACCATTTTCAGCCCCGCCTCATCAACCAAACCACACCCCAATCCTCCTCTGATGCCCAAAAACAACATGCCGGATCCGAAACACCCAAACCCACCACGCCTCCTCCACCTCCACCACCCTCTTCAACCGAATCTTGGGAGCGTCTTGACGCTATCGTACTCCAATGGATGTACGGCACCGTCTCGCAAAGCATCCTAAACACCGTCTTTAAACCCGGAACCACCGCATACGACGCTTGGATCGCTATTGAAAATCTTTTTCAAGACAATAAAGCGGTCCAAGCTCTGTTTCTGAAACAAAAATTTAACAACACTCGACTCGAAAACTTCACGTCCATGTCTGCCTACTGTCAAGAGCTCAAGACCCTTGCGGATCAATTAGCAAATGTTGACGCTCATGTCGACGACCAAGATCTAAGCCTCCAAGTCTTATCCGACTTAACTGAAGCATACGAAAACATCGGTACGGTACTCACTAACACCAAACCTTTGCTGTGACACCCGACATGTTTAGGTTAACACTTTATAACCATGTGAACACGGATTGGTGATTTGTAGAATCGTCGGGTTTAACGCACACACGCAAGTCTCGAGTCCCGGGAATTGGTGAACGGATGTGAATGTGTTAGTTATCATGCATTATGTGTTTGTAATCATTACGTGACTTGTCGGTATGTGAATACGTGTTTATATGTGTTAAAATAGTGTTTAACGCGCCAAAAACCCAAAATGAGGATAACAGGCGATTGGGGATGGGCATTTGGCCCAATTGCTAGTATTATAGGCAATTGGGAGCCAATGCTAGTATCATAGGCAATTGGGAGCCAATTGCTAGTATCATAGGCAATTGGGAGCCAATTGCTAGTATTATAGGCAATTGGGAGCCAATAACTAGTTATTATAGGCGATTGGGAGGCCCAATCGCCAGTTGCAGGCTGTACTCGCTGGTTCTGTTCTTAACTACTAGAAACGCCTATAAATACTACCCTTGACTTGTAAAACAACATTTGTGCAACCCTAGACGTCCCATAACCCCTCTCAACCTACAAACACCCTCTGGAACACGTTTTTGCATAGAAACCTACCTTTCCAAGCTTTACAACTAGTTATCTTGCAAATACAAGGTGTGTTCTTCATCCCAAACCTTTGTAATGTTATTGTTTTGCTCCCTAAAGGTCCAGACCTAATTTCTAAACATTCGTGTCTTTGAAAACTTATTAAAATCGGTTTCTAAACAAACCCAAACCTTCATGCTTGTTCTATGTGATGTACTCATGCAAAGATAGGATTCTTATTGATAAAACATGATGATTCTTGTGACATCCGTCACTTTTTCATTATATATAATATATATATATATATATATAGATTATTATTAATAATAATAATAATAATAATAATAATAATAATAATAATAATAATAATAATTTTAACATATACTAGATACTTTGAATTGTGATTGTTTACCCAAACCATCCCAGCCCAAACCCTTATAATTCTGAGCCCAAACCCCATTCAGAAGCCCACAAACCAGGCCCATTTCTTCCCCCTTCCCTTAACAGTTTTAAAAAAAAAAAACAAAACAAACTGCCGCTCCCAGGACTCGAACCCGGGCAGCCGGCCGGGTCACCACACACACACGCGCCAACACCACTTGGTCTACACATTTCTTTTGATTTAATCCTAACACTAATTGTATTAAACCTCACTTACTTTCCTTTCTTCTTCCTTGATTCGCGACAGACAGCAGACCCAAATCAAAGGCTTGATTTTTGGAGACACAATTGGAAACCCATTAACTGCTGACTGACCCGCGTCCAAAGCACAATAATAATCGTGATTTCAGCTCCTAAGAGCATTAATAACTCGGATTTTGACCAAGCTTGAACCCAATTATTGATCACTATAAAACGAGTGTTATATCACAATTAAATCGACACACACATCACTACATCGCCGATTTGCATAACCCCTATAACATCCCTCACTTACAAACAAACATTCATGCGTTTTGATGCGTTTATGTCCGAGTCTTAGTCGTTCGAATTAGCCATCATAAGGTATGACTTTGCTTCGATTCTTAGGTGCTTTAAGGTCGCCTATGGATGCTTATCAAAAGCCCTGTGATTAATTTTATTATTCAGATCGTTTTTGGCCTTTAAGTATCTAGGGCTCGTATCTTAGAATTGGGGAAGAAGACTTCTTTTCGTGTTGGTTATTATAATTATTGCAAAACGAAAACTATCACCAACTGATCACACAGATCAGTTGGTAACAAATTCTTGCTTAAAACATGAACCGGCCTATGGCCCAGGTTCAAATCCCACAAGTGCCAACAATTTTTTTTGTCTCTTTACATTTATATATTTAACCCTTAATCTTTTAAAATCGTTTTAAAATACTAAAACTATTTTATAAATTCTACAAAATTTATCTTATGTTATTCCAATGATAAACTTTGCTGTCCCATTTTTAGTTTTCCAAAAATCATTTATTTAATATATATAATAAATAATACAAGTTTATTCATTTATATTTATTAAATTCTATAAAAATATCTAAACGATTTTATTAAATCTCACAAAAATTATCCTAAACTTGTATATTCTTAAACATTCCAGAAAATATTTTTATTTCAGAAAAATCGTTTATTTTATATTTTTAATTAATTTTTGTTAGTTTTAATCATAAATAATTCATAATAAATTCATTTTACAATATTTTTGTACCAAAATTTTACATAAATTATTTCTATTCATATGGAACTGAAATACAATTTTTAATTCAGAAATTCTTTGATTTTGATATTTTTAGATATTAAAGTCATATTTTGACAATTTAAAATAATTAGATTAAATATTCTATTTTCAAGAAAATAATTTTATAAAAATTATTTTCATACTTAAAATCTTATGTTGTGGCTATATTCAACTTAAAATTTTACAAAAAGACTTTTATTTATTTATTTACTAAATTTCTTATATTTAAATAAACAATTTATTTATTAATCAAATAAACGTTTATCCCCAATTCGAAGCCCTAGAAATACATGCATCCTAGAGTTATTTCACTTACACATTATCAATTACTTTAGGTTGATACTTTGAGATAGTTCCAACACATATTTCGTTGTCCAAGTTCAATTACAAGTTATTACGTGAACGGTGAGTATTCCTACCCCTTTTTGCTTTTATACATTTTTGGGGTGTTACATGTACACTATTACAATTTCAAATACAAGTTTACATTTTTACAATACAATTCTAGTACTATGTGCATTGCTTACAACGTGCTTTATGCTTAGACAATACATGTGGATTACATTTGTACTTAGTGAAATCATTAACATGGTACAAGCCGACCTTAACATTGGATAGCGCTATTTGGATTGACAACCCGCCTAGATTGATTCTCCCCCTTTTTCATCGGAGAATCCGTGGCCAGTGTTAAGTTATCATCCATTTATTGGTTGAGTACACTACAGTTCATACAGTACATTATACAGTCACAGGGTTGATTTCGCTCATTTGTTTGATACATGGTTTACATAATTGCACTGTAGCTTGCACTTCAATTGTATAACTTTTAATCTACTATATATATCAAAACTAGGAATGCTCACCAACATTTCATATGTTGACCAAACCTATTTTTGTACATGTTTCAGGTGCAGTTTGATCTAGTGCTTTAGCAAGAGACATTTAGTGCTTTGTTTTAATTCAGTTATTCCAACAGTTACATTTCATTTAAGACTTTGTATTTCTATTTCAATGTAAGACAATTTTGATTATTCAATAATATTTACATTTTAGTACCATGAGCTTTTGAACAATCGTCACTACGTGGCACCTCGATGATTCCGCCATCGGTTGGGGTGTTACAATTCTTGTGTATTTGATATGTTTCTGAGGTAAATAGGTTGTTAGCATGATTATTGTTGAGTTTGAAAGTTCATAGTTGTGTATTGTTGATAATAGGCGTTTTGACCCATTTGAATGAGTATGAAAGATTAATGATGATATGTTGTGTCTTGTTGATTGTTTGAGGTTAGGGTTTACTCTAGGATGATGCTAGAACGGTAGGGTAATGTCGGACAACGTCGTTATGTGATGAAATCTGGATATTTGCTATTTAGGGTAAGTTTTGCATGTTGATGTGATGTTTACATGTTAAATATGCTATTTTGGGAAACGTGTGCATTCGGGGCTGTTAGGATAATGATAACTTGGGGGGTTTTGCTTGAAATAGGTTGATAAATGTTTTGGGTTTGATATTGGGTGTTTCCACATGTTTCGGACATTATTTGGAGGGTTAAACGCACGAAAAAGTGGAACCAACCTGCAGGGGGCGGTTAAGGAGTTCTAATTGCCTGAGGAACACGTGAGTAGCCCTAATCGCATGTATCTAAGGGCGATTAGGATCCTAATCGTGTGTAACACACGTGATTACAATCCTAATCACTAGTTTGATCCTAAATGCATGTGTGATAGCCTAATCGCATGCAATACATGTGATTGCAATCCTAATCACTAGTTTGACCATCCTAATCACTAGTTGACTTTCCTAAATGCTAGTTTGACCATCCTAATCACTAGTTGACTTACCTAAATGCTAGTTTGACTATCCTAATCACTAGTTGACTTTCCTAAATGCTAATTTGACCATCCTAATCACTAGTTGACTTTCCTAAATGCATGTTTGATTCCTAATCGCGTGTACTGCTGTTATATGTATATTTTGACATCTCGAAACATGGTTTGACACCTAGGAACATGTTAGGAACCCGTGACATGTCTAATAACTTGGTAACACGTGTTCGGACTTGTTTATGCGTTAGTTGGGCGTTATGCTAGACATAGTGAACTTTTGCACATGCTAAGTGTTTAATTGCATATGTTGCATGATATCTTGTATTTGGCAAACACGTGGAATGTCGGGTCACCAATGGGACGTCGGGCCTTGTCTGGTCTGGTCGGTTTAACGTTCAAACATGTTTTCAACATACACGGTCACGGTCTGGACAATTAGGGACTGATTAGCCTTCGGGTTAGTAGTCAACACACTTATGTAAACTCATTGATAGGTCGCCACTAGTTGGGGCTATCACACGCGTGTCGAATCTTTCTTAACACATCAGACGCAACCTAAGGTGAGTTCACGGCCCCACTTTTATCAGTTTTGTTTTCGGGGGAGAAACATGCTTACACGCTTTTAACACATCATTTCAAGTTATACCATGGCTATCATTATATTACTATACGGCTCATCTAAATCCCAAGGAAACCACTAATACGGGTATGTAGCGGGGAAATGTGGATAGCGCTATTGGGCATGACAAACCCCACTCGACGGCTGGAGGCCGGGCGGGTGCATATTATCTCAAACACACATGGCTTACCGGGGATGACGGTAGTCCGAGGGGTACCAAACAGTAACAAACACAGTCAGCAATGGTTTCAACCATAGTAGTAATTAACTTAACGCCTAGCTAGCGTTCACACAACATAGTAGTAACGGTAACGGTTTTCAAAGGATTTACGAAACGCCTATTATAAAACCTGTGAACTCATTAGCATTTTATGTTGACATCTTTTTGGCATGTTTCTCAGGTCGTTGAGGTAGCAGAATTGAGTCTAGGCGAACGGAGTCTCACAGCGTCTAGGATTCACTTGCATGCCTTTTAGTACTTTCAGAACTTTATGTTTTACTTCTGGTTTGTAATAAAGTTTTACGCTTCCGCAGCGATGGTTAGATTTTTGAAAACTTAATGGGCAGTTTACGTTGTTTTCGTATCATATAGTTGTCGTTTGTTGTGACCGTTGACTTGGATCCTGGTTTGTCACGCGCCTCGCGGTAAACCCCCGCACGTGGAATTTGAGGGTGTGACATTTACCATATTTTTATGAGATCCGTTCCCAGTTGTGTATGAATGAAAACCGTAAAGCAAATCAAGCCATTCATGCCACGAAAACTGTCGGAACAGCCCTACACACAACCGCTAAACCCACACCCCAAAACCCGCCTCAAAACTATCCTTCTCAGCCTAATAATGATTACCGTACTGAATACCGGGCCGACTACTCGAATGAACGGAATCGTGGTCGTGGTCGCCGGGGTCGCTGACGCGGCCGTGGAAATTGGAACAGAGGCCGTGGTGTTTATCACTTGCAAAATTCATATTCAAACTCACAACAGTGGCCGCAAAATCCATGGTCTTCCTTTGTGGGCCAACAGCAGTGGACTAATTCACCTCCCCCTTGGGCCACATGGACCCCTCCCCCATGTCCATACCCCACTACAGCCCAAAGTCCTTCACCCTCACAAGCAGGCCTGCTAGGTTCTAGGCCCAATTCGGCATACGTAGCCTATACACCAACCAATATTGAACAGGCAATGTACACGATGTCCTTGAACCCGCCAGACTGGAACTCAATCATGGACACTGGAGCGGGCGGTCACTATCTCCAACCCTCATGTAATTCTCAAACTCGTTCTAATAAAGTTCCTACTCAATTTATTATTATCGGTGATGGTAATACCATTCCGGTCACGGGACAGGGCAACACCCATTTACCACCTCTTTACCCACCTTTTAAATTAAACAATGCCCTCTACTCACCCAAATTAATCAAAAACCTTATCTCTGTCCGCAAACTAACCACCGACAACTCCCTTTCTATTGAATTTGACCCTTTTGGTTTTCTTATGAAGGACCTCAAGATCCGGATCCCTATCCTCCGGTGCAACAGCAGCGGTGATCTGTATCCATTGCTGCCACCTCCTGCCACCACCCACACATCTCCTTCTGCTTTTGCTGCTCTTTCTCAACAATTATGGCACCAACGCCTTGGACATCCAGGCCCCAGTTTAATAAATTCTTTGAAAAATTCTAATTTCATTGATGTTACTTCTAATAATAATGAACTTTGTCATTCTTGTATTTTGGGAAAGAGCATTCGTTTACCATTTAGTCCATCTACATCTCACACCATTTTACCATTTGATATCATCCACAGTGATCTTTGGACTTCACCGGTCCTCACAAATGAAGGTCATCGCTACTGCATTTTATTTTTGGATGACTACACAATTTTTTTTTATGGACATACCCATTGGCAAATAAATCACAAATGTTTAATATTTTTTCTCACTTTTCAAACATGATTAAAACACAATTTTCCAAACCCATAAAAACATTTCAATGTGATAACGGCACAGAATATGTAAACAACTCCTTTAAACAATTTTGTGCTCAAAATGGCATGACTTTTCGTCTTACTTGCCCACACACCTCCTCTAAAAATGGCAAGGCGGAGTGAAAAATACGCACCATAAATAATATGATTCGCACGTCTCTTGCTCATGCTAACCCACCCCCATCCTTTTGGCATCACGCGTTAGATGTCACCACATACCTTCACAATATTCTACCTCGCAAAACACACCGGTACCACTCTCCAACCGAACTTCTTTATCAACGCTCGCCATCTTATGAACACCTTCGTGTATTTGGCTCGCTTTGTTACCCACTTACCCCCTCCACAATCACCCATAAACTCTCACCTCGTTCTCACCCTTGTGTGTTTCTAGGCTACCCCTCACAACACCAGGGGTACAAATGTCTCGACCTCACCACCAACAAAATCACCCTATCTCGTCACGTCCTATTTGATGAAACCATCTACCCATTCAAACATATGTCAACTCCCACGCCATCCTACGACTTCCTGTCAACAACTATCCACCCCTCACTCTGGCCCCATACACAACCCCCGTCCAATCCACCTACACCTAACAACACTACCGGCCCTTTACCAATCAACCCCAACAGCCCATCCACATCACCTGCTCACCCTACTTTGACTCTCTCCAGCCCGCCCCACACCTCCACTCATTCCAGTCCACTTTCACAGGCCCATTCACCGGCCCAAACCCACTCCCCTACGCAGACTACCTTGCCACCGCCCACCCCTCCATCACACACACACTCATCCTCGGCCCAACCCAATCCTTCCCCAACCTCTACATCAACTCACTCCACACCACCCACACCTCCACCTGCCCGCACCATGCGTACACGCGCCATGGACGGCATTTCCAAACCTAAACGTTTCCTTAACCTTCACACATCCACCATTGTACCAATTCCCAAATCCCCAGTCTATGCCCTGTCCTCACCTGAATGGCACCGTGCAATGACTATTGAGTATGATGCCCTTATTAAGAACGAGACTTGGGAATTAGTCCTGAGACACCTGACCATGAATGTGATATGTAGCATGTGGTTATTTAAACATAAGTTTAATTCTGACGGGTCTTTAGAGTGATACAAAACTCGTTTGGTTTGTGATGGCAGGTCGCAATAGGTTGGCGTTGATTGTGGGGAAACATTTAGCCCGGTTGTTAAACCAGCAACTATACGTACTGTGCTCACCATTGCTTTAACCCACTCATGGCCCGTTCATTAACTCGACGTTACTAATGCCTTTTTACATGGCACACTTAATGAAACCGTGTACATGTACCAGCCAATGGGATTCAGAAACAAAGATTTCCCGAATCATATGTGTCGTCTCAAAAAATCGCTATACGGACTGAAACAAGCACCTCAGGCATCGTATCAAAGATTCACTGATTATGTTCTCAAGTTGGGATTTCGTCAAAGTGGCTGTGATAACTCCCTATTTATTCTTAATCAGACTCATCAAACAACATACCTTCTCTTATATGTGGATGACATTCTTCTGGTCACATCCACGGATCACCCTCGTCAGCAGCTTATGACTAATCTTGCCACTGAATTCGCAATGAATGATCTCGGCCCACTGAGCTACTTCGTCGGCATCTCCGTCTCTCGTACCGATGACTCCATGTTTTTGTCTCAACAAGCCTATGCTCATTATATTATTAAACACGCGGGTATGCAAACTTGCAAACCCGTGGACACACCAGTTGACACAGGGTCTAAACTCAGTTCTACTTCGGGCACACTATTTGAGTATCCGACCCTATTCCGTAGTCTGGCGGGCGCTCTTCAGTACATTACATTCACCCGCCCGGACATCCACTACGTTGTTCAGCAGATTTGCATGCCCCTATGAATGATCATTGGAATGCACTTAAACGTATTATACGCTATCTCCAAGGTACGTCCTCACTTGGTCTCACACTTGGACCAGCTCCAGCGTCTTCCTTGACAGCTTATACTGATACCGACTGGGCCGGTTGCCCAGACACACATCGGTCCACTTCAGGATACTGCGTTTATTATGGTAATAACCTCCTCTCTTGGTCCTCCAAGAGACAACCCACCATCTCTCGCTCCAGTGCAGAAGCTGAATATCGAGGTGTCGCTAATGTAGTGGCCGAAATCTGTTGGCTTCGTAATCTTCTACTTGAGCTTCATCAACTATTGCATAAAGCCATCATCGTTTACTGTGACAATGTGAGTGCGGTTTATCTCTCTGGCAACCCAGTTCAAGACCAACGTACTAAACATATTGAACTGGATATCCATTTCGTCCGGGAACAAGTTCAGCGCGGCAACATTCGCGTCCTTCATGTCGCCTCCCGTTATCAGATTGCTGACATATTCACCAAAGGCATGCCTCGTCCTCTGTTCGAAGACTTTCGTTCCAGTCTCAGCATCCGTTCACCTCCCGCTTCAACTGCGGGGGTATAATAGACCATATTTATAAAATAGATTGTTATGTAATTGGTTGTATATCTTGCCTATAATTGTTCCTGATTTTAAGCTATGTATTGTACTATTTAAACACATCAATATCATTGAGAGAGTCAAGGACTCAATTACATTAATCTCTCCTCTATCACCTATCATATTGTCAAAAGATCCATATGGGTATGCCATTATCCAAAGCCTTTGTATATCCGAATTTCATCATTGATTTACTTGTTTATTCATGACTAAATATATTTGTTAAACTATTAATTCAATTCGACAAAAGAAAGGTTCTTTATAAAACTCACTAAATGAAAAAGTAGATTGGAATAATAATCAAATTAATTGAGAAACTAGTGGTTTGATTATACGTCTATAAATAGTCAAACCATGATTTAAATCAACGGTCCCCGAAAGACATCTTGATGGTAGAGAGAAGCTAACGTACAAAGCGTTCATAAATACAAAGTGTAAGAAGCAATTACAACCATTGATTAGGTTTAGAAACAAGATGGCATGATCGTAGTTATCCAACGTGTTTTAAGAAGGCGGTTAACAATTAAAGAGCAATTCTGACAAATTACACATAAACGAATTTGAATTTTTTATAATAAACCGCCCAAATTATGTCATTAATTGACAGTTTTAATGATTTGCTATAATTGTGAAAAATCATAAAACTCTTCTCCATAAAAAAGATACTCTGTAAAAAAAAAAACAGAGCATCTATTCAAAAGAACGAAGAAGCAAAAAGAATAATGACAGGTCTTCGATTGTACAGAATACAATTATGAATGTGATAAAAACAAAATTTAGATGTGTGTTCATGAAAGAAGAAGTATGTATGTCTTTGATTGTAATGATTTCATATTGTGATGTTAAATGCATGTATAATATACCAAAACACACCTTTATATCTGTGAGTATTATAATCAAATGCTATGTTGATAAATGCACTTATTATACACTAAAACGCATATTATAAAATTGATAGTATTCAACTGCCATTGTAAAAACATAAACGCATGCATCAAAAACATAAAACGCATGCATTAAAACATAAAACGCATGCACTAAAATACATAAACACATGTTATTGAAAATGATCACTAGTGAATCAGATGTTGACGGAGAAAAAAATGTTTTACCTTGATACATAAACGCAAGCATTAAAAACATAAAGCGCATGTATTAAAACATAAAACGCATGCATTAAAATACATAAACGCATGTTATTGAAAATGATCACCAGTCAATCAGGCGTTTGACAGAGAAAAAAATGTTTTACCTTGATACATAAACGCATGTTATTGAAAATGATCATCAGTGAAAAATATTTTACCTTGATACATAGACGCATGTTGTTTAAACTTATAAATGTATTCATATATAAACTAAATGCATGTTTATTTTAATTATTAAAAAACAGAGCATTAAAGTTATCAATATCTTGAGCTACAATATTATCATCCTGTGCAACTGGATTAAGATAAATTGATATATCCGGCTCTATGTTTAAGTCTGTGTTAATAAAAACAGGTAATGATTACAATAAACGAGATTCAGTTAGAAAAATTGGTGGAAAAAAATCAGAGTAAGTTATAGATCATATTGATTAACCCTTCAATGGAATTTTAAATTTTCAATAAAAACGATCGCACAACAATTGAATAAATATAATCGTGGAGAAAATATTGTAATCAGTTACAAATATTTTGAAATTTGATTTACGAAAAACAGGGATTTACATATATGTGAAAAATTATAACGCGATTAAAGGAGATATAAATGTTTATAATACCCTTGGATGTTTACTAACGAGATTTTTGGTTTGCAACCGTCAACTACACGTGGCGTAATGTGGTTACTTCTTATACTTTGTATTACAAGTTACTTTGTACCGTATACTTTCTCCTTGATGGTAAGGCCTTAGGATATATAACACACTCATGTGTTAAAGATATCATATGGAGTTAATAGTGTTAAATACCACTCCCCTTAGGCGTTAAGAGCAGTAAATGAGATATTCGTTAACATGTTAATGAGTGGGAAAGAATCTTGAGTGGTTTACATACATAATCAATTTAATAGGCGTTAATGGAGGAGGGCCACTTCTTTGAGGGGGTGTGAAGGGCGTTATGGATGATGTGGGTATTATAAATACCTACGTAGAATAAATGGGCGTTAGAGCATACCCAATGGCCTAAGTTGTTTCTTTCTATTCAAAATGTATAGGGTATAAATCCCGTAAGATGCATGTAAATATGGTTAAGGTTGATTTAGATTAAGATTAAGAGCTGTTCTAAAAAAAAAATTAAAATTAGCCTTTATATATACTTGACTGTCTACGGTTTCATTACGTGCGTTCAGGGTAGAAGTTTTGTATAAATGTATCGCCTTGCTATTAAGTATTTTGATTTAAGTTATTTTCTTTCTAAAATGTGAATGTAGATGGGGATTCTATAAAAGTCCTTCTGTCTCATCTGTGACCGTGAGTTGAATAAACGGATGAAGCCAATAAAAAAAATCGAAGAATTCAAAGAGCGATTCACGACAAAGAAACGGAAAAACTAATATAATATAAAAAACTTTGCTCTAAAGCCATCCAAAATCCGTCGATTTTACGGGTTTTTAATGATATATCACTTGCCTCTTCTTTCTTCTAACAGGTAGTTTTCTATGTAACCTAAACTTTTATTTTATCAACTAAAATAAGTTCGAAAGGACATACGCCCAAGGTTTGTTAATCTTGCAAGGTTGGTGGATTTCTAGGAAATTTAGGATTGCTAAAACACTTTATTTATCCGTTTAAAAAATACTGATCTCAAATAATAGCACTTATATTTAGTAGATATGTATCACAATTAATAGTCATTAAGTATTATTCTTTGTAATTATCGGTATCCATAAATAGTGGAACCGATTTGTATTATATATAGAATTGATCAATGGAGAAAGGGCAAGGACCCTAAACTTTCATGGTATTCTTTGTAATTATCGGTATCCATAAATAGTGGAACCGATTTGTATTATATATAGAATTGATCAATGGAGAAAGGGCAAGGACCCTAAACTTTCATCAAATTTAAACACACTTATAATCGTGTCGTGTTTTGAGTCAAGTTGTTTAATATTCATTTGCAAATATGATACCCAATGACTTCAATATTTTTTATTTCTATAATTAGTGTCTCTCTTCTCTACTGAAAGTTTAGGGTCCTTGCCCTTTCTCCATTGATCAATTCTATATATAATACAAATCGGTTCCACTATTTATGGATACCGATAATTACAAAGAATAATACTTAATGACTATTAATTGTGATACATATCTACTAAATATAAGTGCTATTACACCCCCGCAGTCGAAGCGGGAGGTGACCGGATGCTGAGACTGGAGCGAAAATCTTCAAAGAGGACCCGAGGAAGACCTTTGGTGAAAATGTCCGCGATCTGGTGACGAGATGGCATGTGAAGAACACGTACTTGACCACGCTGGACCTGTTCCCGTACAAAATGAATATCTAATTCAATATGCTTTGTGCGCTGGTGTTGGACAGGATTGCCGGAGAGGTAGATGGCGCTAACATTGTCACAATAAACCAAAGTGGCACGGGCAAGTGGGACGGATAGCTCTAGAAGAAGATTGCGTAACCAACAAATCTCTGCAACAACATTGGCGACTCCTCGGTATTCAGCTTCAGCACTGGAGCGAGAGACGGTACTTTGGCGTTTAGAGGACCAAGAAATAAGATTATCGCCGAAGTAGACACAGTAGCCACTAGTGGAACGTCTCGTGTCAGGACAACCGGCCCAATCCGCATCAGTGTAGGATACCAAGGAGGGCGGAGTGGAGGAGCCGCATAGCGTGAGGCCAAGTGTCGAGGTACCTTTAATGTATCGAATGATCCGCTTTAGAGCGTTCCAGTGGTCAGTCCGTGGAGCGTGCATATACATGCAGATTTGTTGGACGGCATAACTGATGTCAGGTCGGGTGAAGGTCAAGTACTGAAGAGCGCCTGCCAGACTGCGGTATAACGTCGGGTCATGAAAGAGATCGCCAGATGTAGCACTTAACTTACCATTAGTATCAACCGGTGTGGAGACTGGGTTGCACGATTGCATGCGTGCCCGAGTAATGATATCAGTAGCATAAGACTGCTGTGTGAGAAACATGGAGTTACCGGTGCGAGTAACTGAAATCCCCAAGAAATAGCTGAGAGGCCCAAGATCCTTCATAGCAAATTCAGCGGATAGACTCTGAAGTAGACGATGTCTGAGCGCTGTAGAGGATGTAACTAGGAGAATGTCATCCACATAGAGGAGGAGGTATGCGGTATCGTGCCCGTGATGGAGTGTGAAAAGAGATGCATCACATCGACTGTTGCGAAAACCCAAGCTGAGAACATACTCTGTGAACCGCTGGTACCATGCCCGTGGTGCCTGTTTCAACCCATACAAAGATTTCTTAAGAAGACAAACGTGATTTGGTGCCTGTTTGTTACGAAACCCCATTGGTTGGTACATGTAGACGGTTTCATGAAGGTCCCCATGTAAGAATGCATTAGTGACGTCCAACTGATGTACCTGCCAACCTTTAGAAAGAGCAATAGATAAGACTGTCCGTATAGTAGCCGGTTTTACAACCGGACTAAATGTCTCTCCACAATCAACCCCAACCTGTTGTGACCGCCCATCACATACGAGACGCGCTTTGTAGCGCTCCAAAGTGCCATCCGACCTGTATTTATGTTTAAACAACCACATGCTACGAACAATATTCATGTTAGGTGTGCGAGGAACTAACTCCCATGTGCCATTTCTAATTAAAGCATTGTACTCAGTAAGCATGGCGGAATACCATTCCGGTATAGCCAAGGCATCAATAGGGTTTTTCGGAATTGGTATGATCGAGGATGTGGCTGAGGCGTGTAGATTTAGAGGGTGTTTGGGTTTAAAAACGCCACTCATGGAGCGGGTATGCATGGTGCGGGTGGGTGGATTTGGGTTTGGGCCGGTTGGAGGTGGAGCGGGTGGATTTGGGTTTGGGCCGGTTGGAGGTGGCTGTTGGGAATTGGACGGGGCAGGAGGTGTGTTCGTGGGCTGCTGGGTAAGAGGGGTGGACATGGGCTGCTGTGATGGGCCGTGGGCTGGAGGAGACGGTGAGTGTGGTGGGCCGGAGGGAGCAGTGGGGGCGGGCTGTGAAGAAGGGCTGGTGGGTGGTATTGTTTGACGATGTGTAGCGATGTGTGGACACATGTGATAGGGAAAGGGTTCAGATAGAAAGTCATAAGATGGTGTGGGTCCAATGTTATGTTTGAACGGGAAGGTGGTTTCATCAAATGCGACATGACGTGAGATAAAAATTTGTTTGGTATTGAGGTCGAGGCATCGGTAACCTCGGTGAAATGTGGGGTACCCGAGGAAAACACATGGTTGAGATCGGTTTTCAAGTTTATGAATAGTTGTTGAAGGTGTGAGGGGGTAGCATAGGCAACCGAACACCCGAAGGTGATCGAAGGTGGGGTTTGTGAGATATAAAAGCTCTGTTGGAGATTTGTGGTTTGTTGTTTTGGTGGGTAGGATATTTAAAAGGTACGTGGCGGTTTCGAGTGCAAAGTGCCACAAGTGGGTGGGTAAGGAGGCGTGGGCTAAAAGGGTACGGATCATGTTATTTATGGTGCGGATTTTACGTTCGGCTTTACCGTTTTGTGAGGATGTGTATGGGCAAGATAATCGGTAAAGGATGCCGTTTGTGGTAAAAAAGGTGTTAAAGTTATTGTTTACATACTCACGACCATTGTCACATTGAAACGTTTTTATTGTTCGTTCAAATTGTGTTTTAATTTGGGAGGCAAAATTGGTAAAGGATGGGAAGACTTGGGATTTATTGGTTATTGGAAAGGTCCACAAAAAATTAGAATAGTCATCTAAAAAGAGGACATAATATTTGTGTCCCGAGGAGCTAATAACTGGTGAGGTCCACACATCACTATGCACAATGTCAAATGGTTGAAATGTAAAATTATGCGATGCGAAAAAAGGTAAACGAATACTTTTTCCATAAACACAAGACTGGCATACATTATTTAAAGAAGTATCAAAATCAATAAAACTAGAAGTTTTTAATTTATTCAAAGACGAACGTCCTGGGTGGCCAAGACGGTGATGCCAGAGTTGTGCAGTAACAGCAGCAAGAGCAGTGGGCTGAGAGATAGGTGATCCAAGCACGAGGGGGTAGAGATCACCGCTGCTATTACACCGCAGGAGGGGGGCCTTGGTCTTGTAATCCTTCACAAGAAAACCAAAAGGGTCAAATTCGACAGAAACCCAATTATCTATGGTAAATCTACGAACAGAAATTAAGTTTTTAACGAGTTTGGGTGAGTAAAGGACATTTTTTAGAACAAATGGTGGAAATGGTTTGGGTAGGTATTTGGTGCCTTGACCGAGTACGGGTATGGTATGGCCACTACCTACAATAATATTTTGAGACATGCTAGAATTAGAAAAGGTATGAAAGTCACCTTGCTCATGAGTCATGGTTGATGAGGCCCCCGTATCCATGTACTGTGTCGGGTCCGGTTGCTGTAAAGACATGGTATAAAGAGCCTGCTCGATGTCAGTTGGGGTATAAGCCGTGTGGGCCTGCTGAGGTTTGGACCCCAGAATTCCTTGTTGCTGTTGCTGACCGGTTTGGGGTGAGAAACTATTGGGCCGAGGGTTGCTTGGGTATGGGCATGGTGGGATGGGCCAAGAGTTATAAGGGGAGTAGTTGGTGTTGGGCCAGGAGAAGTTGTAGTTGGGCCAAGGGGTGGACTGTGATGGTCGTTGAGTGGGCCAAGAAGAATTCCAGGAAGGGAATTGAGGAGTGGACCAAGGAGTCTGCTGGAAACGACCGCGGCCGAAGCCTGAGCGTCCCCTGCCACGCCTGCCTTGGCGGCCACGTCCCCGGCCATAGGTGTTACGGTCATCGGGTCTGTGAGGGTTGGTTTCGGGTGGGTTGGCACGGTTGTTTGTGGTAGCCGAGAGAGCAGAGGACGCGTTTTTAGACGCGTGTAGAGCCAATTCTGCTTTGTGGGACTCGACTTGCATGATTTGGGAGCGGGCAGTGTAGAAGTTTGGCAAGGGTTTGGTATTTTGTAGAATGGTGCGAATAGATTCATATTGTTCGTTTAAACCGGACAGCAACTGAAGAAGGAGACGATCATTGTCAACGGGCGCATCAACATTGGCTAATTGATCCGCGAGGGATTTGAGTTCTTGACAATACGCGGAGACGTTGGGGAACCCGTCTAAACGCGTGTTGGAAAATTTGTGCATGAGGTGGATGGCACGAGCGGCTTTATTGTCTTGAAATAAGTCTTCAATAGCGACCCAAGCTTCGTGAGCGGTGGAGGTTTTGTTGATAATAGTGTGGAGAAGGTCATTGGAGATTGTGGTATAAAGCCATTGCAAGACGATGGCATCTAGACGATCCCATTCTTCGGCTTCGGATGAGGATTGTGTTTCGGGTTTGGGAGAAAGGTGATTGTGGACAAGGAAAGCCTTGCAATGGATGTTAAATAGGGTCGCCCAAGAATTATATTGAGCGGAGTTGATTTCAAGCACGATGGGTATGTAGTTTTTGATGCTTGAAACGGTTGTGGCGGGATGTATTTTGGATTGGATGGTGATTGGAGTTTGTGGGTGGGCGAGTTCGTCTGCCATGGTGTATAAGAATGAAGATAGTGAAGCACAGGAGGTTAGCGAGGCAAGAAAAGAAAAAATGGGAGCCGGCTGCCAAGGAAGGTGGTTCGGCTGCAAGAAGAAGGGTAGGGTTAGGATGAAAGAAGGAGCCTGGTCTGTGATACCATGAAAGTTTAGGGTCCTTGCCCTTTCTCCATTGATCAATTCTATATATAATACAAATCGGTTCCACTATTTATGGATACCGATAATTACAAAGAATAATACTTAATGACTATTAATTGTGATACATATCTACTAAATATAAGTGCTATTATCTACTATTATTTTTTTTTTTCTAATAATCAATGACTCAAACCCATCATGACCTATCATATATATATATTTTTTTCTAATAACCAATGACTCAAACCCATCATTTTTATTGTTATTTTAATTTTTTAAATTTTTTAATCTATTTTGATATGAACTTATCATAATCCAAACCATCCAGACCCAACCCATCCTAACCCATTTTTTTAATCTACCCATCTTGACCCAAACCTATCATAACCCAAACCCATCTTGACCCAACAACCAACCCAACCCAACCCAACCTACTCATTATGCCACCCATAATATATATATAGGGAGAATAAATTGAAAACCCTCTTGAGTTGAGAGGACCCTAGAAAACTAATTTTACAAAACTCCTTTAAAAAAAAATACATAATGTAATAAACATGTTTTTAAGCGTTTTGAGTAGTAAAAAAAAAACCCAAATGATTTAAAAAAGTAAAAAATAAATTTTTTATGTTACCTATGTAATTTTGTGTATGGGGATCCCTACCCGTTTTGTGCACCTCTAGTTGTGAAGACGTCTTGAAATTTCATAGAAAAGTCGTGATATTTCCTTAACAGTAGGGGTGTGCAAACTTTGGTTTGGTTCGATATTAGCATTAACTGAAACTGAAACTGAGGTAGTTGGTTAATCTATTTTGTTAACCAATCGGTTTTCAGTTAATCGGTTTGGTTTATGCAAAACTTGTAGATCGAAGTTGACTACCAAAATCCAAGTACTGTTTTTACTTCATTTTCCGCTCCTCGGTTTCTTTTATAGTTGACCCAACCCGGCCTTAGTTTGAGGAGGAATATTAGACACGATAATGTTTATGTGTTACTGATATATATTTACTCTATTGTATCCATTAATCATTTCAATGAAAACTGTTATGGTTTGTTACAATCCACTTTTCCATTGTTAAGAACTAGCGGGAATGCCCGCGCGTTGCCGCGGGTACGTATATTTAATACGTTAGTTTCTAAATCATTCTTAAAATTTTAAAATCAAGTCATCTTTATTCAATAAAAAATCATTCGTTTTCTAGTAAGAAGTGGATTTTCGAGTCAAAATCAAGAAAGACCAATTCGTTTTATTTACTTTAAGTGGTCTAGACAAAGAGTCGGTCGTATCGGGCTTCTAACACATTCAACATTGAGAGACTCATTTTGTATCAAGTTAAGAAAGAATGTCCTTTAAATTCATCATTAATGTTGAGATTACAACTCAAAACAACCCCATTGATACATAAAGGGTAGGGTAGCCTTTCCTATGAATAAAAAAAATTAAATAGTAAATGGTCATAGCTAGAAAAGAACTTGTAGGGTATATATGAACAACAGAAACATGGAATCTTCATACATATTGATGACTTATCAACCGCTTGTCGAGTCATCTTCACTGTCATCACTGCATCCATTCAAAGATACTCGGTTAGAACAAGTTGTGTTATTTTTTAACATGAAAATTGTCATTAATTAACATTTTGGTAAATACAAGCTTTTTGAATGGTGTACCTTAACAAACACACATATCATTTCACATTTTGCAGATTCTTAATTGGAAATTAGAAAAAACCTAAGAGGACTGGCGCAAGTGTGTGCGCCTGATTTCCATCACCGACTTCGTATCACGGTGGTGGTAGGAAACGAATGAGAGTCTTGAGGCGACGAATTAAAGGGGAGACAATCTAGTTGCGGCCTACAATCGCATGGTAGATGAGGAGAATTTGAATGTCCCATTCAATACCATTTAATTACCAATATTGAAAGGTTCAAAATCTAATAAATCAAACCGATTAGCATCTCTTAACTTAGGAATCACTACATAAATTGATGTCATTGTAGTGTTTTTGTTAAAGAGAAAAAAAATAATTAATTAGAATAACCCAGCCCCCAAAATTTTAGAAAATACTCAAAATTTGAATCTGACTTAACTTACATTTATGCTTTATAACAAAAGAAGTGATGAACTGATGAGGGTAGTATAAAATTTAATTAGATCAACATGCTTAAGTGGTAAATACATGATTAAATGATAATTTATAAACTTAATATTCAACATGTTTGGTAACTCTTAAAACATCAATTTGAGTGACCTCTAATATAGTGGGGCTTTAGTTAGAATCCAAGGAAGTCATCATCCTGGTGTTAATGGGTGGTCCTCAAATATAATGAAAGCTTGTTATGTTTCTTGGTTTATCCAAAGTTTAGAGATAACTATTAGGTGTTTGAGTTTATATCAAATAACCCAAGAATTAGTATTATATATAGGTCGATTGGTAGGGAATTTAATTCATCCCATTGAGCCTGCCTTTTTTTTTTGCTTATTTAATAACCAAGATACCAAGATAGGCCTAGGTTGTGTACGTACCAGTGATTGAAAAGATAGGAAGCATTGCATCGAACGTATTGCGTGCTATGTCAACTGAGTTTAATGTAGAAACTGCAAATTAAATTAACATAAAAGGAAAAATCATATAGTTTTTATTATAATAAAAAAACAACAAAAAAGTCACAATTCTAAGGTCTCATCCAATCTGATTAAGCAATTCAAGATTTAACATGTCACCATATCCTCCAAAAATTAGAAGATTATCAGTTCCACTGGAACATTGACTTACTCCACACAAACGGCCTGTCACTTTGTCGCTTCGATTAGCTTTTTTTTTTTTTTTTTCTCTTTTTTTAATAAAGAAAATTTTACTTTTTGATTAGGAAAAAATGCCACAAATTAGGCAGAATGTAAGGAGGACCAGAGAAATACAAAGCACAACAGCAGCCAAAAGACACAAAACAAACAACCAAAATTTAAAAAAAAAAGGGACACCATTAATACTATTCCACCAAAAAGAAGTCTCTTTAATGTCTGCAACAAATTTGAACAAGTAGGTTGACACACCTCTGAACGCTTCAATTACCAAAACTTTCTATCGCCTCCATCCTTGTTCCCTCTTAACCTAATGTGCAGCATTCTAGACCTTTAGCATTTTAGTTAACCTTAAAATTTTGGGGCCCTAAACAGGTGGGGGGAGTGGGGGCCCAAAGCTGATGCTTTAATACACTTACCCTTGGGCCGACGTGTAGAAACCTATATAGGCGTCATCCAGCTATAGCAGTGGGTGGTATTATAGTTCTATTGTGACTTTAAAAGAAGTTATTCAAAAACGCTTTATGAAGTTTTCGATAATGAGTTTTGGTCCTTTGTGGGTATAAAACGTGTATCTAATTAACATCGACTTGAAAACGTATGCTTTGTGAAACTGAAACGAATCATGAATCCACTACAACTTTTCTTGAAACCTATAGAGTTTTGATCTTTTAACAGAAAGTTTACACAAAAACACAAAAGACTGTTACCTTCGTCGTGTGGCGCAACGGATACAACGAATCTTAGCAAGATAGTGACCAACATCTTCATGATCATCAATCCATAAATTATAGGCGTAAAAATTTCCTCTAACCCACTTTCCCCGTACTTTCTCCCGCTGACCCAACGAATTGATTTGGGGTTCGTTTATCAAGTAGATTGTTGTATAGACATTATGAGTGTGTAATTGTGTAGATTGTTTGCCTCCGGTAAGTCCATCAAAGGTGACCAGAAGAACAACAAAATGTGCGGTCCTCAATCCTAATTAAAGCTGCAAAATGTCAAACAAACCATAGATACCTGTACTTCTATCAGAAAATGCGAGTTATACATGAACAAACCAAGACAAATGATTAGTTTTTAACTTAAGAAAGCTCAAGGAACGAAAAAAAAGATTTAGTTACCGAGGTGACCTTGTTCCACAATAAGATATGTTCATCTTTGGCAAAAAAAAAAAAAAAAAAAAAAAAAAAAAAAAAAACTCGGTAAGGATTTCATTAAAAGCTGACATAACACACAAAGGCAAATAACCCTAAAGGGCCTAATGGCCTATCTTATGATGTGCAATAAACCAAAATTCAATATCAACAAAGAAGAAGCAATCCAAGGATGAAGAAAAATGTAAAACTTATGAAATTCAAAGCAAAATACTAAATTTAGGTGAAATCAAGCAGCACTTACCGCGATCGGTCGTCGAATATCGGGAACTTGAACCTCCATGGAAAAGGAATCGTCGAGGTTTGTGGAAAAGAGACTACCTGATTGTGAATCCGGTTGTCTTGAACGGTATGCGAGTTGTCATGGTGGAATAGTGACGGCGGTGCGGCGGCCGGCGATTCCCGCGTAGCACAAAGCAAACAGGGACAGTGGTGTGGTGTGGCTCTTATTGCAATGCTTTAGTGATTATTAGTATAGATACAATAGCGATGAATTAAAGTTTCATCTTAAAGTTTCAGTCGGTTAGGAATGGGAGAATCGCATAAGTCGCATGGCATTGAAGAAATTAATTAGCGGAATAGATTTCAGTCGATTTGGATACATGTGAGGGTAGGGATGGAAAGCTTTTTTCATATTGCAAAGGAGTGGATGGGTTAAATGTCTATATTACCCTTTTAAGTGTCTTAATGTACACCTAAGTGACTAATTTACCCCTCTCAAACAAGCTTTATTAAATTGTATATGTAGCAACAAAACTTGTACCCATAACAAAATTACAATAGTGTACATCACTCCTCCTTAATAAGATAATATAGATTATGTTTGACAAGTGTTTCATTAAACGAAATTTAATTAAGTTAAAAATTGGGCTGGCCCAATCATTACTCATATTTAATAGAGCAGATTGGGGCATTGGGCTGATAGTTTTAAAAATTGGGCTCTAACCCGTTAATTCGTGATTATGGGTCGTTGCTTAAAGGTTTACGATTTTACGTTATTGGGCTCAGCCGCTCAGGGATATTATGCCGTGTATCTTGATATATAGAGTCATAGAGGAGCCTCTTTCAAGTTTTTTTTAATCGTTTCCGAGTACCGTGTTCGGGTATTGTTAATGAAGAGAGTATGAGGTTTGTGGCCGAAGGCCAAACCACTGATGATAAGGAAACTTACGAGCTCTGATAGTAGAGCTTCGGAGTAGAGGCGCATGAGCCTCTACCATCCGAAGCCCACTAAGAAGGTATAAATACCACAACTCAACCCTCATTTGGGGACACTGGTAAACCTCCGAACCAATTGCAAACATTTTTCTCTCTACTTTATCATTTTCAGAAACTCATACTTATTCTCATCCCGGAGGGTGGTCACAGAGAGATCTTCCATTTCCCCTGTGACGAGCCTAACGGTGTCTATTTTGTTGGTTTATCCAGATCTAATCAACAACAATCAATCCCAGCACATCCTTGATCAGTCCCATTAGTCTGAACCATCAAGAGGTAATCTAATTCCTCTTCAGTTAACAAAGTAAAACAAACGAGTATTGAAACAATCGAGTCAGGTACGGAAATTGAAAACTTGTAGCAAAGTATTATTTATTTCTTCGATTCTACAACATATACTTGCATAAAACCAGATTTTTGGCAAATCCAGATCCAGTTTAAAAGCATAACTTGTTTTTTTTAATATATAATTTAAAAGAAATATTTTATTAACAGGAATTCTTTTTGAAGTTTTTTAAAAAGTTAACAGCCAAAATCACCCCCTGAGATTTTGCTAGTTTTACTTGTTACATCCAAAAAGTTTTTTTTTTTTTTTTTTTTTTTTTTGCAATTGGACCCCTCACGTTATGGTGGGAGATGGTGTTTTGTGAGGTTGAACATAAAAGAGAAAAGGGGAAGGCGTAATTCTACTTAAAAAAAAACATGGGCAAAGGTACAAAAATACCCCAAGGCGTAACGACAGAATCAAATGGAGTTAGCTAATTGGATAGAACTAGTAACAAATAACAAACCTCAGGTATCCAGTTGCGAAAGAAAAAAAAAACTTTTTAGATGAAACATAAAAATCTGGCCAAACCTCATGGACAGTTTTGGCTGTTAACTCTTTTTCGAGTTGCACTGAACTCGGCGGATTATTGTAGAGTATACCACTAAATTGGGTTTGGCTCGGGTCAATTCTTGCTTCTTCAATTAGTAATCTTGGTTCCTGGCATATTTTAATAATTTTTTTTAAACCAAGTTCTGTTTGTTGGCAATGAGTTAGATATTAAAAGTCATTTCATTTTTAAAACTTGGCTATATTTTATAGACATATCCGCAATATCGTAGTAGGGCAAGAAGGTTAATGTCATGGTATGGATATATTTTCTTCGGTTAATTGTCCAAATTGCGGGTATGCAACATCTAGATCATGCCTCGATTAATTACCCTCGCGTGACCATTTGGGTGACGATTTTCAGTTTGTGGGGCTAGTGGTCCTTTCTCTCATATCGGTTCACAAGGCCATTCTTTGTTACCAAATTTGATAGTGTGGGCTTGTAAGTTGTAACTGGCCTCTTTTTATTTTGAATATCAAATTATACAAGTCTTAAATGATGAAGTACCAACCTTCAAAAAGACCAGAAAATCAAAGATGAAATGTATTCAACCGAGTTGGGCTACCTTGAGTTCAAACTCAACTCAAATATTTATATGAGCCAGCTAGCTTGAGCTGGAATAGGGAGAAGATTGTACCACTACTTACGAATTAGTGCAAGTAATTTATGCGTCGAGTTAGTTGAACAACCCTGACTTTTATAGTCTCTTTGTTTTGTATCTATACGTTTATTTCTCGGTCCTGTTTTAACATATTGAGTGTCTACTATATTATGCGTCGAAAATACATGTTGTAACTACTAGCAAAGTGCGTATGTTGAGCCAGTGGCGCAGGATAGTTGGGGCGGGGAGGGGCGGCCGACCCCCCGGATTTTCGCGCAGAAGTTCCGATTATATAGTATTCGTATAGAAATTTTTGAAAATATAGGGTTTCGACCCCCCGAAACTGGTTTTCGACCCCCCGAAACTGGTTTTCGACCCCCTGAAACTAGTGACTTCCGACCCCCCGAACCTTCGGGTCAAGCTTCGCAACTGTGTTGAGTAACCCTAACTCTTACAGTTTCTTTGTTTTTTTATCTATACCTTTATTTCTCGTCTTGTGTTTAACATATTGAGTGTCTACTATATTATCCGTTTGAAAAAAAAAAAAAAACATATTTTAACTACTAGCAAAGTACGTATGTTATGTTTGCATTAACTTATCTCTTGCATGTTATTACAGTTGACATCACACATGAAAATTATAAACTCATTCGACTAGTCTAGACAATTGCATAAACTTTTTAAATTAGACATTGTTTGATAGTATCAACAAAATTGAAAGAGACATTTAATGGAGGAGATAATTAAATTTGGATTATTTGACAAGAGGAAAGTGATATGCTACAACTTGTATATTATGTACAAAAAAATCTTATCTAATATGACGTTGTAGAAAAACCAAAAACAAGAAACCGTTACATATATATGTTGTTGCATTAGCATGTGCTCGTGGGACCAACTATAAATGAATTCTATGAACCTACAAACCATTTTCGTTGATTAGGACTAAACTTATCCAAGGGTATTTTTTTGGATGGGTGGGGATGGGTGTACCATTTTAATACGTGTTTTGCACGTAACTAGACTTAACTCTGCTAAAAAGTTTACTAGTTTGCAATAAAGGAGGAAACATGAAAAGAAAAAATAGATGTAAAGGATAGCGAGTGTTACATTTGTGTGACATTTTTCCTAAAAAAATGATGTTTTATGCAAATTTGTCAAATCCTAGTTGATCCTTGTTTCCAATCTATATTCAAGGCAACTTATATAAAGAAATACATAAGGAATGAAGGATTGAGCCGGTCTAAAAGGTGGGGCTGTGGGAGTCTATGGTTTTTCCATTGTTTTATTTTCAATTTTCTAAGGGTTAAATTGTAATTTACCCCACTTAACATAAAACTTTAAGGATATTCATGCATATTTGATGAGGGTTCCGGGTTTGATACACATCATGACATCATATTTTGGGTTATATGACATCACATTTTGAGGTATGTGGCAGCTCCTATTGGTATATGATGTGAGTCAGGATGTATAATTCCTTATTAAGAGGTGTATGATTCCTAAATACCATTCGATGAACTTAAGTAAACAATAGGGACTGTAGTCATAATATACTCTTAATGTAATAGTTCATCTGAGAAAAAAAATTTAATATGAGATGAGAAAAATAAAGTTACAAAATGGTATAAACGTTAAATACTTTAACTTTTCTGAAATTAGTTATTCACTATTTAAGTAATTAGTCCTAAACACTTCATCCTACACATCTCAAAATTATCATACGTTTATCATACACTTATAGAAATTCACCCTTCATTTATCCTATACATATAGAAATTTATCATTAACTATAAATTAGGTTTGCTATTAAAGAATATACGAATTATCAATATTCATTTATTTAACTACTCCAGGGTTACAATAATTAATCATTTATTTGACATTAGTTATAATTATTACTTAGAACATTCGTATTGGTTTAAACTTATTCTTTTTCTTTTTACACGACATTTTCTTCTAATTTGAGCTCCCCACATAGTTTCTTTTTCAAGATATCTATGTTTGGAATATTAGTCATTTAATCGTCTTTGTATTTTATCGTATAAATTCTCAAATAATATATATATATATATATATATATATATATAATAAACAAAAAATGGTATACACATGACACTAGTGAGTCCTTTACACCCGCTGATTTCTCTCCAAAAGTCTTTTTCTCTCTCATGTGCGACTTTCCCTTACAATTTTTAAACGTTAGTAATTTTTATATACGACATTTTTTAAATTACATAATATTAACGAGCATTTTATTATCTTACCAACGAGCACCATAGTGCTATACAAAAAAAGACTACTTTTTAGTGAGTTTTTGTTCATGCAGAAAAAAAACCCACAATGTGTTAAGGTAATTCATTAATCATGTCTAGATAAATCACTAATCATGTTAAGATAGTATATATGCTTTTGAATCTACTATTACATATAAGAACCCGCTAACTACATATATATTTACAGATGTAGTCAGTTTGGTAAGAATCTATTTTTTTTTAAATTTTGTTGGTGTTGCTAGGAAGTTTGATTACAAAGGTTGCTAAGTCAATTATCATCATGACATATCATTATTATACAAATTTGGTTGTTTTTTTTTTTTTTTTTTTTTTTTTTTTTTTTTTTTTTCAGATTCACCTAACAACTTTAGAATATCTAAAGGAAGTGACAAAGTTGTACAGAGACTTCACTCGAGAAAGATATACGCACGTAGAATTATAAGTAGGTTTTATGAGTTATCGAGTGTTGATCATTTAAAAAAAATTCCGGATAAAACGGCCTATTCCTTTTACGGTACACACATTTTATCACTTAATGTTAGATTTGTTTATCTCGGAAAGCACATGGGGTATAAACTAGTGTTACATATAAATTTATTGAAATTTATATTTGGTATGAGGTCTCATGAAATCAAAAAAATAATGGAAAAAAATATAAGTAATTTCATGATTTAACAATCTTATTTTTAAATTCGAGCGGGAGCTTGTGTTCATGTAAGCTTAATTCAGTTTGAGCTTTTAGTGGCCGATCTAAAGACGTTCATAAGTAGCTTGATTCATTTACACACCAATTGTATCAGTTCATATTATCAAATTAGATACCCAAAAATATAAATGCTATAATTTCACCAATTTCAATTATAGATGCAAATAAAATTTATTCAAACTAGTGCCACGTGAATATGATATGAATATAGACCATGACAGATAAAGTGTAGAGATCAAAGACACTGTATGGGGTTCGAACTCAATCCACGTGGGTTCACATATCATATAGGAATGATTATTTGTAGTTTACCCAAATGCTTGGCATATGGCTATGTTAAGTTGTTAACTTGCCTAAAGATAGGAGCCATGTTACTCCTACATTCCTACATCTAAATTTTCATTCACAATCCAACATCACATGATGCATATACATGCATGTGCACTTACACAAATATTTGATAAAATATATATGAAACTTTTATATACTCAGTAATAAATGAGATTTTTTTTTTCCGGATGAAATATAATGATATAAAATAGGGGTATTGGATTTTAATAATCCAAACTTTTACCTATTGGCTGATAATAATCTGTATTTCAAAAATTTCCAATAACGATCCCAACTTTCGGACATTTTTCCTCTGGTAAACTTTTTTTAACTGAGCACTAACTGGGTTAGTGGGTGCTGACGTAGACTATAAGTTGGCATTCGAACGTGGTAGATTTTATCTAATGTGTCATTATACATGCTTATGCGTTATTTTCTCACATTATAACAAACTAATAAACCATTATTACAAAATAAATCATCTCATTTTATAAACACTTATAAACAAAAGATAACACACAAAACAGTCTTTTCACATCCCACCACCACCTGCCACCACAACCCACCATCACCACCTCCATTTTCTGGTAACCACCACTACTACATTTTTTGGTAACCACCACCACCACCACCACCATCTCCGTTCTCCATTATCCGGCCTTACCATTTACGCCCAAAAGAACCAAAACATCCACCATACACATCGACCACAAAAGAACCAAAATAGACTAAACCCAACCATTACCATTTACGCCCACCACCCACACTACAAATTAAAGAGAATGAGAGAGCAGGTCGGTCGGCTTCCTAAACACACCAAAACCTCTACCATCGCCACCACCACCATCATCGCTGCCTTTAAACCCCAACCCTAACCACCATCGTCATCTGGAACAAGTACAAACTAAAAAAAACCTCACCTTTTGTAACCAACGACCACAATCGTTAACAAAACCGTCGATCTTCAGGGGTTTTGTTTTCTACTACATGATTCAAGATTGGTGGTCAGATTAAAATGTCTAGGGATCCAACTACATTTGCATATCAACTGAAGCAGACAATAACAGAGAACAAGTAGACCAAGGTAATTACTGAATATCACATTCCTATTTTTAGTAATATACCTGGCACTGCACTAGTTGAACAAAGAAGGAGATCCAATCTGATCACAACTGAAGTAGAAAAACTACCAACATTATACCTATCTTCAAACCAACAAATAGTACCATACAATGACAACTTTTTCAACTCTAAATCACCAATTGTCAAATGGTACTTCACCCATAAAACCAATTCCATTGTTCTAGAGAGAAAAGATTACACTTCAAAGGTCCTACATCACAAGACCGATTTGAAGAAACTTTCAGATGAAGATCTTCAAGCCATTCAGTATATGAAACCAGACCAAGGACTAATCCTTACTAACAACAAGTCAGGAAACTCAAATATGCAATGATCAAAGAAATTTGGAGAATCCTTGACTGCAGGAAAAGAGGATCTTATAAATAAATATAGACAAAGGTTTTGGCTTCATCAATCTAGGGGGAGATTGTTGAGTCGAAGAGGATTGACAAGCCAGCATAAACCTTAGTCTTATATCCTCTTTACACATTTTGCTAAGTATAGAATTTGCTGATTACAAAGTACTGAAAAAGTTGATAACAAGTGCTGAAGAGTAAAGATCAGAAGTTCTGAAGATGAACCAGACAAACATCTAAAGAACAACTACTAAAGACAAACTCCTGAAGATTACTCATCAGAAGTTTGTCACTAATCAGTACTTCTTTAGAAGCTTCCCACCGCCTTTGTACTTCAGTAGTTTAGTATTATATTAGTTTAAATTACTTTATGTACAAGTTCCAACACTACAGATGTTGTAGTATTATTATAATTGTTTCAATACTTCCGATGTATGTATTGTTGGTCTATAAATAGATGGGTTCATCCCTTCTATTTTAGACATCTTTTGCAGTAACACATATATATATTTTGAGAATCATTTCAAAGAATTTACTGTTATATTCATTCATTGTTTGATTCTCTCATTTACTGCTTTAGTTCATTAACTAAGGGGAGTAATAACTTCTGTTAAAAGTGAAGCTTTAACTTAGAACACTTATACTTATTCCGCTGTGCAAATTACTTTGATAAATCTAAACAAGTGTTATTGATAAGAAACTGTTAAAGAGAATCTGATCCAACAAGAATTCCATCCCACCAACTCAGCAATGGTCTATACCTCTCGGGTCAACCCAACCCTCACAAAGAACGCTAACCCACCATCATCTCCCGTACCATCCCCTAAACTGGAGACGACGTCAAAAACTCCGACGAACTCGGTTAAATGTCCGGCCAATCCGGGTCCATGAAATTATGCAAAGGATCACATCAAGGCAAAATAGTCATAAACATATTTAGATCTAAAACAAAACAACCTAGGTAATCAAGTGACATACAGTGGATTTGTTGAGGAAGTATTATTATATATTGATTCAGATCACAATTCAATTAACGGAGCAACAGTTGTTTGACTTACCAAATAACCAGGATTTAGAAGAATATAAAGTTTCACATTTGCAATGGTAATGGAAAGTAGTGCAGTGTGTTTTGGCTAGGGATTCTCATTACGGAGAGAGAGAAAGAGAGAGATAATTATGTGAGGAAGGATGATGGGGGAAGAAGAAGAGGGTGGGTGAGTTTAATATTATTTTTTAACTATATAACTGAGGGCAAAAATGTAATTTAATTCTTTTTAACAGAGAAAATTGACGGCAATTAGTGGTAATGAGCACACGAGTGCAATTTTGCTAAACTTTAGGAGAAACGATGTAATTATTAAAGCCTTAGGACCAAGACTGCAATATTGGAAAATCACAGGGACCAACCATGCAATTCTCTCTATTATAAATACTTTGTTAATATTAACCAATGTAAAAACTGAAATCATAAATAAAATAGAAAAAGATTTGGAGGGCCCGAATTTTTATTTCACTTTGGATCTCCAAAACGGTTGTGCCGGACAAATTGAGTTGTCGTGACGAGACCTTTCTTAGTGGAAGATCGGAATTCTCTTCATCACGAGACTGATCGGATCAGACACCCGAGAGACCTCCACAATTGAGTCTGGGTGTGAGACATGTCAGTCCACCGAGGTTCTCTCCAACTCCACACCAATGAGTCTTAGTTTTGATACCATGATTCCCAACAAAGTTTTCATACAGTGGTGAGTGTCGTGCTTAACATCTTAAACATTCTCTCTTCAACATGAGTGACAGATCTTTATTCTCTCAGCCATCTCTAACCCATTGCAATGGTCATTTGTCACATCCCTCTCATCTCTTGATGTTGTACAATGAGCGTAACTACTTGTACATAACCCATATCCATGTGTGGTTCGCTCAGCCAGCTTATGTCGATGATACCCATGCCACTAGGGTGGGGACCGGTGTTCCTATTGGCTTAAATGCGTTGATCAACTTAGACATTTAAATCTATTTTGTACTTAGAGGGTGTTTGAGATTGAGTTTCAAAACAACTTATTGACTTATTCACTTTTCCAAGAAGCCAATAAGTCAAAAGGCTGTTTGTATAACCCAAAAACACTTTCTGTTTTGACTTTTGGCTTTTAAGGGGTGGAAAAACTATTTTTGAGAAGTTAGAAATCCTGGCTTTTGGCTTTTGACTTTTGCAAAAAAATTACAAAACAACCACCCATACAACCAATATTCACAATAAGTTAAGCGAAACACTTAAAAAAACAACAATCTATTAACTTTTTGACGTTTCTCATCCCAAAAGCTAATCCAAACACTTTTTTTAAAATTCCTTATCAAAAAGTCACAAGTCAATAAACACTTCTGACCAAAAACACTTTTGCATTTCCAAACTCAATCCCAAACACCCTCTTAACGATTTATCTCCAAGCTGAATACTTAAGTTACCTATATCCATGGGTGTACCCACACCCACCCCAAAGGGTGCGGACGCCCACCTTGAAAAAAAATTTAATGTTTATATATAAGCGTTTATTCCGTCCGTACCCCATAAAAATTTTCAAGCGCACCCCTTGGATTTTTGAAAACTAGGTGAAGAAACAAATAATCTCACCACCGATTAGGGATGGTAAGATTATGAGTTGCTACAGGGTTGATCATTCACTAACAGCTACGGCTTGGAGATACCTGCAAATAAGAGTGAGAGTGTGGGTGTGGAGACGACTACACAAGGTAGCAGTTTATAACAAAAACGGGGTGAATGGGGATACTATCTAGTATGATAGCTCTCCAGGTCAGTAGAAAGTGTCCTCTCCTATTGGGGGTGTGGCCCATTTTATAGGAGAGTCCGTATGCCACCATTACCCAAGTCCTAACCGTGGTTAGGTTGTCTCCATCACCCTTAATTGTGTTAGTAAGGTGATATATGGAAGGCTAAATTGAAGGGAATAGTGGAACCGTGTACCGCCTTTAATGGTGTGGTTACGTGATTCATGCATGGCTATTGACCATGCATGATATTCGCCTTGACCGGCTTATGACCAATCTTTGACTGTTGACCGATCATTAATGAGCCTTGACCATGTCCTGCGCGTGGCTTTCTTCCGCGTGATGACGTTGTGTCGGGTTTGGGTACGCGGAATGGTGTGTTCAGTACCCAATCCCATCAAGTCCCCCCAGTCCAGTGTGTCTCTTATCTAAGAAGTAATGAGGAGATGTGAGGGGCGCTGGACTTACTAGATGTGTGGTTTTATTTCCTTTGCTGTTGTCTTGCGGTTAGGCCAGTTGCTCTGTGTTGCGGAGTTCATTTGCGGAGAACGGGTGTGAGAATTTACGTCAATTTTTCGTGTGAGATATGACACGTCAGTTGTTTTATTGTGGACAGATGTCAGTTCTTCCATGCATTTGAAAACTTGTGGTCCATATGGCGAGTGGGTATGACATGACCTGTTGCAGTTGAGACGTGTGCAGGCACGTTGAGCGGCGGTTGTCAGGCGAGTGGGCGCGTGAGGCGCGTGTGACGTCTGTTTGTCTTCAGGTGTACACGTGTCGCCTCCCTATTAGGCTCATCCCCGAAAAGCCTGCCCATTCTTCTGAGTGTGACGTCAGGCATATTAATTACAAAGCCTATATATTGGATTTGAATTGTGGCTTTTCCCATTTCCAACTATTTCAAAATTTAAATCCAATCTTCAACGTCTCTGTTTCCCCACTATCATTGTTTCTCTAACTATGTCTCAAGAATCACAAGATGTTCAAGAGTCCAGCAAGGCGTCAGATTCCGTCAAAGATCTGGGCAAAGAGTCTTCAAAAAGTATAGAGGCTACCACTATTAAGTGGGACAAGGCTTCGTATTTGACTTTCCTTGACCAATATGGCATTTTGCCTGACTGGGAACCAGAACTTCCGTCTGAGGGGAAGACTGCTCTGAAAGCCCCTCCCGGTAAAATAGCTTTGTACGCTGCCACCTTTACCAAATGTTGTTTCCGTCTACCAGCCACTCGGTTTGTTGTGGATGTTTTGTTGAAATATGGCGTGCACCCTACACAGTTGACCCTTTATGGGTGGTGCTGGATACTGCACTTTGAGGCCACTTGCCGAGCATTGGAAATTGAACCTACCTGGGAGAGGTTAAACGTGTTCTACGTTCTTGAAGCAGCACGTGGTGGTAGCGGTTGGTACAGTTTAGGCATTCGCCGGAAAGTTAAACAACTTGTATCGGAGAAGGTGAAGTCCATGTATGAGTGGAAAGATAAGTTTTTCTATGTTAACCATGGTGTCATTCCTGCACCTTTTCAATGGATGGTGTTGGGTTTGAAGGAAAAAATTGCTGAATTCCCCCTATGGTGGGATTTAAAGACCAAGATTGGTACAAGACACTCTGTGATCATGCTACTCCCTTGATGATGGATGAATGTCCGGAGAGTGTTTTGAATTTGTTGGGGATCAGTCTTATCTACCCTGAGGGTCAGGACCCAAATCCTCCAAAAGGTATTGAAGTCATACTTGCTTTATTGTTTTATATTCTTTCTTGTGTTATTGCTCATGTGTTTCCTATTCATTCAGATGTTACCCTGTTTCAATTGTTTGCCAGGCGTGGTGAGGCGAAGGTATTGTATACTCCAGTTGTTGCAGGTGCGCCGCGCTTGTCTGAGAGAACAAGTGGGAATTTTTTGTTTCCCAATCTAGTGGATCCTCCGAAGCAATATGTCCGGACAGGTTGTGAACTTAACCCATCTCTTTTACTATGATTAGTTTCCTTTTTGTGTGCGAAGGAAGCGCAGTAGGTACGCGTCCTGCGTACTGATTCAGCGCATTCTTCGTGGTAGGTGCGGGTATACAACTCCGCAGGAAAGCAAAAAATGATGTTGAGGAAGTTACTTCAGAGCGCAAGGAGTCTTTCGGTTAGTCTTTATAACTTCTAAATTCATTCCTCACGCGTAGTTTAATTTTATACAGATGTGGTTACCGCGCCAGGCACTAGTACCTCGAGGAAGCGCGCTGTGGCAAGCAAGAGAGCCAAACCACCTGCTGCTCCCATCATAGTTGAAGAAGTTGACGAAGAGTTGACGGAGTCTGACACGGAATTAGAATATAAACGCGCTAGGGGTTCTTCTCCCGTCCGCCAGTCAGAGGATGTTGCTGAGGATTTGTATCAGCAAAGGATTACCGAGTTGAATCAAAAACAGGTACAAATTCCTCAGCCTTCAGTTGGGAATCTAGAGGCGACTCGACCGGAACCTATTTCCGCAGTTCCGGTGAATGTTTTTAAACCATTGACATGGCCGTCCACGGACAAGCTGGAAATTCCTGTTAAACCTCCGCCCGTGCGCGAGAATCTGCCGATGAAAATGTTGAGGCATCTATCTGGTACTTATATTCTTGTTTCCTTCTATATGTCTTTTGTGATAAGTCCATTGAAATACTGTGAATAGCATTTTATGTAGGGCAACATCCTTTTGCAGAATCTCGGAAGAAGCATCCATCTCTGGTGTTGAAGGAAGTATCCTTGTCTGGCCAACCTGCTGATGTGGCCGCGCAGGTGACGATGGGTACAACCGACACGGTTGTGGAGGAAAATTTGCTATCACAAGCCGAGCCAACCCCGGAGGACTTGGTTGTTGACGTGGAGAAGGTCGCCACGCCACGGGGTGAGCCTGCCCAGGATGAGTTGGTGATTGATGTGGTGAAGGATGTTGGGAAAGGGGTGGATGAGTCTGAAACCCCTAATCTAAGTATATGTGGTCTTGATGAGCTGTCGAAGCAGGCACATGAGCCGAGTTCATCACAAGGATTTGAAGCTGCACTTGATAGTGGGAAGAAAGATGAAGTTATTGGTGAGAATCCATCCGGCTTCAAGCGCACAGTGGTGGACTCCACTGTGGTTTATACTGACGCATCTGCCAGTGTTGGTGGTAACTCCGGTCATCGACAGAGGATGCCCTCATCGCGTCAAGCTGATTCCTCTAGACCATATCAACCACGCTTGGACATCTTTGACACAACTCGGTTTACAAATGCGCTTGATGCGCAAGAGTTTGTCATGATGTCTGTTCCTCCTGCGAAGCGCGATTACCAAGATAGTGTAGATCGGCGTTCTTTGTTCATTGATATGGCAATGAACCTTTCTTTGGGTGTTAGCGGTCTCGGGTCGCTTATTAGGCGCGAAAATGAGTTTCAACGAGATTACCAGAACTTGAAGGATTCGGAAGCTGCGTTGCTGGGGCGCGAAGAAGAGTTCCAGCGCGCCCGTCATGATATCCGGACAGAGATTGAGCATCATCAAAAAGTTGCCCGTGATGCTGTTGAGGAGATGGAGAAGGTAAAGAAGGAGAAAGCCGAAGCCTCTCAGGCTTGGTCCGTTGCTTGTAAGAGGACCAACCATGAAACTGAACTGTTGCGATCCACCATTAAGGAGTTGAAGCTTGAAAATGCTAATTTGAAGAAAGAGGTGGAGCAAAGTCAGACAGCATACGATGAGAAGCAAGCGGAACTTGCTGATGCTATTCAAAAGTATAATGCTCAGCATGATGAACTCCTTCGCGCAACTTCCTCTTTGTCTGATGCAGAGACCAAAATGAAAGAGCTAGCTTTGGAGAACTCCCAGTATCAAGAAGAAAAAGCCTTGGCGGAGTCCTCTTGCACACAGGCAAAAATGGAGTTGGACAAGGTGCAAGCTTTGTTTGGGCAAGCTACTGAAATAGCTGTTGCTGCCAATGAGAGGATCGCGTGGTTGATGGGTGATGGAGTTGCTGGGGTAAGCCATAAAATCTTCCTTTTGTATTTTGATTATTGACTTATGCAATTTGTTGATGTGCTATCTTTTGTTGCGCAGATATTCAAGCGTGTTTGGAACGATCCTGCACTGACAGAGGTGATTGCTCGCATTTCCAGTTCTTCCGTGAAGCAGGGGATCAAGCTCGGCTTCTCCGAAGGCTTTTGCCACCATGCTGATGGCAAAGAGAAGGAGTCTGGTCCGTACGAGAATGAGTCATACGATGATGAATTGCTCAAGGCTTATGATGATTACGAGCATCTGAAGTTCGAAGTTTTTGATTTGTTGGAGGCTTGCGCGAAGACTGATGATCCCGCGGGGGAGTTGCGTAATTACTTTATCAAGTCTGACCGTCTTGGTGCGGAACTTGCTGAGAAAGCGCAGATGGAAGATCCAGCCAGAGTAGGAGCGACAGATGGTCAGGCTGGAACATCTTCAGCGGCTGGTGATAAACATTCAGAAGATATATCGCAATATCTCAATCTTGGTTACACAATTTTTTATTTTCTTCATGTTTGTTTGTACTGTTGGACAATTTATTTATTTATTTTTTTTTTTGAACTTGCTGCCACGTGTTTTCTTATCTAATCATTTGCTGATGTCATCCCTACTTCCCATCACCCTAGGCTGACAGATTACCTCATGATTGATGTGATGGTTATGCCGGCGTTTGTTAGGATGACTGTCACGATTCTCTAGGGTAATTGAGTGGTTACCATTAATGGTAATTAATGGTCATAACCTCTCTCCTCTATATATAGTAAGGTTGTGTTTCATCTTCCTTATTATTTCTTTTGCACTTAAAAAACTTATATCTTCTTCTCTGCAAAAATGGCGGCGAGCTCTTCGAATAACAACATTGGTGTTAAGGAAGTTTTAGCAACGCAAGGGATTATGAGGCTGTCTCAACCTCTTATTCACGATCCATCTTCCACAGATGCTCTTGATCGTCTGGCAGAATACTGTGCATATCTTTTGTCCCAAGAGGACATGCGTCCTGATAACTTGGATGATCAGGGTACTTCTGATGGGAAGCCCTTGAAGATGAAGAAGTTTTCTGAGCTAGGGGATGTGAAGAAGACTAAAACCAGGAAGGTTAGGGGTTGAGTTGTCTCTTTTCAGTATGTTGAAGTTTATTGTGTATAGGTAAAGTCTTTTTTGAATGTGATGTTGAGTCAACATGTATATGGGGTATATTTTGTTTTTGATCACCCCCATTTTTGTATATGTAACGGTAATCCATGTATTAGCCGTGTAGAATGTACTTGTTGATCAATGGCTTGTATGATGAATGCTCTTTTTGTAATATAAATGAAGTTGGACATAAGGTCCTTATTACAAAATCATAAAATAGTAGATTACATGTAGCATATACGTAGTTGAGCCGCATTCCAAGTACGTGGTATTGGCGAACCATCTAACCGTTCTAAGGCGTACGCTCCTTTTCCCAATACCTCTTGGATTTTGTAGGGTCCTTCCCAAGTTAGAGCGAGCTTCCCCGGTTTTTCCGCATTCGAAGCTTCATTATTGCGGAAAACAAAATCGCCCACGTGGAAAGCCTGTTCTTTAACCCGCGCATTGTAATATCTTTCCAGTTGTCTCTTGTATGAGGCCTCTCGGACATAGGCCAAATCTCTGCGTTCATCTAAAAAGTCTAGATTCATCCGTAGTTCTTTGTCATTGTCAATTGTTTGCGCGAGTAAGATTCTTGGTGACGGATTTGTAACCTCTGTTGGGATAACCGCTTCAGTTCCATATGTCAGGCTGAACGGTGTTTCCCCGGTGCTTGTTTTGGAAAGCGTGTGGTGGGCCCAAAGGACATGGGGCAATTCATCTACCCACCCACTGCGTCTTGTTCCCAGGCGTGTCTTAATGCCTTCAACAATACTTCTGTTTGCACGCTCGACCTGGCCATTGCCTTGAGGATGCGCTACGGAAGTGAATATCTGCTTGATTTTCATTGAGTGGAGCCATTCCTGTAAGTGTTGGTTCGCAAACTGCGTTCCGTTGTCTCTTACAATTTCCATCGGTAGACCGAATCTGCAAATGATAAACTCCCAAATGAATTTCTTGATGTTCCGCCCGTCAATCATGGCTAATGTCTTTGCCTCTACCCATTTTGTGAAATAGTCAATGGCAACAACTAAGTACTTGACATTGCCTGGCGCTGTGGGAAACGGTCCCACGAGATCTATGGCCCATTTTTGAAATGGCCATGCCGTGGTGACTGGTATCAAGTTGTTCTTCGGTCTAAATGTTCCGGGCGCATGTCGCTGGCATGCGTCACATTTGCGCAGCTCTTTAACCGCATCGAGATGCATTCCGGGCCAGAAGTATCCCGCGTTCATAAGTTTGGCTACGACCATCCGAGGGCCTGCGTGTAATCCGCATGTGCCCTCGTGAATATCTTTTATTAGATATGTGGCTTCCGCGGAATCTACGCATCTGAGTAATGGTCCGAAATAAGACCGCCGATATAATGTGCCATCATTGACTTCGTAGTGCAAGGCTTTGTGTTGTAGCTTCCTTGCTCCCGCTTTGTTCGATGGGAGAATGCCTTTAGTTAAAAAGGCCATGATCGGGGTGATCCAGGATTCTTTTCCAGTTTGAATCACGTTCACTTGTTTTGATGGAACAAATGGTGTGGCTAGTACCTCGAGTCGTACGTCTTTCGCCATGTGATCGAATGCGGTGGACGCCATTTTACTCAAAGCGTCCGCTGGCGTGTTTTGGCTTATGCGGACGTGAGTAACTTTGCAGTAGGAGAAACTATTCATCAACTCCTTGGTATGTTGCAAATATAGGATCATGGATGGCTCTCTGGCCTCGTATGTGCCATCAATGTGGTAGGCAACCAACATTGAATCGACATGCACTTCAATGTATTTAGCACCCATCTTCTTAGCTATACGTAGGCCTGCGACCAGCGCTTCATATTCGGCCTCGTTATTGGTTGTTTGAAAGTCCAGCCGAATAGCATAAGTCTATTCTTTTCCTTCTGGGGTTATCAAGCGTAAGCCTGCGCCGGCCCCTTCATCGTTGCAAGCACCGTCGGTGAATAGTTTCCATGTATGAGTTTCATCGGGCGCAGTCGAATTTGACAATGTTTCATTTACGCATTCTTCAACTTTGTCTGCTGGGACCTCAGCTATAAAATCTGCAAGGATCTGTCCTTTGAAGGACGGTCTTGCTTTATATGAAATTGAGTGTTCCCCCAGCTCTATTGCCCATTTTGCCAAGCGTCCAGAGAGTTCTGGTTTGCGCAGGATATCATTGATCCGGAAATCTGTGAGGACATTGATCGGGTGTCCTTGAAAATACCTGCGCAGTCTTCTTGAAGTGTGGATTAGCGCGAGAACCAGCTTTTCCATTGTCGAGTAGCGGGTTTCCGCGTCAAGCAGCATGCGGCTTACATAGTAAATTGGGGTTTGAACCCCCTTTCGGTCAACCATTAGCACTGCCCCAACTGCCATGTCAGTGACGGACAAGTAGAGGGTGAGTGACTCTTTCGGTAGCGGAGCGGTGAGCGTTGGTAGGTTGCTCAAACATTTCTTCATGTCTTGAAACGCGGCTTCTGCCTCTTCCGTCCAGTGGAAATTTGATTTCTTCAGACAATTCTTCAATGTGTCCACAAAGGGGAAAGATTTGGACGCGTAGTTTGACAGGAACCTGTTCAAAGCTACAAGTCGTCCCATCAGAGTTTGTACTTCCTTGACTAAAGATGGTGACGGCATCTGCTCAATTGCTTGAACTTTATCTGGGTTTGGCCGAAAATCGTCTTTGGTGACAACGACTCCGAGGAATTTTCCTTCTTCCATCCCAAAAGAACACTTCCCTGGATTCAAATTCATTCTCACACTGCGCAACTGATCAAAAGTCTTCTGGATGTCAAGTAACATCTGGTCTTCTTCTCTGCTTTTGATCACTAAGTCATCAACGTACACTTCTAAGTTTACACCGATTTGTTTTACAAACGCGATGTCCATTAATCGTTGATATGTTGCCCCCGCGTTCTTTAGCCCAAATGGCATCTTGGTGTAGCAGAAGGTACCCATGTTTGTGCGAAATGCTGTTTTGTCTTCGTCTTCTTTGGCCATTTGAATTTGATGATAGCCTTTGTAAGCATCCAAAAAGCACTTGAACCTGTAAGGTGCCAAAGAATCGACCTTTAGGTCGATTTCGGGCAATGGGTAACAATCTTTTGGACAGGCTTTGTTTAAGTCTTTATAATCGACGCACATGCGCCATGTGCCATTGGATTTTCCCACCATAACTGGGTTTGCCACCCAGGTTTGATATTTGCTTTTGCGCAGAATGCCGGCCATCAAAAGTTCTGTTACTTGTTCATTCATCGCCTTTGTTTTCTCAGGCCCCATACTGCGCTTTTTCTAGGCTATTGGCTCAGTGTTTTTGTAGACGTTGAGCTTGTGTTCCGCGATGTGTCGCGGGACGCCAACCATGTCTGATGGTTTGAAGGCGAAGATATCCATGTTCTTTGTTAACAACTGCTTCAAGTGAGTGCGAATGGGGTCAGAGATTTCATGGCCGATGATAACTGTCTGTTCCGGGAATATAGGGTTAATAACCCATTTTTCCGGTTCGGTTCTGACAGTTGGCTTTGTTTGCTTTGAAGGCCTCGGCGCTTCTGTGGCATGACATGTTTTGTTTCCGCGTATGAACGCAACACCTGTTCGCGTCGGGAAACCTGCCATCTGATGTGGCGTAGAGGCATTGCAGTTGAATTTCGCCAACCCCTCTCGTCCCAGTAGGATATCATGTGAAGAGTTGACAGGGAGCACTGTGAAGTTGCATGTTTCTGTGCGTGAATGCTTCCCGTCTGAGAGTGTGACTGGGAAGGTGAGCGTACCCAGTGGGTAAATTGTTTCGTGGATGAAACCTGAGATTGGCTCTGTGGTTGGTGTTATTCTTTTTTTGTCATCTTCGTCCAACTGGTCAAAGCATTGCTGGTACATGATATCAGTGCTGCTGCAATTATCCAAGAACATGTATCGTGTTCGATAATGGCCAACAACCCCTGTGATGATCAATGGAGCTGTGGAGGAAGCCCCACCCTTTACCTTTGGCATTATCACTTGCTCTTCTTTCCATGAGTCATCTCTTGCTTCCATGAAAGTTCGCTTATGGCTTGCATTCCTATGTGTCATGTTGCATGTATTGCGGGAAACGCTATACACGTGATGCGCGTTGAGATTGCGTATCTTTTTTCTGAGATGGCTCTCCTGCTTCCGCGTTGTCCCTCTGTTTTCTTCTCATGTTTTTCACCAGGTGCGTTAACTGCCCTGACTTAATGGCATTTTCAATTTCCATCTTCAATCTGTAACAATTGTCTGTCATGTGACCGTTGTCTTCATGATACTCACAATATTTTGATCTGTCTACGTTCCACCTGTCACCACGGAGCTCTTGTGGCTTTAGAAATTGAATCTGTCCATTCATAGTTCTTCTTTGAGTGTCCTTTATGATCACGGGACCCTCTCGAACTCAGCATATTTCTTGCATCTTGCGCGGAGGAATATTTTCCTTCCTCCGCTGTGCCTGAGATTCTTGACCATACCAACTATTTGCCTTTCCCTCTGGTGTGTGATGATTGATGGTGGCTGCTACTCTGGTGCGTGTTTTTGTTGCGATGGAAAGAGCGTTCGGAGGACGCATAGACTTTAGCAGCTTCGATTACTTCATCCCAAGCTTGTGGTACGCCGTCTTTACCGGTTAAACATTTCATCAGGTCATCATTTCTTACCCCATGTATGAATGCTGCGCGGGTAAGTTCTTCTCCGCAGCCTAGTTGGAGGGCTTCCTTGTTGTACCTGATGATGTAATCTTCTAGGGATTCGTTCTCGTGGCGCGTACACAAGAGAATGTGTGCCTTGTCTTTCTTGTGTTTGCACAGATGTGAGAAGTGATTCTTGAATTTTCTTATAAGGTCATCGAAATCCACCAGGCTTCCCACCGGCAGGCTTTCATACCACACTCTGGCTGCCCCTGTTAATGTTTGTACAAACAGGTGACACCAGGCTTGGACTGGCCACAAATTAGAGCTTCCTGCGCAGTCGAAAGCATGCAAGTGATCATCCGGATCGCGCAAACCATCGTATTTCCCGATGGTGCTTGGTAACTTGCATTCTTGAGGCATCGGTGCCAATGCAATGCGAGCACAGAATTTTGATCTTTCGGCGAAAGTCTTTGGTCTGTATGGTTTGTAGAGGTCATCATCTTTTGGTGCCAAACTGCTGGCAACAGACTTGGTGTTCTGTTTTGTGTTGGAATCGTGATGCACCTCATCTTCTGATTCGTAGCCGTCTGGTTCATCGTTCAGGTTGACGGGGTCCTGGCCGCGAGTATTCTTACTGCGGCCTCCACCACGTACCGCCTGACGAGAACCTTTAGCGTGACGGCCACCTTTGTTTTTTCGAGGAGATTCTGAGTCCTCCTCACTTGTGTCGAAACTTAACGTCTTTTGGACGTTGAGTTTGGCTTGATTCATAACCATTTTCTGATATTCAGCAATTGTTTTTGAATTTTGCTGGGCCAACCACTCGTCCGGGTCAACCGGAGATAGGTTGGTTTTCTTCTTTTTGCTTCCAGCAGATCCTCCCTTGCTTGGGTGGAACTGGAATGTCGAACCTGGTTGCTTCTGAGCCACATTCTTCGTGATCGTATTTGGTGTAACATCTTGGATCTCATCGTTGATTGTGGCATCAACTTGTTTGTATCTTTCGAAAAAGCCATGTTGCTAGTTTGAAAGATTTGTTAGAACCGTAAGGGATGGCGCCAATGAAGAAACAAATAATCTCACCACCGATTAGGGATGGTAAGATTATGAGTTGCTACAGGGTTGATCCTTCACTAACAGCTACGGCTTGGAGATACCTGCAAATAAGAGTGAGAGTGTGGGTGTGGAGACGACTACACAAGGTAGCAGTTTATAACAAAAACGGGGTGAATGGGGATACTATCTAGTATGATAGCTCTCCAGGTCAGTAGAAAGTGTCCTCTCCTATTGGGGGTGTGGCCCCTTTTATAGGAGAGTCCGTATGCCACCATTACCCAAGTCCTAACCGTGGTTAGGTTGTCTCCATCACCCTTAATTGTGTTAGTAAGGTGATATATGGAAGGCTAAATTGAAGGGAATAGTGGAACCGTGTACCGCCTTTAATGGTGTGGTTACGTGATTCATGCATGGCTATTGACCATGCATGATATTCGCCTTGACCGGCTTATGACCAATCTTTGACTGTTGACTGATCATTAATGAGCCTTGACCATGTCCTGCGCGTGGCTTTCTTCCGCGTGATGACGTTGTGCCGGGTTTGGGTACGCGGAATGGTGTATTCAGTACCCAATCCCATCACTAGGAAAAACAAGGAAACAAGCCTTTCTTTCTCCCTTCATAAGCCTTGAAGCTAAATATGTGATCCATACGCTTTGTAGAAAAGTTGGTGTGTATATATTTTTCCCTATTTTTTTCGGCAAGCAAAGATTTGGTGAAAAGGTTGCAGGTCTCTCTTAATTTAATTTTCTTTTGTTGATTAATTTTAGTATTATTATTCTTGGTATACGAGTCGACCCGACCCGACCAGACCTGGGCCACCTGATAAATAAACGACCTAGGTGCTTAGATATTTCACACCCCATGAAAAAAATTTATGGATCCGCCACTGCATGTATCAATCTAATGTGAAGAATACTTCCAACAAAAGTAAAGTATAAATAAAGAAGAACATATGGACACTAATACGAAACAATAGTGAGACTATAAACCACTTTTAAAAACCTAGTGACAGTGAGATGTCTAACAAACATTTTACAACACAATAAACTATTGATCTAATAAAGAGGTTACACTGTTAAAATATTATTTCGATAATTCTATCCCAACAAAAAAAAAAAACAAAATCCTATTATGTGGAACTCATAGCATGATGTGGAATAATTGGAATAAAGAGATATGATGTTTATATAAGTGGGAAAATAAAATAAAAAAATCCATTTCACTTCCTTCTTATAGGTTACAAACCCCCTATCTAATTATCTAGTGTCATTCCCTCCCTTTCATAACACAAGTAAACCTTCCATCCTTTTCACTTCAACCTCTTAACTTCATTGTGACACTTTCCCAAACACCTTGTTGCACACATGGCTAGAACACAACAGCGGTACCGCGGTGTCCGCCAACGACATTGGGGTTCATGGGTTTCCGAAATTCGGCATCCACTGTTGTAAGTCTACTTTCCCCCTACTCTGGACTCGATTTAGTTTCTTGTACTCATGCATTATAAATTGTATTCATTGTTTTCTTTTTCCTCAAATCAGGAAGACAAGAATTTGGCTAGGCACATTCGAGACGGCTGAGGATGCTGCTCGCGCCTACGACGAAGCGGCCAGGCTTATGTGCGGGCCACATGCAAGAACCAACTTCCCATACAACCCGAATTCATCACAATCCTATTCTTCATCAAAGCTACTTTCTTCAACTTTGACTGCAAAGTTGCATAGATGCTACATGGCTTCTCTTCATATGACGAAATCATCAATCCAACGTAAACGAATGGGTTCGGTCCATTTTAGTGAATCTTCGCTTGAGATGAAGCCCACTCTAGCAATGCTACACCAGGCAGACAATAACAGTAACAATAATAGTAATAGTAATAGTAATAGTAGTAGTAACGGTATTCTGGATTATCAAAATCATCAGTTTTACGCGAAGCTTGAAGATCATCACATTGAACAAATGATTGAGGAGTTGCTTCATTACGGATCGATTGAACTTTGCTCAATCGGTCACTCACTTGATCAAGACACTTGAACTTTGTTCAAGTGGCCGTAATCACCAGCAAAATTTTTGTATAATGTTGAAACAAAGTTGTATTATGACTAGATTAGATTGCTGATTAAAAAAAAGTCGTATTAAACCAACTGTTAATCAGATTTTATGTAAATACAGTCGATAACATTGTAACTCGTAACACGTAACGAAGTTGTATTATGAATAGATTAAATTGCTGATTAAAAAGAAAAGTTGTATTAAAAACTGTTAGATAGATTATATAAATACCAAAAGGCATTTTTAGGGGTGTGCAACGGTTCAGAACTAGACCGAATCGATTCGAACTAGAACCGTTTAGTAATAAATATAAGGGGAAATGAATTTTAATAGCCTAAACTATTTGAAATTGGCCACTTGCACCACAAGCTAAAAAATTAGCCATATATAACCTGAACTATTAACTTATTGGAATATAACACCCAGTTGACTGAAAGCATTAGTTGGTTGGCTGACGTGACAGACCGCTTTCTCCCCCGTCTTGAGAGAAGTGGTTAAATATTCACCTTGTGTTTGACCAACTGAAGTTTGAAAATATTTTTATAAAATACTATTTATTTTGGAATTTAAAGTTTGGAATATTAAATGATCTTAACGGTTAGTTATTGGCAGTCATCCATCCCTAAATATATGTGTAGTGGGGCGTTATCTATGACGTTTTGGGCCCCCATAGTGCCTGGCACACCGCCCCGGCTGACGTTATGGGGGCACTATGGCTTGTAGGATGCTTGCAGGGTGATGAAGGAGGCGGGCGTTTTGCTCCATCTGAACGTTGGGATTCTTTTTTATTTTATTACTATTATTAAGATGTTGATGATGAAGTGAGAAGGGGATGAGGTGGAGGACAATGAGGAGGGGAGGAGGTGGAATTTCACAGGATGAAAGGTTTGGGAAAAAAGGTTGGTGCGTTTTGGGGAAGAAAGGTTTGGTAGGTTTTATAATAATAATAATAATAATAATAATAATAATAATAATAATAATAATAATAATAATAATAAAATAATAATAATAATAATAATAGTCCTTCACGGGTAGCTCAGTTGGTGAATGGACCAGGGATCTCTCTTGGAGGTCTTAGGTTCACTACTGTCGTGCCTTCAGGCGGGTATGTGGGTCGGGTTTTCCCTGAAAGCGGGCTGTCGGGCGGGCTAGGGGTTTCGTGCGTCCGAGGTGGGCCGGGATGTGCCCCTGTCTTTGCCACTGGAGGCCGCGTACGAAGTACCCGCCGTTGTTTAGTTGGCCGTTCAAAAAAAAATTAATAATAATAATAATTTTTTTAGAACTTCCAACATCAGCAACACATACACCAAAACACATAATAATAATAATAATAATAATAATAATAATAATAATAATAATAATAATAATAATAATAATAAGCAATGATTACCCAATCATTTATAAAGCCCCATGAAGCCCCTTCCCACTACACCATTCTTTTTCCATAACGCCCAATGAAGCCCCTTCTATTACTTTATAATATTTTATTCTCCATAAAGCCCTATAGAGATAGAGCCCCTCCACTACACATGCACTAACTTTAAAAATGTCATATTGCACTTTTATTCCAGTAATTTAGTTAGGATTACATCTTCATTTTTACTTGTTTTGCATTACTTTTTACCATGAGTCTATCGTCTCTTTATATTAACACAAACCATATAACATGTAATGATCGTGTAAACAGCATTTGAAAAGAACAAATATACCCCTCAAGACAATTTAATCACCCATTTGCATAGCTACATCATTATTATAAGAGATAAGCATTTAGATTATTATTCTATTTTGACACTACTATATTAAAACAATTATCAGGGCTGATTCTTATGGTGGCCGAGGAGCCATCGGGCTAGGGCCTGTAATTGTCGAGGGCAAATATATTTGAAAAAAATCCTACATGTATTTTTTTAATAGAAAACTCATTTAACACTTAAATTGGGTCCCAATAAAAGTCCATTTAAGCCTCAAATCTTGTTAAGTTGTTAATTTATAGTACATATACCCATTCTAAGGGGTTGTTTGGTAGCCTCTTAATCAGTCTCTTAACCATTCAGGTCTGAATCATTCAGCATTCAGACTGTTTGTTTCAGCATCTGAATGGAATGATTAAGTGCTGAACCATTAGGCTAATAAGGGATGCTGAATGATTCAGCTCTTAAACATTCAGAGCCTCTTAACCATTCAGACCATCTAAATAATTCAGCATTTAATCAAGCAAACAACCCCTAATACTATGATTTTACTAATTGCTATGTTTATTGCCATAACTTTGATTGGCGTACATAAAATTTTGTTTAAATTATTTAATTCTTTAAAACCTATTGGACATATTTTTTAACTGCTTGGGTATGACACTTAAATCCTGATGGACGCATCTAACAAATATATCAACCGCTAGAATTCCAATATCATTTTTGTGTTATCTTTGAATTAGTTTAGACTAAAAACATGTTATAATTGTTTTCAACACTTAAAAAGACTATTTTCTACATTTCACATGCTTTTTTGTTGATCAAAATTTATACAAATTGGTACAAATTACATTTGTGAAGAAAATACGTGATACTTGTAACCAACTTTGATGGAAAGTTAAATATACATGAATGAAATTATTAACATAAAGTATCCAATTATTGTTATATGAGGGTTAAAGGTTCACTACCCTCTTCTACCCTAACACTAGGAGTGACAATTTTCGATACGACCCTAAACCTGACACGAAAAAATATAGGTTTGGGTCAACTAACACAACATGTTAAAAAACGGGTTGGGTTCGTGTTGACTCGTATTTAAAACAAGTTAGGTTTGGGTTGACAGATATTTTTTTTTGAACAATAACTTTCATTAAAAACAAAAGTCAGCCCTCAAACCGAGAACCGCCAAATTACATACACATATACAAGGGGGATTTCACCCAATCATTCCAAACTAACAAATCAAATTTAGACCTATTTTTAAGCCAAAAAAACGATCTTGATTTAACTTCCGCCACTATTTCCTTCGTATGCCTCCGTTTATCCTGGAAAATTCTGTCATTACGCGACTTCCAAATAACCCATACCGTTATCATCACTATACCCTGAATAATCTTTTTGCGCCACTTTCCCCCATGAACCGTTTTGTAAAGTCCGAGAAGATCCTCAAAATCAAAAGCAAAAAATGGGGCCATGCCGCACCAAAAACATATCCTGTTCCAAATCTCGAAAGCAAAACCACATTCTACAAACAAGTGATGAACATCTTCCTCCGCATCTTGACAAAGTGTGCAGCGAGCATCCGAAAAGCCCCACCTGACGCTTGATCAGCTCTGTTTTCATTGGAATTCTACCAAATTCCGCGTGCCAACTTAATAAATTAACTTTACTAGGCACCCATTTTTCCCATATCATTTTGTTGTTTCTATCAGCAACCCTTCCCATCCTTAACAGCTCCTTGAAGTTTGCCACAGAGAAACTATCGTGCAGCCCGTCATTCCATATCCAAGTATCATCCGAACTTGTTGGCGTAAATGATTTCAGAAGCCATTGCATGTCTTGCATCTCTGAGATCTCGCTGACTGTAATCGGACCCTGCTGCTTCCAACAACCTTCAAAAACAGCCCCAATCCGCGTCTGATTAACCCGTTCCTGAATGTTGCAATTCTTGTTTCTTTCCAGCCGATACAGACTTGGCCATCTGTTTTTTAGTATTGTCGATCCCAGCCACACGTCCGTCCAGAACTTTGTTTTGTCCCCTGGTCCAACCTTGCAGCTGATAAATTGATTCAATCTTTTACCGTGCAAAACAACAGATTCAAGGAAACAAACAATGGCCTTCCAACATCCAGTCAAAGACCTTTTAACCGGAAGAAATTCCCAAAAGCCCTTTCCACCATGCATCCCTTCAATCAAAATACGCCATAAAGCATCTCTCTCCACATTGAATCGCCACGCCCATTTAGTAAGTAGCGCCACATTAACATCACCCAATCTAGAAATACCCAAACCCCTTCCTTCAAAGGAGTACAAATAATATCCCAAGCCACCCAGTGTATCTTTTTATCATCACTCGTACCAGCCCAAAGAAATTTCTTCATTAAACTCTCTATCGTCTTCAAAACTTGCACCAGCGCCTTGTACAATGACAAATAATAAATCGGAAGGCTTGATAGAACAAATTTTATTAAAGTTAATCTACCCCCCCATCGAAAGAGTGTTGGTTTTCCAAGAAGAGAGCCTGTTTTGAACAGTGTCTATAACCGGAATCCAGTTACAAACCCGATTCATGTTAGCACCAACTCGAATACCCAAATAATCAAAAGGCAACACCCCCACCCTACATCCAAGAATACCCGCCATTTCTTCAATCTCCCCATCACGAACCCCAATCCCAAAGAGATGGGACTTATGAATGTTGATCTTCATCCCCGAACATATATGGAACACCCGGAGAATCCTCGCCATTTTCTCAATATTATCTCTGGACCATTCACCTATTATCAATGCATCGTCTGCATAAAATAGGTGGGATACCGAATTCCCCGTATTACCCAAAGTAACCCCTTTGAATTCTCCTAACTCCACTGCTTTCGCAAATAAACAACGAAGAGCTTCCATTACTGCAAGAAATAAGAAAGGAGATAAAGGGTCTCCTTGACGCACCCCTTTTTCACAATTAAACTCAAAGGTTGGTGCTCCGTTAACTAAAACCGCCGACCTAGCCGAAATAAGAACTCCTTTTACCCAATTATTCCATTTCTCCGGAAAACCCATTTGAGCCAAAACAGATAATAAAAACTCCCAATTCACATTATCATACGCCTTTTCAAAATCAATTTTTAACATAAAAGCCTTCTTTTTTGACCTCTTAATCCAACCTATAGTTTCATTTATATTAAGGGGACCATCTAAAATGAAGCGATCCTTGAGGAAAGCCGATTGTGTATCCGAGATAACCTCTCCCATAACCAATTTAATTCTATTAGCTAAGGCTTTTGAAATAACCTTACTAATAATCCCAATTAGATTGATGGGACGACAATCCTTCAAACCCACAGGAGTCTTAGACTTCGGAATTAAAGTAATAAAAGACGAGCTACAACCTCTACTAATAATACCCGTGTTCGAAAAATGGTCCATTAACCTCCCAAAATCTTCTTCCAAAGACTCCCAAAACAATTTAATAAACCGGAAGTTAAAACCGTCCGGCCCCCGGGGCTCTATCCGACCCACATTCAAAAACCGCCTCCTTAATTTCTTCCTTTGAAAAGTTCCTAATCAACCTGTCTGCACTCCCCTCCTCTAGTTTTTTAAAATTGCTACATATCAAACCAGGACGTATCTTCAGAGGATCCATAAAATGGCCTCTAAAGTGTCTCAATACCTCTCTTTTGACTAAAGATGGTTTTGAGATCCACTTACCATTTATCATCAATCCAGGAATCGCGTTAACCGCCTTTCTCCCATTAATCACACCATGAAAAAAAGCAGTATTATCATCCCCTTCCATCGCCCATCTCACCCTAGCCTTCTGTTTCAGGTCTTTAATATTACAAATGTTCACTTGATCCAATCCTCTCCTACACTCCTCCCAAACCTAAAGCTCCTCCTCTTCCAAATCTCTAACCTCCATCTCATTTTCTATCTTTTCACTTTCTTCTTTCAACATTGCAATTTCCTCCCCTTCTCTTTTCAATATCCCATCCCACCAAACCTTTAAAATACGTCTAAGTAATCTGAATTTAGAATATAATACCATAGTAATCTGAATTTAGAATATAATACCATATACGCAGGCCCTTGAACAGAACTTGAATTTAGTGCTTTTATGACTATCTCGTTACACCCGTCTCTGTTAATCCACGAATTGAACCATCTAAATGGCTTAGGGCCAAAGTTTGAGTCCACCAAAGTCAAAAGAAGCGGGCAGTGATCTGACGACTCTCTAGGCAAAGCCCGTAAGCAAGCCATAGGCCACCTGTTAAAAAACGACTGACAAGCAAAAACACGGTCAATCTTGCTCATTGTTATATCTTTACCTCTAGTAGTTAAACACGTGAATTTGTTACCCCTCATGACATATTCCTGAAGCCCCCAATTCATCAATAAACCCATTAAAATCGTTAGCTACCCCATAATTGAATTTTGAATTCCTTCGTTCTTCCGGGTATCTCACGGCATTAAAATCCCCCATAAGAATAAAACAACCACAACTATTCCTCACATAATCAGAAATCTCATCCCAAACCCTCTTTTTATTCCTGACCCTTTGAGGACCATACACATTTACCACAATAACAATCCCGCCATCATCGACTATCCTACCCGAAACCACCAGAAAGTTCTCTTTTCTAACTACCGACTGTTTAGAGAATACTTTAGGATTCCAAAGACTCACCATACCACCCGATTTACCAGACGCCACCACTTGCTCAAATTCAAAACCCCCATCACCCCAAAACTTAGTTAATTCATTTCTATGTAAATCTCCAACCATGGTTTCCTGAAAAGCCAAAAATTCTACCCCAAATTTCTTTTTTAAACCTCTAACCCAAGTATTCTTTCCACAACCCCTAACCCCTCTAATATTAAGGCTTAAAAAATTCATTTTGACACTAAAAAATTCATTTTGACACTACCTGTACTCCTTGTTTATCAAGAGACTTGGTTTGCCTATTAACGGGTTTCAGTATTTAGAAAAAAAAATCTATTATATTTGTGTTTTTGTTTTTGTTTTTATTTTGTCAATTTTTATTTATATGGTTAGTTATAATGGTGTTATTAATTTTGGCACATTATATTATTTACTTGTTACACAAAACTCACCATTAAACATGTTATCTATAACCCGCTTACAACTAAACAACCCGCTTATAACTCGTCAACAAGTATGATTCATTTAAAAATACGTGTTAAATGGATCGTATTTGGGTTGACCTAAATTTGTGTGGGCCGGGTTAAGGTTGAAATCTTTGACACGAATAATAATATGGGTTGGGATCGGGTTACACTTTTCAACCTGCCAACCTGCAACCCATAAACCTATCAACCTGACACGATTGACAACCCTACCAACGCCCACCAATCATATATATTGTCACTCCATTTCTACCTTAAAATACCATAAAACCACAAAATCATTGAGGGTAGTCTCTGTCATCACATCCACCAATCATATTCCTTCACAGGCACTACTCACAAAAGTCAAGTACCCATGCGGGTTTACGTACATGTGAGCCACTACCCACACGCCTACCCACAAGGGGCGGCGACAATAGAATTACGTGGGTGGGTTCAGACCCTCAAGCCCCTACCCGCAAGGCGCCCCATCCCCCTTAAAATCAACGTTCTGTTTTTTTTTTCTCTCTCAAATAACTTAGGCAATGATGTTTCCTGTTTGAGGAATTGATTTTGTTCCCCACAACAATAGATAGGCTAACAATCATTCATTAGTTTGGTTCACTTTTTTTCTTTCAAAATGATAATAGCATGCTTGTGAATTTTCCATCATTAGTTGTTTGAATTTTGTCACATTTTTTTTCTTTTTGTCACAACATCCTTTTACTTTTTATAAGTATTCTAATCAGACTAAGATTTAATCATTACATTTTAAGTACAACCACTATGATCTTTTATTTATGTTTCTAGAAATCTTTATATAAAGATATGAACGAAAACAATACATTTTCCACCATAAAGTTATAGAATATTTACGTAAGTAGTGATCAAACATTCTTGCTTATGTCAAGTTAATAGCATCTATAGCTTGTTTAGGTGATTAGGTCTTATTAATTTATGATCATATGACCTTTGTAGCACATGTATAATGTATTGAACGGTCTACAATTTAATTAGTGAAAAACGGAACTTGTATTAATCAAATTTATCATCATGGTAACAAAGTTCAATTTCAAGGCGATGAAAGATGAAATAAAAAAAAACAAATAGGCTGTTGCCACGTGGCAGCGAATCATTTACATAAATAGCGGGTTTATTATTTTACAAATTACATTTGGGGGGTATTGGGGGAAAAAACTGAAAGTGGTGATGTAAGGAAATGGATTGGCGGCATCTAAGAAATTAAAGATGATACCGCCAAATGGTTCAACCACATTGATGCCGCCAAACCAATCATCCACATTGATGCCGCCAATTCAAAGTGAGCCATCATTTCTTATATAAGGACTCGACCAGCTTCCAATTCTCTCCATCCCATTTACAACACAAATATATTCTATCATTCCCACATATCTCAATCCCATTTACAACACCACATATCTCAATTGTTCTGGAGGGTACGGTTTTTTATTGATATTGGGTCGATGTTACATTCACATGGAGTTTTAACTGTTTTCGGCGGGGATGAGTCATGCTTAACAGCATCGTCTGCCGTTTCATCCCCCGCTTGGCATCGCTTTTCTGGGGTCCAAAAAAGCGGTGTCTTTGGATCGGTGTTACATCCACATTAAACTACACCTCTCAATACATCTACACGTGGTATAACACGTGTAGAATGCAACATTGAGGGTTTAGTTTAAAATATTAGAGAGTTATGGATCGTTGGGCGGGTCTACTTTCCAGGCAAACCCACGCCATCCGGTGTTGATGAATCACATCACGTCATTAGCGACTTGTCCGGCAACGGATGATGCGATTCTTCACCGTACTACTTTCGTATGGCAGGCTGGTTTGAACATTGGGTACCTGTAGATTTGGTACACATATTCAACGGGTAGAACCATGTTCTCCTGGATCAAATTCAGATAAGTTTGAATCTGAATGCGGTCCTGAGTTCCCGCTGACTGGAAAAAAGACAAGCTTCTGGGTGCGAAACAGAAACTTAATGAACTATGCAACAAAAACGGTGGTAGAATATTGGAATAGGTGATCTCGGAAAATATATTGTCTTGTAAATCCGTAGATTGTATAGTTTGATTGACTAGTTTTGAAAAACAGTTGTTAAATAAATTTGTAATATTTGTTTTAAATAAATCTATCATATTTGTATTATTTGTTTGAGACATTCCAAAAATGGAAAGTCTGTGTGTTATTTGATTTAAATAAATCTATCCCTCCGAGCCGTTTTCGGGCCACCGGGATCAGGCCCCGGAGACCCGAAAACCGCCCGGACTTCGTGTGACGCCCGTGTGTTACCCAAGGGCAACGCGTCCGTCAGTCAGGTTACCTGTTCGGCAGGCCCAGCCAGGCTGCACAGAGGCCCAAAGAGGGCAGCCTGGCCCGTTTTCAACATAGTGTGGGTTTATAAGGCAAAACAATAATTAATGTTCATATATTTATAAGGCAAAACAATAATTAATGTTATAAAAAATGTTACAACAGGTAATTATGAACAGACTTGAATTCGACAATGTTACTGGTTAAACCAGTCCAGATCGTTCGAGGGTCCCTGATTCTGAAGACGTTCAGATTGCCTCCTGGGTGGTTGGTTGGCGGGTGGGGCTCCTTCATTACCGTACTCGTTATCAGGAAAGAGGTTTAAATTCAGCGTGGTAGATGGTCCTGGCCGGCTTGAAGGTCCTTCATCACACGAATTATGCGGGGCATGGTAATGAAAATCACTAAAAAGGTCGTGATCAAACCGTGGCAACCCCTGTCCAACAGGCGTCACGTAAGCCGGTGATGAAGGAAACCCCCAACTATCTCCGATGCCAATTCCGCCTGCACGAAAGTTAGCTAGCGGACCCATCTCCCCCGGTTGACTGCCACCGGACCCACCAACATGACCAGTTCCCTGTACGATTGATCCACCCAATCCAAATGGAGTTCCCATCTGGTCCAATCCACTGTCCATGAATTGCGGGACATATCCCCCGATCTGGTTCTGATTGTTGCTGGCCGCAACAGATGCACGAAACCCAGCGTCAGAGTGACTTCCACCAGCTTGGTCTTCATTTTCTGGAACGTTTTCCGGCACCTGACGGGGAGCGCGTCGCCGGCGCACCCTTTGAGGCCGTGCAGGTGCCGACAAGTCAACGGCGTCCATGGTAAGATGCGTCGGATTTTGTAAGTGTCCGGCGTTGTGTGACATCATCATACTGTGAAACGCCGTGTTTTGTATGCGCTCAAGCTGCGTGGCGAATGCCTGAGGATTATTAAAGGCCTCCTGAGATGACCGGTAAATATCACCCATGGCATCCCTCTGCAGCAAACAAAATTTTTAGTTAGAAACACCAAATTGCGAAAATAATTAATGTATGAATTAGGAACGTAAAAATGCTTTACCATCAACTGGATTCTAGCACCGTCGTCTTGGAAACCGCCAGCTGGGGCCGGTGCTACACCCGGATTTCCAATAAATGCAACGGTACGCCCCATATACCATTGCATATAACCGGGCTCGGTTGAAGCTGTCCTTATGAGTTCAGAGCGGATAACCGTGTTACGACGGTTATTCCATGCATTGACGTAGGCTTCATGCCTAGTCATCCAGTCCGCCCCGTTGAGTCCTTGCCGCCCCAAGGCATGCAGTGTTGCAAGCCGGGCCGTGGGTACGGCTAAGGTTATCTGGGGAGGTATGTACTGGACCATGCCGAATTGCCTCAAAACCCGTTGAGGGTAATGATGCTCAACGATCTCGAAGCTTATAAGGGGACAGCAACTCCTCCAGCTTTCCATCCCGTTTGTGCACATTGCCGGTAGTCGGTCCAAAACCGAGTTGTAGGGGGTCCAGTTGAACTAAAAACAAACACTTAAGTCAGTAACAAAACACAATAAATGCATGATTAATACATACAAAAAACTAAAAATAATTACTAACATACCATCTCCTCGTTCAACGATTGTAGCTGTGAACGGTATGCCTTGAGGCAGTGTTGGGCCACCTCCGTGAACTTTAACCGCCGGTCTCGCCACCTACAAAATTAACATGTTAAAAAACGTGTTCAGAAAACAAAAATACAAAGGGATGCCATGCAGGCAAGTATATACAAACTGGGATTTGCGATATATACCGAGCCGCTATCGGGCAAGTATAATCAAACCGGTTTGAGGGTGGTCGTGGCGCGAGACACCGGATCCTCTCCCATGCCCATACTTGAAGGAGCATCATGGGTCCGGTCACGGCTTTCCTATCCGGCTGGGTGGCATCACAAATCCGCCTGTATAAACAAGCCAGAACCGCACTGCCCCAGCTATAAGATGCTGTACGGTTCAGGTCTCGTAAAAATCTCAAGTAAAAAACATTTATTCTATTATTATTATTATCAGGGAGTAAGGTGGAACCGATCAAAAAGAAAAGGATTAAACGAGCACGAAAAATGCACTCTTCATCCGTAGCCTCTGCTTCAACAAAGTCCTGCTTTAGTTTATCAAGAATAACAGTACCAAAAACGGACTTGCCGGACATTTGGGCCTCTGTAGGCGTAACACCTAAGAATCGTCGGCACAAGGCTATTGCGTCGGCAGTAGACAAATTATCATCTACCCCAGACACAATAGCTCCCTCAATAGGCAACCCCCACAAGACGTTAACATCTTGTAAGGTGACAGTAGCTTCACCAAATGGAAGGTGGAACGTGTGAGTTTCGGGCCTCCATCGTTCCACCAAAGCTGTTGTCAAGGAGTGGTCAACGTATCGGTAACCACAATCTATGAGGCCACCAAACCCTGCAGCATCGATAAGGTGACGAACCCGTCCTACAACAGGGTGGTCACGAAGTAACTTCCATATTCCTCTATCGCTGCGCTTCACCATCATGGCGGCATTGAAGTTTTCCTCGTCTGTGAAAACGTGAAAGGCACGATGTCGATCACGAAGATACAACACATCGTCGTTTAGGGGACCAGGGTGTAAGTTCATGTTTTGATTCATGGTGGGAGGAATTTGGTGGGTATGATTTTTTATGAATTTCAAAGGTTTCAGATGGAGATTGTTGTGTTGATGGTGTGTTCTTGGATGTGGGTGGTGCTCCTTCTTCACCTCAACCTCCATTTTATAACCTTCAAAGCCTGAATTCTTACACTCCCAAGAATACTATTTGCCTATCAAATCATCTGCAACTTACAAGACCATTGCATGCAATGCTAGAGACCTTGTGAGTGTGTCTTATAGGCTGCATGCTTTGCAGGTGAAGACTGATTTTCATTTGCTGGTTTTAATGCATGAAAATGGATTGGCGGGATCATGACGGCAACATTGAAGAACACACCAACTCAATTGGCGGTATCAATGACACCTTCAAATGGATTGGCGGCATCTAGAGGTGATCCCTCAATATCAATTGGCGGCATCTACACACTGACAAATGACAAAGTGATACCGCCAAATGGTTCGGCGGCATCAACTTTATATTTTTTTGATACCGCCAAATCAGTTCTATACATCACCAAATTTGATTTTTTCCCCCAATACCCCCCAAATGTAATTTGTAAAATGATAAACCCGCTAGTTATGTAAATGATTCACGTGGCAGCAGCACTGTTCATGAACCTTGCAAAATAAATATATAGGATAATATTTAGCCACCAGCACCACCCACCCTTGTGGTGGAGTGGTATCAGGTGATGAGGGAGAGACACTTGACCCTTGTGGTCATGGGTTCGACTCCTGAGCCAGTCAGGTTTTACCGATTCGCTACCGTCGTGCTTTCGGGTGGGTATGCGGGCCGGGTTTTCCCTGGAATTGGCACACGGGTGGGCTAGGGGCTCTCGTGCGTGTGGGTTAGGCCGCCACGAGGCTCGTGAGTTCGGCTCCGAGTCTGTGGGCTTCCCTTTGCCAATGGGGGTCGCGTACGAGAGTACCCGGTGATTCTTTAGTTGGTCGTTCAAAAAAAATATTAAGCCACCAGCCATCACAATTCACAATCTCTCCACTCTTTGTATGGTATAGCTTTCAGTCCCTTAGAAACAAGCATTAAATTGTACAAATATCCCATCTTATTTATGTTAATGTCATCAATACATACACTTGCACGATTGATTTTACTATCAAATCACAAAAATCGATTGATCTTATTCTTATGATTATAAAGACCTTGAATCTGTTTAGGTCATCGTCATGTATAAAATTTCATTGATACATGAAGATCTCTCTCCCTCTATGTGTGTGTCTAAATGAGTTATGAGTTAGTAAACTCAAATATTAGGCTGTCATTCCCATCCTATATATGTGAAGAAAATAGATACTACATGCGCTCTTGTCACATATGTACGGATGAAATAAAGTTACAAAGTAAGCTAATCTATATGACATGTGTTTGCATACCCAATAGCTATAAAAATCATTTTCAAGATATATGATATGAGTTTAGGGATGAGCTCGATAATGCTCCAAAAATACTGGTATCGAAAATCGCAAAAAAGGGGCACCGGTATCGAAAATGATCGGTACGGTAATAGAATTTGAAAGTAAAATACCGTTACCGGTACAGAAAATGCCGATACCAAAAACACCAAAAAGTCGGTACCGAATTGGTACCGTTACCCCGTAACATTTGCTCATCCGGTTTGCATATCTAATAGCCCGTGGCGAAGCTTAATCAAAATTTTTGAAGGAGGTGAAAATATCGAAAGTCACGGGACCCTTAATTTAAGGGCATAGATTTAATACGTATTAAATTTTTGACAAAATACTAGTAAATTTACGTTACTGTGAAAAACACAAAGAGGTATCCCTGGCCATCCTTCCCCCTGCTAATAGTTACAAGACTAGTTACAAATATAATTTATCGATATCTTTTAAAAAAAATAGTAATATATATTTGATGTGTGAGAATGCAAGGTGGGATCTTCCACACGGAAATAAAGTGGTCAAACTATGTTCATATGATATTTGATGTCCAATCGATGGTAACTAATTTGCTTCTTTTTGTACCATTCCACATTGGATTGGATTTTAGAGAATTTGTAAAATCGGTTAGACTAAGGAGAGTGGGGCTGGCTTTGGGGTGTGGGCACCCACTCAGCCCTAAGCGCCACCCTCATAATGTGGGAATTGTGGGGTGACCCTTATGGCGTGGAGATGGCTATAAGCGTGAGGCGGATGGGTTGGATCTTGATTAGCTAACTCTATTTTTAATAAAAAAAATATATATAAAAACAAACTTATTCAAAACCCTAGCCCCAAACCAAAGCCCATCCACTCCTCAAATCCAAGCCCCTCCAGTTCCGCTGCCACATACCAACTCATGCCCAAACCCACGTCCCTCCACTCTCTTCATTATTATATAAGGATTTTGCTTTTCTTCTCTAGAAAAGATACATCAAGCTACATACACACACAAGAGGGTGTTCACATCATACAAAGGAGACAATAGACATTAATAATCATGTAATATGTTAAAGCTGTTTTTTTTTTTTTTAAATTATAAAAAAAACTATAGCAATGCATATACTGAAATAAAGAGAATAAAATGCTTATTTATATATTATTACTAGATTATACCCCGGGAGCGTCCCGGGTTGAGAAATTTAATATGATACATTAATTTTACATATGAAATAGACTGATGTATAACTATAATATTAATATCTAACCTAAAACAAATTAACAATGCACAACTCCAATGCTAACACCTAACCTAAAAGAATGTAGAACTTTAATATAACTCTAATATTAACACATATCCTAAAGACTAAACAAATGTACAACTCTAACATACTAATATTGATACTTAACTTAAAACAACGTATAACTCTATTAACCTATTCGGCTCTGGTTGAAAAAAAAAATTCATATTTACTGATTTGAATATAATTAGTGACTTGCCTATATTTCTCCGTTTTTTTATATAGCACTATGGTACTCGTTGGAAAGATAATAAAACGCTCGTTAATTTGGTGTAATTTTTTTCTTTAAAAAATCTCGTATATTAAAGATATTAACGTTTAAAAATTATGGGAGGAAACATGAGGGTGAAAAATCCAATTTTGTTTTTAAATTATTTTTTTCCTAAAATATCTCAATGCCACATGGGATGACACATGACACACTCAAAAAAGAGAATGCCTCTTTGAGTGTCATGTCATTAAAATGGCTTTGGTTTATTATATGTATAGATAGATTTTTTTTTTTGGAAAATGTAAACGTATAATTAAGTTATGATTTTTTAAAAAGAGTTAATAGCCATTTTCGTCCCTGAGGTTTGGGCCAGTTTGCCACTCCAGTACAAAAGTTTTTTTTTTTTTGCAATTCCTTCCCTGAGGTTTGGATTTTTTTGCCAAATTCGTCCTTTTCACTAACCCAGTTAAAAAACCTCATTAATGTCAGGGGTAGTGTTGTCTTTTTACCTCTCAGGGACGAATTTGGCATTTAAAATTCAACCTTACCTCAGGGACGAATTTGGCATTTATAAATCATAGAGTTAAAAAAAATAGTGTTTATAATTATATTTGAAATTTGTTTTGACTCAATCGATATATTTGATATTTATTTTTTATTTTTTTTGAAAAAAAATGTAACGTTATCATAGAGTTAAACAAGGTTACAGTGGCTACCACTACAATATATGAAAACAGTCTGCAACAAATTTCATCATACTTGAACCTCATTTTTGACCACTTGGGGAACTTAAACTTAATACCACAAAGGTGTTAGTTATTTTTATATATGGAAATACCCAAACATAAATTTTTAAGGATATAAAAAAAAGAAACAAATTTTACGGTTTCTTAAGGGATTGAATTTTACCAAATTGAATAACTAAAAGACATCTTTATCCCTATTCGTGTGTAACATGAATGCGTACATCTCCGATCCAAACTTGTCCTAAAGAGTCACACTAATCACTTAATCACTGAAATGTATTAAAATTAGTAACAATCACAAAAAAGTGTAGATAAAATATTAACGTTGATTATTATAAAACTCATTCTATTTTTCAGTCATAGACGACCTATTGATGAATAGACACACAGTCATCCTGAATGAGCTGTTACTCAAATCTCAAAAAGAATTTATAAAGACAGTTTCAAGGTATTTTTGTACCATTTATAAAGGTCAAAATAGGATAGTATAATGTGTAAAATAAAAAGTGATATCCAGAAAATAAAATTGTTACTTCATAGTTAAGTTATACCTCTCCGCCCATTAAAATCATCATTAAAGAGTAAACTTTTTTTGTTTGTCATTCATCTTCCTTCTCCAAACCTTAAGAATCTTCACCTGGATTGTACAGTCACTTGAATTGACATTCAGTGCATTCAGCATGGTGTTGTTTCCGTTTTCCATTAGTGTGTATTTTAAGTATAAGAAAATATATATATATGAATACGTTTTATTATATTCTGTTTAACTAAATGAATAATATAAATATATGTGAATAATATAATACTTACCTAGATTAGTACGAACGAAGAAGCAAGCTGAAATGAGATTATACTGGTATATAAAGGGTTTTATATCCCTAAACTTTAGTTGATTAGTTTGTTGAAAATGTTATCTTTTAAGATAACGTTACATTTTTTTTCAAAAAAAATAAAAAATAAATATCAAATATATCGATTGAGTCAAAACAAATTTCAAATATAATTATAAACACTATTTTTTTAACTCTATGATTTATAAATGCCAAATTCGTCCCTGAGGTAAGGTTGAATTTTAAATGCTAAATTCGTCCCTGAGAGGTAAAAAGACAACCCTACCCCTGACATTAACGAGATTTTTTAACTGAGTTAGTGAAAAGGACGAATTTGGCAAAAAAATCCAAACCTCGGGAAGGAATTGCAAAAAAAAAAAACTTTTGTACTGAAGTGGCAAACTGGCCCAAACCTCAGGGACGAAAATGGCTATTAACTCTTTTAAAAATCGTGTAGTTAGTTTTAGAAAGTCAATAGTGTATTTTAATAATTATACCACATGTTTTAAAAGTTGTACTACCTTTTTTTTTTTATCGGCGAACAACTGTGTGGCAACCACCCTTGCGGGGCGCTGTGCCCAAGAATCGACTACTCGACCTCCAGCAGCCCCCGCCTTCTCCCGATGCGCGGAAACCCGAGCCCCACCCGCCCGAAGGCACGGCAGTGTTATAGAACTCGGTAAAACCTCGCCGCCCGTCAGATTCGAACCGGCGCCACCCGTATTCGATCTTCACCCGGATACCAAACCATAATGTTGGAAGTGGGAATTGAACCCATAATCACCTAAGTGAACATAAGGCCACTCCACCACTCCACCACTATGGATGAATAAAAAAAAGTTGTACTACCTAACTTGTAAAATTCTCCTTATATGTATTACTTTTGAATTGAAAATATTTTTTAGAACAAGAATTTTGCTTTCATTTCATAACTGCCGAAATACATTAAAATAGCAGGCAGACGGATAACGAGTTGCGTCCTCACCCTTTTCTGGATCCCGAAACTTAGTCTATTATAAACAAACCCCCGCCTCTTTGTGGTCGAAATATTGTTGTGTACAACCTGTTGGACCTTGGTCAGGAAACGGACAACTTTCGGGGCCAATGAGCCAAAGGTATCAAAGGCCAAGAGAATAAAAGCATGTTGATTATCTTCACAAGTTTTAGCATGCTTTTTACTTTTTAGTATTATCTTATTGATTTTTTTTGAAAGACGTAGTTCAATGGTGGAATCCTAGTCCAACCTCGGGTCACAAGTTCGAGTCCTCCCACATGCTGGGCCCTTTCAACCTTAATGGGTATGATTTTTCGATGGACACGAATCGAACTTGTGACCAACCCCAGGGGAACCCTCTGAAGAGGTAAACTCTCTCACCTCAAACCAGCTAGGCTGAAGATCATTGGCTATCTTATTAAAAATACTTTTGAATTAAAAATAACATGCTTTATTGGCGATCAAATTTCACAATTGGCAAGTTTATAGAAAAAACTTTTTTCAAGTAGCAAAGCTACAGTTGCTAATAATAAAAGGTTTCATTCTAGGAAATCAAACATAGCAAGTGTATACAGGCAAGGAGAAGTTAATAAAGGCAAGAGAAGAAAAGATAAAACTTACTAAATCTATAAAAAGCGCTATTATAAGACTGGATTCTTAAACATTGACATGTTTTTTTTAGCAAAATAGAACCCGATTGTTTACGACCAATAAAGCAAACAATACTTCATGAGAGAAAGTATACGGTACAAAGTTTATTAACGTAGGAAGGATAGGAAGACACCAGAGAATGACACGTGGAAACCATAGTTAAGTTTACTTAACCTAAACCTGGTTGATTAGAAGAGTAATTTAGTCCTTTTATTGTTCCGTTAATCTCTAATCCAATCAATCACAGTTCAATTCATGTTTCAATTATAATCGACAATAATTCATATTCAATTCAGGATTCAATTCATGATCGATTAACTATTTTCAATTGACGATATATTCAATTCACGATTCAATTAACAATACTTTTATACGATTATAATGATGCTCTGTTTTTTCATTCGATTAACAATTTTTTTTAACGATTGATTACGAGGGATGATCGTATGATTGACTTGGTTTTACATCTTGATTATATGTTATTAATTAAAATCAAGGATCGTGGATGTATTGTACAGATAGAAAGATCTAGATCATGGAATTTTGATTATCAGTGTTGGTATGAAGAAGAAGAAGAAGATACATAACGTGCGTTTATAGTTAATCAAGGGTTTTTAAACGTGCGTTTATTTAAATGAGTATCTGGTGTCATTGTTTTTATAAGTGTGTTATAAAAGTATACATGTGCGTCTATCAAAACCATATATGTGCGTTTACCCGTGTACAATAAACGCACTTTATAATTGTGCTTAGGCGTGTCTGGACAAAATCCAAGCATGATCTGGCTTATTCACAAGCATGGTTGTGATCGGGAATGAGCATGGTTATGCTTGGGTGTGGCAGGATCATGCTTATTCACAAGCATGGTTGTGCTTAGGAATGAGCATGGTTATGTTTTTAGTTTTATGATTTCTAATGTGTGTTTATATATACATAGGTATTTTATAAACATGATTTTAAATATACATTGTTCCTTTTTAATGTGTGTTTATATATACATGGGTATTTACAACGTGCGTCTAAACATTTACAACGTGCGTTTCAAGGTATGTGCGTTTAAATCCTACATCAAGTGTGTCTAAACATTTACAACGTGCATTTCAAACAATGAACGTGCGTTTAAAACACTCTGTTATCACCAACTTATTCTTTTTCTTATGTAGCTTCTTTTAACCTAATTTTTATGTTTAATCCTTCTTCTTGAAATACAATCGAAAGTATTTGACAACTAATTCTAGCATTTCATAATCCTATGTTTTTCGTCTGATTAATCGTCCCGTATAATCCTCTGCTTTTTCTGATTTTTAGATTGAAACACTGATCTTACGTTTTCGTTCAATGTAATCGACTTGTTTTTTTTATTGTGTAATCATTCAGAATGTTTTAATCGAGTTGAAATGGTTTAAATTAAGTTTCGATTTAAGTCTGTTGAATTAAAAGTTTCTATTTGAAAAAGTTTTGAACGTTTTTCCTAATTTACCTTTGGTTTGTTTAATTCGACCATGATTTTGATAATTACCATCATGTCACCGCCTACATCTAAGGGCTGAGAAGCCTTCCTACGCTTTTCACGTTAAAGAAGCTTTGTATGCTATCTCTCCCCATATTTCATAATGCAGGATCGGTTGGTTAAACACAAGTTCTATTATAAGAAAGTACAAACTATATTTCACGGTACATAGGGTATGTTTGGCAATGAGTTTTTAAAAGCTTTTATAGCTTTTAAGAAAAAATCTTGTTTGGTTGAAGGAGTTTGAAGCTTTAGGTTAGTAGAAAAAGCTCTATATTGAAATGTTACTAGTACTAGCGGTTAAGAAAAAGCTCATATTAGCTACAAGCTTTTAATGAGTAAATGATACAAATACCCAGTGGCGCAGCATAGTTGGGGCGGGGAGGGGCGGCCGACCCCCCCCCCCCCCCCGGATTTTCGCGCAGAAGTTCCGATTATATAGTATTCGTATAGAAATTTTTTAAAATATAGTGTTTCGACCCCCTGAAACTAGTGACTTCCGACCCCCCCGTGACATCCGACCCCCCGAACCTTCGGGTCAAGCTTCGCCATTGCAAATACCTATTCTATAATAAAAATAAAATAAAAAACATGCATACAAGCTTTTAGTTAATGCCTATTTTTGTCATTTTATACATTTTTATTAAAAGCTCGAGCTACTCTGCCAAACACAAAATATATTTAAAAAGCTACAGCTTCCAACCATCAACTAGTTTTGCTAAACATATCATAATTGATTAAAAAAGACGGATATTTTTTCATTTTTATTGGAAAATTTGGTAAACGCATGAGTTTTACACCAAGTGTAACATTATAAGTTTCACAAACTTTGACATGCCATTGGGGTGGTGGCCCAATGGTAGAAGCAAAGCTTCTAAGAACACCTAAGGGGGATGTCATAGGTTCAAGTCCCATAAGGAGTGAAATTTGCCGTTCAAAAAACAAACTTTGACATAAATGGGTTATATGTATTTATGATTAATATAAATATTTGTTAATGGACTTGTGTCCTACCTTGTTAGAGATTCACATTGAACCAAACCAATGTTTAAAATTGAGCCATTTGATATCAATAGTCAACTTTGGGTATTTGAATCTATTAGAGGTATGAAAATAAGAAGGAAAATGTGTTAAAATTCCATATACTAATACTTATTGTTTCAATTCTTTTACTTTTTACTAAGGCTGTAAACGAACCAAACGAATACAAACATGGCCTTCTTCATGTTCGTTTGTTAAAGAAATAACATGTTCATGAACTGTTCATGAACACTTAACGAACGAGATTTCTTGTTCGTGTTTGTTTGTTAAGGAAATAACGTGTTCACGAACTGTTCATGAACAATTACCGAACGATGTTTTTGTTCGTGTTAGCTTGTTAAGGAAATGAACGCATTTTTGTTCATTTGACTTTATTTGTTAAATTTAGGTATCGGACAAAAGTGAACACAAAAAAAAACATCAATGAAAATAGACAAACACAAGCATGCATTAATGAACAACACCAAGCACAAACCAACACATATTGAATTCTGAAAATTTCATCACAAACATTATCCCCCAAAGATATACTAATCTAATTACGCCAATATACTTGATATAATCTTGATCACATCATGTCTCATAAAAACACAAAATCATCATATTAAACTACACAAATAAACATAAACGAACACGTTACTTGTCACACCCTCAAATTACCACTGCGGAGTTTTACCGCGAGGCGCGTGACACACCAGGATCCAAGTCAACGGTCACAATAAACAACACTATATGATACGTAAAACTGACATAAGTAAACCATTAAGGTTCAAAACTGTTCTAACACAGCGGAAGCATAATATGTGATACAATTCAAAATGAAATATAAAGTCTGAAATGTTTAGCAAAACGTGCATATGATTCCTAGACGCCGTGAGACTCCGTGCGCCTATCGTCAGCTGCTACCTTAGCGACCTGAGACAAACATGCTAAAAACGTCAGCAAATAATGCCGGTGAGTTCACAGGTTTTTAAGTAAAACGTTTCACGAACTTTTGAAAGATCATCATGATACTACCGACCGATGAAAACACTCGTTAAATGTTTGGACTCCATAACGAACCTCCCAAACGAACTATCACCCACCGCAGTTAACGAACTACCATCCCATGGTCAACGAACTGCTTTACCAAAGCTAACGAACTACCATCCCATGGTCAACGAACTACTATGACATAGCTAACGAACTACCACATAGAGGCTAACGAACAACCGCACCACGGCTAACGAACTGCCACAACATAGGCCATATAATACGAAACATAAATGAATACCTTGAACCCAAATGAACACTCCCAAAACGTAGTGAATACGTGAGTACCCAAAAACATAGTTGTCACGCCTTTTAGGAAAACACATTTGACACACGTTAAAGAACACAGCATGTTTTCTCCCCCGAAAACGTAAAACCAGTAAAAGAGTGGGGCCGTGAAACTCACCTTGTAGTGCGTCTTCCGATAACTAGAATTCCAACACGTGTATGATAATCCCAACTAATGACAACCTATCAATGAGTTTACATAAGTGTGATGACTACTAACCCGAAGGCTAACAAGTCCCCGATTGTCCAGATCTTGACTACGTGTGTTAAAAAGTGTGTTTAAACGTTAACCGGACATCCCAGACCGACCCGACATCCCGTTGGTGACCCATTACATCAATTAGTCATGCACATAAGTTTAACACATAAGTTTCAAGCATAAAACACTTAGTTCGTATCAAAAATCTCATTTTTGTTATCGTAGGGCCGAACGTGGCTTTGAGTGGTCGAAGGTGGCTTTAAACTTCCACCTTCGCCCCCTTTTTCCTCCTTCGCCCCTTTTTGTGGTTCATTCGCCCCTTGGTTTCCAGGTTCGACCCCTGGGAGTCCACCTTCGACCGTTCGGCTGGTCGAAGGTATTCCAGGTTCGCCCCTGCTGTTAGATTTTCCCAAAAACGCGTCGAAAACATCCGAAAACATCACGAAATATCATGAGTTACAGCAGTCAAGCATCATTAACATATTCCTACGAAACCCTACCGATTTTACCCCAAAATCTATCCGTTTTTACAAGTTTCCTAAAATAGTAAATTATGGAGATGTCACATCATCATGCATGAAATCATTACCCAATTAGGAAACTTTCTAAATTTAATCAATCATCAGCTCATCATACTTAAATCATCATGAACAAGAAACCCCTATCATAACTCTATCATTATCATCCAAAAACAAGCCCTAAATCTAACTAAAAATTCCTTTAATCGACAAAACACCATCAACCATCAATTGTAACATGTTTCAATCATAACTCTCCATTAATAACAGTCCTAGGTTGTTGTCATGTCATCTACATAGCAAGTAATCATCAAACAATGCTTAATACCACATAAACACATGTTAAATTGTATGAAAACTCATTGTTTATGAATAGGTTTTATTTAGAAAGATATTAGGAAGGTTTTTACCCATAAAACATGTTGATATCAGATCTGGACCCTTGGGGTTTAGATGAAAACAAGTTAAAATTGTTTAAAAAGGATTTGAAATGAAGAACACACCTTAGTTTTTCACTTGTAATGATTTAGAGAGTTAGGTTATGAAAAACAAGCTCAAAAACTCCTTCCCCAATGATAATAGCTGATAGAGAGTGTTTGGAGGCGTTTAGGGTTTGTGAAATGGTGAAAAATGGCTAAGGATGGTATTTATACCAGGTCCAGGTTCGCCCCTTTTATATGGTCGAATGTGGAACTTTTCCACATTCGCCCCTTTTTAATGGTCGAATGTGGAATCTTTCCACATTCGCCCACTTTGTTTCTACATTCGCCCACTTTCTCAAGTTCCATTTCCACATTCGCCCACTTTCCACTTTCAGATCATCAGCACTTTTTAACACATGTTAACAGCACTTTTTAACACATGTTAACTTTTTCCAGATTTCCAGTTTGTCGTGTTTAACGCATTCTAACACATCTTAACACATAAGCATGCATCCATAGTCTATACTTAGCATATTTAAGCACGTATAATCATTTGTACATCGTTTAAGCAAGTATAAGTGTACAATCCACCACACGACCCATAATCTACACATATACTTAATTAGTTCATGTAATGTCACCAACAACGGAACCCGGTACTAGTGTATTCCCCAAAATGACTCCCAATGATCCTCCAGATCATTGAACCCTGGACAATCCTAATCTGACCCGACTCAACTAACCCAGTTAAGTTTGTTTATAAACGTTTCTCGCTAAGGCAGACTTAGATGTTACTATTATGTTTAAGCCGAACATGCCGGGTGTCACATCATCCCCACGTTGAAAGAATTTTCGTCCCGAAAATTTCCCGAAGTCAAAGAGAACGAAGCGATAAAAAGAAAAATTTTCCCGGTCGTCACATCATCCCCCTGTTGAAAGGAATCTCGCCCCGAGATTCACTCTTCGACAGTAATGAGTGTCGACCTAACCCAAGTAACGTTTCCCAGAACACAAACGAAATGATAACCACGAACGAGAGATGATATCAACGAATACTCTGTGCCGGGGAACCGCCCTCCCCAAAGTGAATAGAAAACAATGAATCCCCCTGATCGAAGGCCTACTAGAGACTACTATGATCGGTATAAATGACACACCGGTACCGTCCAAGTAGCATCTCCAAAGGACCCACATCAGACCCATGAATGCAAAACGATAACCAAATACCAGACTGAATGCACACAATGAATACGAATCGCAAAACAACGTGAATGAGAATGAGTACTAGCATAACGAAAATCAAGAAAAGAATACTCACCAGTAACAGTATCAGGACCCTCCTGGTTCTCCCTAGCGCCAATGACATAAACATGACCACGAGTAGTTCGGCCGCCACCTTCGTTCCCTGCACCACCTGCAGTCCCTTGGTTCAGCTTAGGACAATCACGTTTGAAGTGCCCAGTCTCCCCACAGTTATAACACCCTTGGTTCCCTTGTGGAACAGGGGCAGGGACAACCGCTTGGCCTGGAACTGTCTGTAGATTGACTCTACAGTTTTTAGCAACATGGCCCACACGCTTACAGCGGTTGCAACGAAACTTCTCGCAGCTGCCATAATGATGGAATCCACATTGATTGCACTCCGGCAGTTTCCCCGTGTACCCGTCTTGCCTCTGGCCCGAAGACGATCCCAAAGCCTCAGTCCTCCTCACCTGTTGTTGCGGTTGACCCGTGCTTGCACTCTTCCCAGCACCATCCCACTTTCGCTTGTTGTCCGCAGGGGCTTTCACAGCAGCACCCCTTGGAGGTAGAACGCCCTCAGCAACCTTCATGTTGGTCAGCTTGTGAGCTGCCCGAACAGTGGCCAACATAGTAGTGTGATCAGCAGCGGCAACAAGTCCAGCAACCTCCGGCACTAACCCAGCAACGTAGTGCTCAATCCTCCGGTACTCCGGTGTAGCCAAACCGGGGCACATCACAGCCAACTCGTTGTGCCTAGCAGTAAACTCCTCGATCTCCGACCCAACCATCTTCAGATTCCAAAACTCATGCTCCAACTTCATAATCTCGTCTCTTGGGCAATACTCTGCCCTCAACATCTGAACAAACTCGGTCCACGGCATAGCATTGGCCTCACCCAGACCAAGGTTCGCAGTGGTGGAGTTCCACCAGGTCAACGCATGTCCCTCCAGTGTAGCAGACGCATACTTGACGCGATCAGCGTCGGGACAGTTACACATAGCAAACACCGACTCAATCTTCTCCAACCACCTAAGTAGTCCCACCACTCCTTCAGTCCCATTGAAGAAATGGGGCTTACAGTCCATAAACTTCTTGTAGGTGCACCCAGACTGTCCCTGATTAGTGTTTCCCAGGGTCTGCTGAGCAGCCTGGAAAGCAGCCAACGCAACGTTCAACTGTTGCTGTAACATGTGCTCCAACTCTGCCTGAGTCATGGTGATGTTCCCACCACCTCGTCCACCGCCATTGCGACCCCCGCCGCCACCACGGCGTCCACCAGCACGTCCACCAGCGCGACCAGACATGTTCTGCCAAACATGAGACAAGACACTCAAAACCACCAACAGATCGAGCTACAAGTGACCCAAACGAATTTAGAACATGGTTCCAGCATGACCATTAGTCCGAACACGAAGTCCACCAAGATTTTCATGCATTTCGATTTATGATTTTGTGTGCACCCGAAATAACAAATCGCTCTACATGGTCCTCTAGGCGTGCTCCTAGCTAGAATTCAAATCACCCGATACACACATTCCTAAAATAACGCGATACTGTGTGATGAGGACACCGACACCCCGACAAGGCTAGTATGTTTACCAAATGACACGACTCGTAACTTTGTGTGACCGTCTAACGTGTGTGATACTCGGCTATAGACTAGACTCTACATGCAGTCCTAGTTCACTATAACCATTGGCTCTGATACCAATCTGTCACACCCTCAAATTACCACTGCGGAGTTTTACCGCGAGGCGCGTGACACACCAGGATCCAAGTCAACGGTCACAATAAACAACACTATATGATACGTAAAACTGACATAAGTAAACCATTAAGGTTCAAAACTGTTCTAACACAGCGGAAGCATAATATGTGATACAATTCAAAATGAAATATAAAGTCTGAAATGTTTAGCAAAACGTGCATATGATTCCTAGACGCCGTGAGACTCCGTGCGCCTATCGTCAGCTGCTACCTTAGCGACCTGAGACAAACATGCTAAAAACGTCAGCAAATAATGCCGGTGAGTTCACAGGTTTTTAAGTAAAACGTTTCACGAACTTTTGAAAGATCATCATGATACTACCGACCGATGAAAACACTCGTTAAATGTTTGGACTCCATAACGAACCTCCCAAACGAACTATCACCCACCGCAGTTAACGAACTACCATCCCATGGTCAACGAACTGCTTTACCAAAGCTAACGAACTACCATCCCATGGTCAACGAACTACTATGACATAGCTAACGAACTACCACATAGAGGCTAACGAACAACCGCACCACGGCTAACGAACTGCCACAACATAGGCCATATAATACGAAACATAAATGAATACCTTGAACCCAAATGAACACTCCCAAAACGTAGTGAATACGTGAGTACCCAAAAACATAGTTGTCACGCCTTTTAGGAAAACACATTTGACACACGTTAAAGAACTGTAACACCCGCCCCTCTCATCACCAATATTGTCCGCTTTGCCCATCCAGAGCTCACGGATTTGTTTTTAGTTGCCCAAGTGGAGACTTCCCAGGAGGTCACCCATCCTGAAATTTCTCCCACCTGAGCACGCTTAACTGTGGAGTTCTCCTCTCATCCACTAACATTAAGCCCCAAAACGCGTTGGTGATTTAAGAGGCTTTGGATTACTTATGAACCAATGATCTCTCCTGGCCACGGCCGATGTGGGATTTTCCTAGGGTGTCACATTCACCCCCTGTTAGAGTCTCATCGTCCCTGATGAGGTGTGTTCCTGGGGTGTCACATTCACCCCCTGTTAGAGTCTCATCGTCCTTGATGAGGTGTGCACCCACCATCCCGAACGGCACAGGAGTGGCTCTGATACCATCTGTAACACCCGCCCCTCTCATCACCAATATTGTCCGCTTTGCCCATCCAGAGCTCACGGATTTGTTTTTAGTTGCCCAAGTGGAGACTTCCCAGGAGGTCACCCATCCTGAAATTTCTCCCACCTGAGCACGCTTAACTGTGGAGTTCTCCTCTCATCCACTAACATTAAGCCCCAAAACGCGTTGGTGATTTAAGAGGCTTTGGATTACTTATGAACCAATGATCTCTCCTGGCCACGGCCGATGTGGGATTTTCCTAGGGTGTCACAAGAACACAACATGTTTTCTCCCCCGAAAACGTAAAACCAGTAAAAGAGTGGGGCCGTGAAACTCACCTTGTAGTGCGTCTTCCGATAACTAGAATTCCAACACGTGTATGATAATCCCAACTAATGACAACCTATCTGTGACATCCGTCACTTTTTCATTATATATATATATATATATATATATATTTATAATATTAATAATAATAATAATAATAATAATAATAATTTTCAGATTTTATATATACATTTTTTTAAACCAAACCTATTATCAACCATAACCAAACCCAAGCCCACCTCCCTTTTTTCCTTTACACTTACTGAAGCCCAATTGCTGCTCGGCCCATAACCCACGAAGCCCAACAGCTCAAGCCCAAACCCCCTCCCCTTTGTATCTGTTAAAAAAAAAAAAAAAGGAATAAAAGCCTGCTCCACCCGGGATTCGAACCGGACCACCCCCACACTCAACACACATGCACGAACCAGCTGAGCCACAAGCTCTTATCTGAAACAAACTCAACCCTATATGTATTTAACCTTTTTTTGTCGCTGCCTTCTTTTTCCTTTTCCTGCACGCGAACAGCACAGCAGCAGATTTGATTGATTCCTTTAATCAATCTCTTTGATTTAACAATCAACCACATAATTATGGTAAGGCTCGTGATTTTCGGCCTTGTTTGACCATGGTGCACGATTAACATCAATCAATTATTAACCAATTAAATCAAAAAACGCGTAAGACATTAATCGTGAGTCAACTTACCAATTAACCCAACCCATTGATCCCCACTATAAATTGAGCCTTGGAACAGCTTAACAACTCGCTCACTCATCTCCCTTAACCTCTCATTCTCTCTAATACACTCTGATTTTGATATTCAAGTTCGTGGTTTGACTTTTTCCTTGACCCGTCAATTATCATCAATTAAACACTGTGAGTTCCATTTTTTTTATGGGTTTTGTTGGTCGGATATCAAACAACAAAAGCCCCATCTTTAATCGGGCTCAAGTTGACTAAATCGTTTGATTGCAAATTCTAGGGTTCGTCATATGCAATTTGGGGATAAACTCAATTTCATGTTGTGTATATAATTATTTTTAAACAGGAAATATCACAACCACCGGCCTAGGCCAAGTGGTTGTGACCTGGGTTTGATTCAGAGGGGAACCGGGTTCGAGTCCCGGCACAGCCCCGTTTTTGTTCTTTTCTTTTCTTTTCTTTTTAAACAATTATATATATATATATATATATATATATATATATTAAACCTTTTAATCTTTTAAATTCATTTTAAAATATCAAAACTATTTTATAAATTCTAAAAAAATTACATTATGTTAATCTGAGTTAAGAGTTTTATTTACAATTTTTATTTTTCAGAAATTCATTTATTTAATATTTATAATAATTAAATCATTTTTATACTATTAGATTTATAAAAATCCATTTATATATCAAAACAACTTTATTAAATTCTCCAAAAATTATCCTGACTTTTTATAAAGATAAACTTTACTGAAATAATTTTTAATTCAGTAAAATCATTTATTTTATATTTTTAATCAATTTTTGTTAGATTTAATCATAATTAAATCATAATAAATCCAATTTTCATCATTTTTGCACCAAAATTTTATACAAATTATTTTTAATCATTTAGAACAGAAATATGATTTTTAAAATAAAAATTCTTTAATTTTAGTATTTTTGAATATTAAAGTTAAATGTTGGCTATTTATAAATAAATAGATTTAAAAATCTATTTTAAATGAAATAATTTTATAAAAATTATTTCTATACTTCAAACACTTTATTGTGTATATTCTAAATTCAAATTTCATTAAAAGACTTTTTATTTAATTATTTATTAAATTTTTCATAATTAATAGACAATTTGTTTATTAAACAAATAAACGTTATCCCCAATTCGAAGCCCTAGAAATACATGTATCCTAGAGTTATTTCACTCACACATTATCAATTACTTTAGGTTAATCATTTGGGAGAAATCTCAAGTTCATATTTCGTTGTCCAGTCCAATTTCAAGTTACTACGTGAACAGTGAGTATTCCTACCCCTTTTTGCTTTTATACATTTTTGGGGTGTTACATGTACACTATTACAATTTCAAATACAAGTTTACATTTTTACAATACAATTCTAGTACTATGTGCATTGCTTACAACGTGCTTTATGCTTAGACAATACATGTGGATTACATTTGTACTTAGTGAAATCATTAACATGGTACAAGCCGACCTTAACATTGGATAGCGCTATTTGGATTGACAACCCGCCTAGATTGATTCTCCCCCTTTTTCATCGGAGAATCCGTGGCCAGTGTTAAGTTATCATCCATTTATTGGTTGAGTACACTACAGTTCATACAGTACATTATACAGTCACAGGGTTGATTTCGCTCATTTGTTTGATACATGGTTTACATATTTGCACTGTAGCTTGCACTTGAATTGTATAACTTTTTAACCTACTATATATATCAAATCTAGGAATGCTCACCAACATTTCAAATGTTGACCAAACCTATTTTTGTACATGTTTCAGGTGCAGTTTGATCTAATGCTTTAGCAAGAGACTTATAGTGCTTTATTTTATTTCAGTCATTTACATATTTATATTTCATTTAGACAATGTAATTTCCATTATCATGTAAGACAATTTTGGATTATTCAATAATATTTACATTTTAGTACCATGAGCTTTTGAACAATCGTCACTACGTGGCACCTCGATGATTCCGCCATCGGTTGGGGTGTTACACTATCAATGAGTTTACATAAGTGTGATGACTACTAACCCGAAGGCTAACAAGTCCCCGATTGTCCAGATCTTGACTACGTGTGTTAAAAAGTGTGTTTAAACGTTAACCGGACATCCCAGACCGACCCGACATCCCGTTGGTGACCCATTACATCAATTAGTCATGCACATAAGTTTAACACATAAGTTTCAAGCATAAAACACTTAGTTCGTATCAAAAATCTCATTTTTGTTATCGTAGGGCCGAACGTGGCTTTGAGTGGTCGAAGGTGGCTTTAAACTTCCACCTTCGCCCCCTTTTTCCTCCTTCGCCCCTTTTTGTGGTTCATTCGCCCCTTGGTTTCCAGGTTCGACCCCTAGGAGTCCACCTTCGACCGTTCGGCTGGTCGAAGGTATTCCAGGTTCGCCCCTGCTGTTAGATTTTCCCAAAAACGCGTCGAAAACATCCGAAAACATCACGAAATATCATGAGTTACAGCAGTCAAGCATCATTAACATATTCCTACGAAACCCTACCGATTTTACCCCAAAATCTATCCGTTTTTACAAGTTTCCTAAAATAGTAAATTATGGAGATGTCACATCATCATGCATGAAATCATTACCCAATTAGGAAACTTTCTAAATTTAATCAATCATCAGCTCATCATACTTAAATCATCATGAACAAGAAACCCCTATCATAACTCTATCATTATCATCCAAAAACAAGCCCTAAATCTAACTAAAAATTCCTTTAATCGACAAAACACCATCAACCATCAATTGTAACATGTTTCAATCATAACTCTCCATTAATAACAGTCCTAGGTTGTTGTCATGTCATCTACATAGCAAGTAATCATCAAACAATGCTTAATACCACATAAACACATGTTAAATTGTATGAAAACTCATTGTTTATGAATAGGTTTTATTTAGAAAGATATTAGGAAGGTTTTTACCCATAAAACATGTTGATATCAGATCTGGACCCTTGGGGTTTAGATGAAAACAAGTTAAAATTGTTTAAAAAGGATTTGAAATGAAGAACACACCTTAGTTTTTCACTTGTAATGATTTAGAGAGTTAGGTTATGAAAAACAAGCTCAAAAACTCCTTCCCCAATGATAATAGCTGATAGAGAGTGTTTGGAGGTGTTTAGGGTTTGTGAAATGGTGAAAAATGGCTAAGGATGGTATTTATACCAGGTCCAGGTTCGCCCCTTTTATATGGTCGAATGTGGAACTTTTCCACATTCGCCCCTTTTTAATGGTCGAATGTGGAATCTTTCCACATTCGCCCACTTTGTTTCTACATTCGCCCACTTTCTCAAGTTCCATTTCCACATTCGCCCACTTTCCACTTTCAGGTCATCAGCACTTTTTAACACATGTTAACAGCACTTTTTAACACATGTTAACTTTTTCCAGATTTCCAGTTTGTCGTGTTTAACGCATTCTAACACATCTTAACACATAAGCATGCATCCATAGTCTATACTTAGCATATTTAAGCACGTATAATCATTTGTACATCGTTTAAGCAAGTATAAGTGTACAATCCACCACACGACCCATAATCTACACATATACTTAATTAGTTCATGTAATGTCACCAACAACGGAACCCGGTACTAGTGTATTCCCCAAAATGACTCCCAATGATCCTCCAGATCATTGAACCCTGGACAATCCTAATCTGACCCGACTCAACTAACCCAGTTAAGTTTGTTTATAAACGTTTCTCGCTAAGGCAGACTTAGATGTTACTATTATGTTTAAGCCGAACATGCCGGTGTCACATTACTGAACGTTCACGAACATAAATGAACGAACGCGGCCTCTGTTCATGTTTGTTTGTTTAACTAAACGAACAAAATTTCATGTTTGTGTTTGTTCATTTATTAAACGAACGAACGCAAACGAACTTCCCGCCGAACATTTCACGAACAGTTCGTTGAACGTTTGGTTTGTTTACAACCCTACTTTTTACTAATGTTGGGTTGTTTTATGTTTGTGCATAATATTGTGGAGAGTTGCTGATTGATGGTGCATTGGGCTGTAGCTGTTAGCATGATTCACTCACGCTAACACTTGAAACAAGACAATTTTATTTTTAATCTCACTAAAACAAAACCAATGCCAAAGGCATTATAGACCAACGACATTTTGGTGCTAAGATAAGACTTAGGGACTATAAGGTCCTGGGTTCAAATCTTACAAGGGGGGGGGGGGGTTCTCATAATTATGAGTTTCCTCCTGATTTGGTAACTTGGTGGTGGAATATGATCGCGTGGTAACACTGGTGGCACGATGATACTCTAGTAATCTGTGAGTGATTCCAATTGGTCGTTCAAAAAAAACTCGCTTTCGTGCAATTCTTTTCTAATCATCATGATGTATGATTCAAGATACAATTCGATTGCCCGAATCTCCCTAGCATTACAAACTATTTATGTTAGTACTGGTAAGTTCTCTAGAGAGACTCGTAATTTATTTTAAGGAACCGTGTTGAACACAAAACCCGAATCACCATCGTTCTGCTTCATCTTCTCTCTTGTATTTCGCCCATTTCAGTTGTAATCCAAGCATTGTAGTTTACAACTTTCCTTTATTTATGTATAGTAATTAATTAAAACTTTTTATATCATTTTATCTTGTTTTCATGATGGATGAAGTCCATAAATATGATATTACAAAGCACTGTGTAAAATATGCAACGATCATGCCATCTGAAAAGGCATAACTAGTCTCATTATGTATTCTACAGCTACAATATACTTTATGAGACTCACTTTTACAGTCACTATAGTTATGTCTATTGTTTAATTTTGAGCATTGACTACCCCACTCATCAGTATCATGCTTTCTTTTTTGTATGTTATTCCTTCATAGTCTTCTATATTGTAGGTTTTCTCTAAACTCCATAATAATTTATCAAAATTCTTACGTAGTCTATGATTAATAATTATATATTCACAAACCTATACCTTAGAAGTTATGTTTAAGTTTTTTTTTTTTTTGAAAGGCAAGCTTCATTAAAAACACACGAAACTACTCTCCAAGACGGAGAGAAGCCGCCAAAACAAATTACATCATATCAACATAGAAATTACACCAATTCTTCCAATCTAAAACCCCCTTTTTAAACCTACTCCTAAACCAAAGATATCCCAAGGATTTAACGTCCGAGATCATCTTGATAACACTCGTGTCGATGGCCGAAAAAACCTTCTCATTCCTCGCTTTCCAAATCCTCCAACACGCCAATATGAAGATCCCATAAATAATCTCCTTCGTCGTTTTATTAACTCCCAAGTGTTCGACATTTTGTAACAGATCCTTAACCGAGAACGCAAACATAGGTGCTAACTTACACCAATTAGCGATGCCACTCCAAACACCATCCGCCACTCTACACCCCGTAAAAACATGATCAACATTCTCTTCCATTTCGTCACAAAAGGCACAAGTACTCTCCCATGTATAATGTTCCTCCTTTGAAGAGCACATTTTGTCGGAAACCTATCCATATTGGCTCTCCACATAAAGATATTGCATTTACTCGGGAGCCATTTACTCTGCCGAAAACAATCGACCGGTTCGCCTCTTTGACCACTAGCTAGCCAACCACGAGACTCCTTAACAGTGTACTCCTTGTTATTGCCATACTCCCAAGTCCAACCATCCTCCTTGTCACATAATTGAACCCCTAAAATTAATCTGTCGCATGCAATTAAGTCTTGTACCTGTACATCAGAATGTGGATGATTCTTCCATTTCCACCGGTGGCGGATCTAGACTAATACTTTAGGGATGTTTAAATTTTTTACTGTACTTTTATACAATGTAAACGAAATAAAAATACGATAATATTCAATGTTTTTTACCATACTTTCACAAGCAATATGCTTTTTATTGTTAGTACTATATTCTAACCAATGATCTATCAACCATTTTACATCAAAACGTCTCCGCCCATTAGGGCGATATCTATAATGGGTGCGCTAGTTCTCTGATGCTTCTCATTTTTTTCCCACTCTTGATTCCTTTCTTTTATTGTTATCCATTCAAAAGAGGGGTGCAAATGAGCCGAGCTCGAGCTCTACCAGGCTCGAGCTCGGCTCGTTAATTATTTATTAGTTAATTTATTAAATAAAAATAATAGATTCGCTTAGGCTCGCGAATTCGATAAGTGAAAAGCTCGGCTCGGCTTGTTAGTAGTTTCTCAAGCTCGGGCTCGGCTCGTTTAATAGTTAATATATATAATAAAAATAATATAGACAATACACTCGTTTAGGCTCGCGGGCTCGATAAATGAAAAGCTCAACTCGGCTCGTTGGTAGTTTCTCAAGCTTGAGCTTGGCTCGTTTAATATTTATTAGTTAACATGTTAAATAAAAATAATGTAAATAATAGACTCGTTTAAGCTCGCGAGCTCGATAAGTGAAAAGCCCGGCTCGACTCGTTTACTAAACAACTTTAAATGAGGGGTAGATAATATAAAATATTAATAAAACTAATATTAGGCTCGATAAGGCTTGACAAGCCCAACGAGCTTCACATTCCAGGCTTGTGCTTGGGCTCGGGCTCGATAAATAAACGAGCTTTGATTTAAGCTCAAGCTTGGCTCGGTTTCGATAAAGCTCAACTCATTTAGAGCTTTTTATCGAGTCGATCTCAGGTAGCTCGCGAGCTACTCGGCTTGTTTGCACCCCTATTCAATGTTTTAATCATGGTTGATGGACTTGTATATTTTAATTAAGAAATTGCAAATGGAACGGGGCCTATAAGTTTCAATATTTTTTTATGTTTTATATTAAAACTTTGAAAGTGTGTTGGGTTTTAAAAAAAAACTTTGAGGGGGTAACGTTACATAATTTTTAGGGGTAACGTAATACAAAAACCATAAAAAATACTTAAAAAATTACACTGCGCAAGAAAAGTTGAGGGGTAGCGAACGCCACCCCTCATCATTATATATATATATATATATATATATATATATATATATATATATATTCACCCCTGATTCCCACATAATAGGACCAGCCTCTCCACCGTTCCCAATTCTATCCGTTATATAACAGTGTTTGTTCTTCTCAAGACGAAAAAGAGACGGGTATAATTTTTTTAACGGTTCACAAGATAGCCATGGGTCGGTCCAAAATTTAATAGACTTACCGTCACCCACCACCCCTCGAATCATATTCACCAAAGATAACCCTTGCACCTTCAATCTAAAGCCGACGGACACAAGTTTTTTCCACGTACTCGAAATTGCTTTATTGCAAGGATTCTGTTCCAACTTATATCTCCAACGCTATTTTAATAAAAGCGCATTATTGCTTTCCTCTAATTTATTAAGGCCCAAACCTCCTTCGTTCTTTGGTTTAGTAACAATCTCCCACGCCACCCAATGGACCTTGTGAACTTCATCCATACCACCCCAAAGAACACGTTTGATAATAGACTCCAACTTCTTCACTATCGCCACCGGAGCCTTGTAAAGCGAAAAATAATACGTAGGGAAGTTTTCTAGAACCGATTTTATAAGCACCACCCTTCACCCAATTGATAGAACTTTCGCCTTCCAACTAGAAAGTCGGTTCCTAAATACCTCAACCACCGGTTCCCAATTATTAATCCGACACATGTATGCACCCACCTGGATACCCAAATACTTAAAAGGAGTTTCCCCCGCTTTACATCCCAAACCTCTAGTCATATCTTCGACCTCACCAAGAGTCTTACCAACCCCATATAGTATTGATTTTTTGATATTAATTTTTAACCTTGAACAAAGGTGAAAATCCGTAATAATCTCCTTAAAGCCTTAAAATTAAAAAGAGACCAATCCCCCATCACCATTGCGTCGTCCGCATAAAGAAGATGAGAAACCAACAGACCACCATTAGGTAATCTAACTCCTTCAAACGACCCACTATCACAAGCCTTACGGACCAAGCCCGAAAACGCCTCCATGACAAGAATAAATATAAAAGGGGATAACGGATCACCTTGTCGAATACCTTTCTCATAGGAGAATTCAAACGTGGGAGCTCCATTCACCAAAACGGACGAACGAGCCGAGACCAAGATACCACGCACCCATTTACACCAAGCTTCCGGAAAATTCATTTGTTGCATAACCGACAATAGGAAGTCCCAATTAACGTTATCATACGCTTTTTCGAAGTCGATTTTAAACATAAACACATCTCTCCCCATCCTTCTACACCAACTCAATATCTCACTAATAATGAGAGGGCCATCTAAAATATATCTCCCCGTTAGAAACGCCGATTGAGTTTCATGAGTAATCTTCCCCATAACCATCTTCAATCTATTTGCTAACAGCCTAACACCTTAGACATTACCTTACTCACTATCCCAATGATATTAATGGGTCTATAATCTCCAAGCGTCACCGGATCTTTATCTTTTGGAACCAAAGTAATAAACAAAGAACCAACCCCTACTAATAACCCCATCCTCAAAAAATTGTTGAAGAATCTTCAAAAAATCAGCCGCAAAAACCGTCCAAAAAGTCTTCAAAAATCTAAAATTAAAACCGTATGGTCCCGGCGCCTTATCCACACCACAAGCGAAAACCGCCTCTTTAATCTCCTTCTCGGTGGATGGTCTTATCAACTCCAAAGAGTCGGCGTCTTCTAATCTTTTCAAACCGTAACAAGTCAATTTTGGCCGCACTTTAACCTCTTCCACAAACTTATTCTTGAAAAACCGAAGCACTTCAAATTTTACCTCTTGAGGTTTATACTTCCAAACACCATCAATCAAAATAACTTGATTTTCTAATAAATAAATACCAACATCTATGACTATTTTGTGCATGTCTCTAATTTATTAAATTCTTTCAAAAAAAAAAAGTTACCCATATATATTGGCTTTTTTTTATTTATTAGTATATGGGGTCATTTGAGAAGAATTTTAATTTGAGAAGAAAAAGAAGACATCATATTAAATGCTTTAACTCATTTTACATTAATTATCCAATTAATTAGTTTTAAATATTTCATCTTACACACATCAAAACCTCCTACACATATCAAAATTCATCCTAAACACATCGAAATTATTATACTTTTATCCTACACATATCACAATTTGTCCTGCACATATCAGAATTCATCCTACACATATCGAAATTATCATACGTTTATCCTACATATATCGAAAATTCATCCTACATATGTCGAAATTATCATGCGTTTATCCTACATATATCGAAATTATCCTTCACTTCAAATTAGGCTTGGTTTGAAAAAATATATTTTGAAAAGCAATTATTAAATTATTAGTTTCATTTATTTAACTTGTTTATGGGGGTTACAATAAATTAATCATTTATTTAACATTCAATACATGTATTGAAATGAAGTATTCCTATTGGTTTAAAATTCTTTTTTTTTCTTCTTACAAGAAATTTCTTCTCATTTTAACTCTTCACTATTAGTATATCCCAATAGGGGGGACGGATTTGGATGTTAATAATATGGCGAATCTTTTGGGTTGTAAAGCTGGGCAAGTGCCGTTCATGTATCTTGGAATAAAGGTGGGCGCTAATATGAATAGAGTCTCTAATTGGGACTCGGTGATCGATAACATTCGTAACCGTTTGATTAGTTGGAAAGCGAGCTTGTTGTCTATTGGGGGCCGCCTTACACTTGTTAAATCAGTTTTATCGTCGCTTCCGGTGTATTATTTATCGCTGTTCAAGGCTCCTAAGGTTGTGGTGGATTCTATAGAAAAGATTATGCGTAAGTTTTTGTGGATGGGGTGTAAAGATGGGAGGGGTCTGTATTGGGTCGCCTGGGATGTGGTTACTAAGCCAAAAAATAAAGGTGGTTTGGGGGTAGCAAGGATAGGTGATGTTAATTCGGCTCTGATTGCTAAATGGGCGTTTAGATTCAAATCTGAGTTTCAAGGTATGTGGCGGAGAGTTATTGAGGGGATTCATGGGGGTAAGCATCGTTGGACTTTTCTACCTCTTAAATCGAAGTTTACCGGGTGTTGGAAGAATATTGTTCGGATGGTGGAAGGGCTGTTTGCTGATGGTAATTCTTTCAAATCGGGTTTTAAATGTTATTTAGGGAGAGGAGATAATATTCTGTTTTGGAAAGACGTTTGGTTTGGTACTATGCCGTTTATGCTTCGGTGGCCTATTCTTTATGCTCAAGAGGTTGATAGGAATGCTACTGTGAAGTCTAGGCTAAAGCTATTGGGGGATAAGGCTGGGATAGCGGATGATTGGCGGTTTAAAACTGATTCGGTCTCTGCTATTTCTGAAGCTCAAGATCTTCAGTTTGTTTTGGATCAAGTTCGTTTCACTCAAGACAGGGATAAATGGAGCTGGACTTTTAGTAGTAATGGTTCGTTCTCGGTTGCTGCGGTTAAGGCGTGGATTGGTAAGGAGACATCTCCTTCAAATCTGCAGGGTATGAAGTGGTCGGCTTGGGTTCCTATAAAGGTGAACATTTTTAACTGGCGGCTGGCCTTGGACCGGCTTCCCACGCGTCTAGAGCTGGCTAAACGGGGTCTGAATATTCCCGATTTACTTTGTCCGTTCTGCGAAGCTGAATATGAATCGGCTAGCCATTTAATGGTGGACTGTGGTTTCTCGTTTGGTGTTTGGATCGCTGTTTGGAAATGGTGTCGTTTAAATGGTATGATGGTCAATTCGGTTACGAGTCTTATGAAGATGGACTTTTTCTCTTCAAAATCAGACGTCGAAAAGAAGATAATGAGAAGTATTATCATGGTTTCGTGCTGGATGATTTGGAAGGAGCGCAATAATATGATTTTTCAGAAGACAAAGCCGAAAGTAGTGGATATTGTGGCGGCTGTGAAAGCGTATTCCTTTTTTTGGCTTAAATATCGTTCTAGATTTAAAGATCTTGTATGGAGGGATTGGGGGAATTACCCTATGTATATGATGTAGTTTGTGGCGGGCCTTAATTTGAGGTTCCGTCTGTTTTAATGAAATTTATAGTTCAAAAAAAAATTAGTATATCCCAATAACATAAAGGTTCGCAAACGTTTACATTAATAGTTGTAATATTGAATTTAAATAATTTTAATTATCAGCAATTGGCTCTCACAGTCTTAACTAAAGAATTGTATGCTGGCGGTTTTACCTTTTAACATATGGTCCGTTGGTCGTGAATATGTTACAAAGGTGAGACCAACAATACACATTTCGTTAGTTGGAACGGTAGCGACCAATGGCTGATAGTTAAGATTATTTAAATCTATTTAAATCCAATACTCTTTTTCCTAGTTCGACAAATGGTTATTTTTCGCACGTGTTGATAATATAACACCCAAGTTCAAAGTGACAGGTTGATCCACTAATAAAATCCCGATAAATGTGTTAGAGCATTCACGGCGTAGCTTCCCCATCCGCTATTCACTCACAACCGATCACAACCACATATTATATTAAAAATCATTACAGTTTCTCTTTCATCCACTCACAACCACTTTCAACAAATATTAAAAAATAAATACAGTTTCTAGTTTTCCCCAAAAGATTTCCAAATAACCCCAAATATACCAATAAACAGTAGATTTCCAATTTTTTTCACTCACAACCACTTTCAACCTCATAAAAAATTATAGGGTTTTCTCTCACAAAATTATAGGGGACCAAATGGCAGTGCTCTTAATCCACAACTTGAATCGTATAATTTGCTAGCTTTGTTATGATTGGAATGCATTTATTGAGGTTATTTAATGATGTATGGGGAATTAGATTTTAGTAATCTAAATTTTGTCTTGTTAGCCGTAATAATCTATGCTTAATAAATTCTCCAAAACAATTGTAACTTTAAAAGTGTTTTCCTCCAATGACTTTTTGTTAACTGAGAACTAACCGATTTTAAAAATTGAAGGACTTTGAAAGTTAAAAAGATTGTTGGAGGAAAATTGTTTGAAAGTTTGGACTATTGTAGGGAATTTCTTAAGTACAAATTATTGTCGGCCAACGGGGCAAAGTTTGGATTACTAAAATCCAATTCCCCATGATGTATCAACATGTGAATGTGACCCTATGTCACATGTGTAACATCGCGAATTTTTCCCCAATCTTTGAATTAGTAAAATCACCACTTTACCTATATCATACTTCTTTAATAACCTTGTCTAATTTTTATTATTTATTTCCAAACATTTTTTAATAATAATAATAATAATGTTAGTAATTTATCTTGTTAGAAAAATTATAAACATTGTTTTATAACCTTACCAACAAATAAACAAACCAAACCAATCCAAACCCACCTTAAATCATTTATTTTTCGGAGCCCACTAACCCTTAGCCCAAACCACTTAACTTAACCCACACCCAACCCTACCTATTTAATATCAAACCCACCAATTGAGCTCATCACATTGGTCAAAATCTATTCTCTCATCAATTGAGCTCATAAGTCAAGTCAAAGATGCTCTTGTAAATTAGCATATGTTTTAACCATAGTCTTAGTTTTTAATCCATTATTTCTAGCTCTTTATTCCTAATAATTTGCCTTTCACTTTGTATATAAATGTAGGTCTCCAACATCAATAAAAATCAATCATTTTTGATACTTTCATATTTAATCTCTCTTTCTCCTTCTTCATCCTCATTCTTACACCAATAACCCTAGCCACCATCCCTTAAAACCTTCAACTCCTCCTTCATTCACTTATAAAAAAAAAACTAACATAACCTGCTGTTGTGATCATCCAAAAACGTCCAGCAAGGAATCTTGATAGTGTGAATCGAATCAAACAAGCGACAACATCAACTGTCTCAAAACTCGTCTTCGGTATAATCCTATTCTTATTTCTGCTTTACATCAGATTCTTTTAATCCAAATTAACTATTTAAAAACTAATGATCTAATGTTATGAACATGTTAATAAGTGTGTTTGTTAATATAAATTAGATTAAGATCGAAACATGCAAGATTTAACATAAAAACTTGTTAAAGCATGCAAACCATACATATCAGAAAATTTCTACTGCAAAGTACGAAATTGTTTTGAGTATAACTTAATGATACGAGCATCAATTTGGCTCATTCTTGAACCAAAATAATCATTATGATGTGTAGTTTCTGTAAAAAAAAATTCATAATTTTTCGTGAACTCTAAGATTGTCTTTATGATTTTTTTTATCAATAAAGGTCAAACTACGTTTTATAGCAGAAAATAGGGTGTAATGCGAGATCCATAACTCATCTAATTTTACACAAAAAAGCTTTCAAATTTTTACAGAATAAATATTTTTGAACCCTTAAATTTTTCCCACTAGTCTTGTATCATTTGGATAAACCTAGATTTTCTTATGATTTTTCTTGTAAACTGTCATCAGAAAATGACCTTCTGCCTTTGCGGTAATACAAGATTTTGTTTCCCACTTTCTGTGTACAGTTAAGGCTAGATAAAATTTTAGTAAGTTTATTGGTCATAATAGGACGTCTCATATTTTTTTAGAATTTATTTCAAAGGTTTACTATTTTAAATAAAATTCACAAACTGGTCTAAAAATCGGATTCGAACTGAAGTTGCTGAATGTTTTGTTAACATTATAACTTGCTTCATATCAACCTTATAAGATGTTTAAATGTTCAAAAAACTATAATAAACATCATAAGATACTACAAATAACTTAAACCATTAATTATGTTAATAGTTTAACCATCACAACAATGCTTATCAGTCAATGATCTTAGTCCTTATACGTATGTAGCTTTCGCGTAGGAGGAATTTTGTTGAGCTTACTAAACACATTTGGAGCTAATCTTCGCAACCAGTGAGTTTACCTAGCCCCTTTTTCTATTTTACATTTTGGGGTGAAACATGTTTAAACATTTTATACACTATCATATACTCATTCTTACATTGTTGAAACTTGTTGATTCAATTTGACTGTAACAAAAAGACACAGTACAATCATTAACATTGATCAAGCCGCGTGTTTGGATTATAGCGCTATAGGTCTGACAAACCCACCCCCCGCATAAATTCAGGGATGATCGATAACAGTTACACTTTTACTAACTTGCGAGTTAGGTCTCAGTCGACACAAGGTTTGACTGTACAAAAGACACATTGTTACATGTCGGACTCATATTCTTACATTACTCATTATTATACTTCAAATATGATTGTTATACAACATATTTTCTTCAGTTATATGCAAAACCTATGTATTCTCACCAACTATTTATAGTTGACCCCCATCTTTCCAACTCAACATGTTCTAGGTTTTACTTGCTATTGGAAGTTGTACAAGTCTTGGATCACATAGGAGCTTTGGACCTAGTTTATGTAAATCAAGTTTATGTATTTATTAAATTGTATGTCAAATTGTAAATTGTTTAGTAATATACAACTTCCATTTAGTACCATGAGCTATTGAACAATCATCACTACGTGACACCTCGATGTTTCCGCCATCGGTTGGGGTATTACAACATGTAGGACTAAAAAAGACTAGGGTTTAAATTGAGAAGTTAGTTGTGTGAAAGTCCTAGAGGGTGTTTGGGATTGTTTTTTGAAAATAGATTATGCGTTTTGTTGCAGTAAGGGTGGAGCTGCTTTTAGATTATTGCATTTTGGTAACCTATTAAACACAAATAATATATTTTTATAAACATTTCCCAAACACTAAAAACTGATTATTTGCGTTTTCAAAACGCAATAATTTAAAAATCCATTTTAAAACTCAACCCCAAACACCCTCCTAAGAGCCTTGTTTAGTAATTAGCACACACGATGTGTAGTCTAACTTAATTCAAACCTACCATGGGTAGAATTATGGAGAGGTGATATCACCAATTTTATATTGATTAAGGTATCCAAATTTCATCATTCTCTTGTAATTGTTGGTCCCAGATTTCAAGGTTTTAAAGATAACAATCGAATATTCAAACGCAAAACAGAATCAAAGATAATCAAATCAAACAATGAGGGCTCAACAATTTTGGTGGTCTAAAATAAAATAAAACAATGGGCCCTTTTCGAACAGAATCAGCTAACTAGATATTCAAGTAACTAATATACAAACTAATCAACAAATGAAAACTTAGTATAACAATCAATACTTAAATAACAGCAATTAACTAAAAACAAATAACCTGGTTGACTTTTGAGCCTAAAACTCTACTACTGACACTTTTTTTGTTATTATTTCCCTCACATTTAGTTTCTTTAATAGGTTCACTAAATGCAAAACAGCTCAAGCCTAAATACGTATTATTCCAAAGATTGAAATTTCAAAATTTGGGTCCTTGGAATACTGGAGGCCCTAAGTTGCTGCTTGATTTAAATGGCCCAAGAGCAGGCTTTGGAAATAGTAACAATTGATCAGATATCAATAAGAACACAAGAAATGATGGATTATTAAGATCGTTTTTGATAATCTTTGTGACTATGAATGTTGCTATTACATTCATATATACTAGTAGGTAACCCGCGCGTTGCTGCGGGCACGAATTTTATATAAGGGTGTGTGACTGTGTGGTATGTGCTTGTTATATTCTTGTTGCTCTTTGTTGTGTAGGTATTATGTTAGTTTTGGTTTTCGTGTCGTATACATGGTGTAGGTAACCTACCTCATTCCATGAATCATAAACCTTAGCTACAAATCTTACTCCAATTTCTAAAGCTAAAAGGAGGTCATCTATGAGGCATTTATCCACCTGTCTTCAACTTAAAAGTCAAAACCCATTAACTTAAAGTCTTAAATAAATAAAAGTTGGGGTGTTACAAAATCAAAAATGAAATACAGTAACCCCTTGGTAGGAAACATTCAGAACATATAAGATTATCCCGATACTCGACAATTTAAACTAATCTAGAGCCAATTCATAAAATTCAAATCCAAATCAAATAAAGCAGGCATTATCGCTTTGGAATGAACTTAAGTCGGTCCTCCTCAAACATAATTTGATAAGCATTACTCTCTTCTTGTGTTGGAATGTATTCGAGACAATGATCATAAGATTCATCATTCAATGACTAATAAAGCAAACTGCTGAGTGTATTTATAAAGCTCATACATATCCTCAAAGTATATTGCGAAATGCCTCACAACTATAACCAATGGAATATTGGACCACACACACAAATGAGCCAGTGACCCAAAACAAAAAAGTTCATAGTTTCATTCAGAAATGACACACATGTATCATATTCTATAGTAATAGTATAATGGAAAGAAAGTTGATAACCTACACCCGAAATTTGAAGCTCCATGGAGGTCAGTCTCTTGACCTATTCTTTCGTTTCTTACTCCTGAGTTGATGACAATTGGAAGTTAAATTAGATATTTGACAAAAATCAAACTCAGCAATATTAAAGCTAAAATAGAACAAGAGTACTTTTCATGTGATCTTGGATCCCTGCAATATTTTAAATTAGATGGTCTCCACACTGTAACATTAATAAAAAATAATCATTCACCAGTCCATCACTTGAAGAAGAATGTAAGACTTTTTAAATAAGGAAAAAAGTCTTTGGGATGAAAACAAATAGACATAATGCTAGGAAGTATTAAATTGTAAAATATGCATCACAAGAGAACCCAAATTGCTTATTACTTTGAATAGTAGTAATGTGCCTATACATTCTAACTAATATTTCTTGAACAACCAAATATGAAACCACAAACAGTCATCAGAATGTAGCATACGTAAAAACTAAAAAGACATCTATGCTCCTCTACACTTTGAGTGATCCCATAAACTTGATCCCGAACCGAAAACTGAAAAAATATTGGTCGGGTAGCTGGTACCAGGATTAACTATAACGTTTTACGTGGATTATCCGATATCTGAAGCTGAATTAAAGCCTCTATACATCACTAGAATCCAATATGTTAACCCATAATATAATATTGAAATATATATATATATATAATAGGGACATTTAGGGAAGAAAAGTGGTAAAATTTAGAAAATTGTAAAGAAACCCTTGGTATACCATCTTAACTTTGGACAATTAGGACATATTTGCCCATGCCTACTCCTTTATAATGTAGTATAGATAGAGATACTAGGAATAAATGGCAGTTAATGCTAGTTAATTTGGCGGGCTTAAACGATTAAGAATGAGGAAAACTTCCAAACTGTAACGAGGACATAACTGCCCATTGTCCCGTTTAATGTTTGAGGTGGCGCCTCATTTAACTCGACCGATAATGCTGCCATTTCTAATAAATATTACAACTACTAAACCTACTAATGTCTTAAAAAAAGATATAACAAATTTAACAAATAAGTGTGAGAATATACAATGACTTGCGTTCTCATTGACATACAATGTGCTTAAATAGTTACAAGGGAAAAGATAATATGGAAATACAATAATAATCTACAATAACTATATTGACCACCTAGATTGACCATTGACCACTACATAATAATCTACAATAACTACATTGCCCATCTACATTGACCATTGACCGCCGATGCATAATCATCGGCTAACACGCCCCCGCAGTTTGAGCCGTAGGAAGACGAAGGCATAAACTTGAACTGAAATGCTCAAAGAGATGCTTCGGTAAACCTTTGGTGAAGATATCTGCGTATTGGTAGTCAGCAGGGACGTGAAGGACTTTGACTGTACCAAGATGGACCTTTTCTCGGACAAAATGGATATCCAGTTCAATGTGTTTGGTGTGTTGATGATTGACTGGATTTTCAGTGAGATACACAGCCGAGATGTTGTCACAATAAATAAGAGAGGCCTGGCGGACAAGAACATGTAACTCAAGCAAAAGATTTCGAACCCAACTGAGTTCGGCGATAGTGTTGGCCACGGCACGGTATTCGGCTTCTGCGCTGGACCTGGAAATAGTAGACTGTCGTTTAGAAGACCAAGAGACCAAGTTCGTGCCCAAGAAAACGCAATAGCCAGACGATGAGCGTCTAGAGTCGGGACACCCGCCCTAATCAGCGTCAGAGTAAGCTGTCAAGGATGTGGAGGATGAGGGGGAGAGTAGTAAGCTTTGATTAAGAGTGCCCTTAATGTAACGGAGAATGCGTTTCAGGAACTGAAAATGTGGTTCTCGTGGAGCATGCATGAAGAGGCAGACTTGTTGAACTGCATAGGCGATGTCTGGTCTGGTGATAGTAAGATACTGTAGTGCACCAACTAAACTTCGATAAAGAGAACCGTCTTCAAAGGTGGAGCCTGTGTCAGCGCTAAGTTTGGAGCCAGGTTCAACTGGTGTGCTAGCAGGTTTGCAGTTTGACATGTTAGTACGAGACAAGATGTCGACAGCATATGTTGACTGAGATAAGAACAACCCGTTATGTTGTTTGGTCACAGTGATACCCAGAACGTGATGCAAGATCCATAAATCAGTCATCTTGAATTCAGCAGTGAGGGACTTAATGATTTGTTGCAGAAGGCTATCGCTTGAGGCAGTTAAAATGATATCATCCACGTAGAGTAGTAGGTACGCCATTTGGTTGCCATGATGATGATATATAAAGAGTGAAGTGTCACAAACACTGCCTTTGAATCCACACTTTAGCAAATACCCTACAAAACGTTGATACCAAGCTCTGGGAGCTTGTTTCAGACTATATAAAGATTTATTAAGTTTGCAAACATATTTAGGGTGTGTGTCAGAGGTGAAACCAGGAGGCTGAAACATATATACGGTTTCCTTCAAGTGGTCGTGTAGGAAAGTGTTTTTGACATCTAATTGGTGCATAGACCAGCCTCTTGAAATGGCAAGACTGAGGACAGTGCGAATATGGGTGGATTTGACCACTAGACTGAAAGTCTCATCACAATCCACATACATCGGATGACAGGAGCATCGGGTGGGCGAGGGACAAGTTCCCACGTGTTGTTGGCCAATAGAGCTTCATATTCGTCAACCATGGCTTGCTTCCACTTTGGGTCGGTAAGGGCGGAAAGATGGGATTTAGGTAGAGGTGAGGGAGTGGAAGAGGTCTGGGTATGTAGGGAAAATGGGATTTTAGGTTTAAAGATGTCGGCACGGGACCGGGTTTGCATTAGGTGATGCATAGGGTTGACAGTGGGTGGAGGATTGTGGTCGGGTTGTGGGGGTGGTGGTGGGCTGGGTGCAGCAGGTGGAGGGTGTAGGGTGTGGGCCGGTGGAGAGTTTAAGTGTTGGGCCGGTGAAGGGTGTTGGGTGTGGGTCGGTGGGGGGTTTAAGTTTCGGCCCGGTGAAGAGTGTGGGGTGTGGGCCGAAGGAGTGTATGGTGTTTGGGCTGGTTGGGATGTGGAGGCGAGAGAAGTTGGTTGGGCTGTGGTTTGGGTCGTGTGGGGTATAGATGAGGTATGTTGGGCCGACGAGGAAGGATTTGGTGAGGAAAAGTAGTGTGGGTCGAATAGGAGTGGGTTATGGTCAAGGAAAGAGTGATCGGGAGGTAGGGAGGAAGGATTGGCAAGAGGGAAAACTTTTTCGTTGAAGGTGATGTGTCAGGAAAATATGATTTTGCCCGAAACAAGGTCAAGGCATCGATACCCGCGATAGTTAGTCGGGTAGCCTAGAAAAAGGCATGGAAGAGAGCGGTGGGTGAGTTTATTAGGACCGGTGGTGGAGGTGTTCGGGTAGCATAAGGTGCCGAACACGCGAAGGTGGTCATAGGAAGGCTCACGAAGGTAAATGAGAGATAAAGGAGTGCGGTTTTGGAGAAGTTTGGTAGGGAGAATGTTGTGAAGATAAAAGGCGGTGTGAAGGGCCTCAACCCAATAGGTGGAGGGTAAAGAGGCATGGGTGAGAAGGGTGAACATGATCTCGTTTATGCGACGGATCATGCGTTCAGCTTTGCCATTTTGTTGAGATGTGTGAGGGCACGAGAACCGAAGTTAAATGCCATTTTGAGAGGTGAAGTTGTGGAAGTTGATGTTATCGAATTCGCCCCCATGTCACATTGGATTGCTTGTATGGGAAGACGAAATTGGGTGGAAACAAATTGATGAAAATGTGTTATTTTGGAAAAAGTTTCAGATTTAAATTTAAGTGGATAAACCCACGTGTAATGAGTAAAATCATCAATTATTACCAAATAGTATTTGTAACCCGCATGACTTGAAAGTGGTGAAGTCCATAAATCACAATGCAATAACGAAAATGGACTAAATGTATGAGAAACGTAATCATTAAATGGTAAACGTTTGTGCTTGGACAACTGACAAGCATGGCAAAGAGACGAAGTCTTTTGCTTATTATAAGAAATAAAATTGTTTAAACGAAGAAAGTCCATTACGGGTTGACCCGAGTGACCGAGTCGATGATGCCAAAAAGGAGAGTCTTGGGTGGATGCAAAACAAGCGGTGGCGGAAGCATTTGGGGTGAGCGGGTATAGGTCACTCGTACTGTTGTGACGACTGAGGATCGTGCCGTCCTTAAAATCTTTCACAGAAAACCCATATGGGTCAAATTCGATAGATGTGTAATTATCAATATTAAATTGACGGATAGATATAAGGTTTTTTACTATGTTTGGGTTGAAAAGGATGTTTTTAAGGTATAATGGTTTGGAAGCAAAATTTAAGGTGGAGTTTCCCGATCCCAAAACTGGAAGTTTATTGCCATTGCCAACAATTGTTGACGCTATTGGTGCAAACGTGGAAAACGTGTCAATATTATTTTTTATCTAAAGAGATATGAGAAGATGTACATGTATTGAAGTTCCACTGATCATTTTCATCACCTGAATCAACTGAAAGAGCATGAACCGCATCTGCAGGCTGTGTAGACTCCAAAGGATCTACCTTGGTAAGGTGAGCTTGTGCCGACCTTTGACTGCCACGGGTATTATGAGAACTAGAAGACGCCGGTGGATACCAAGGTTGTGAACAAATTTTGGGTTGGGTAGGGACAAGGTGGTGATGTCCAATAAGGAGGGGCCCAAAAAGGAGGATAGTATGGTTGTTTTTGAGGATTGTTCGGTATGGGGGTGGTGACATGTAGGTGTTTCGGGTTCGGTTATTGGGTCAGTTGGTGTGGTTTTGATGGTTGGGACGGTGAGATAAGCCTGAAAAGGACCGGTTGTTGGCCATATGAAACTGTGAAAAGTGACTGACAATATTATACGGATTCTTGAAAAAATAAAAAAGAGGTGTAGAATCAAGGAAGTGACCAACAATATTATGTGGATGTGAATTGAAGTTGTTCAAGAACAACTGTGAAAGTGGATGGCAGGGGTGGTATTCGAAAACAGTACACCTTACAATGATACCATGTGAGAATATACAATGACTTGCTTTCTCATTGACATACAATGTGCTTAAATAGTTACAAGGGAAAAGATAATATGGAAATACAATAATAATCTACAATAACTATATTGACCACTACATAATAATCTACAATAACTACATTGACCATCTACATTGACCATTGACCGCCGATGCATAATCATCGGCTAACAATAAGTTTGAGTTTATATAAACCAACAGTAATTTACTTTCTCACACTTCACCAGTCTTATTGTTTAAGCGAATTTAAAATATTTAATTATGGCCCCCTCAATTATAAGGATACCCATAGTGGGGCGTCAAACCCCACCGGTAAACCCAAGTTCACGCCCCCAATACCAAAACCCATAGCGCTAATCGGCGCTAAACACCCCCATTTGGCCTCCATTTTGCTTTGAGCGTTAAGATTATAACGCCAAATTCACTTTGGTTTTTGTGTCACTTTCTGTGGACCAATGAAACATAAAAGAGGGCGCTAAGTTGGTTTTCCACTACAGAGGGTCTAAGGTTTTGATTTCGTCACTGAAACCTATTAGCTAGCGTTCTCTAGTGTTGTGATCGATCCTATGGTGAGATACATGCCTCCACAAAGACAAAAGACATCTTGCCCATGGGAAGTCTATCTTGTGTTTCAAGTAGCTAGCATAACCAAATACATTATATCATGGGTGAATAATACTTTATGGGGAGCGCTTTGATCGGACGCCATTGTTAGTTACTACAATCACATGTGACATTCTTATTTAATTTGGGGATCAAAGTCAATTATGAATGTTGCAATTTGTTGGGCACCATTGAACGTACACCTTCCGGGCCTCTAATGGGCATAATTCTGGATTGAAAAATACTTTTGACCCATAACAACACACTCTCAACTTCTTGCTCATGAGGGTCTGAATATATCCATGTCCTGTAGAAAAAGAGCAATAACTATTTCGTTACTATACATAGTAACGATTTTAATATAATTGACACTCTTGGTAAATTTTCTGATGCTATTGAGTGTAATATGAGTTTGAAATGAATATCTTGGAAAGACAAAGTTTATGTTGGGTTACTAGTTAGGGATATGGCTTCACATTCATTTAATTAATTCACAGTGAGTTTAATTGATTTTACACATGTATGTTTGATCCTTAGAAAAAGTTATTGTTCAGTAAGTTTGTTCAATAGAGAATCTAACAAATTAATTTTGGTACATCAATATTTAAGTAGACTGACAGATCCATGACATGCTTTTGGGTACTGGGCTTTCGCCATCTACCTTGCAACATTCTACTGCTTTGCCTAGCAGCACAACGCTTGTATTGCTCTTCCACAAACCCTTTTCACGGTTTATGCTGCTCTCATTTCGCTCGCCGCTACTACGGGAATCACTTTTGCTTTCTTTTCCTCTTGCTACTAAGATGTTTGCAGTATTGGGCTTTGGCGGTATTTATCATGCACTTTTAGGACTTGAGACACTTGAAGAAATTTTTTTCTATTCTTCGGTTATGTATGGAAAGATACAAGAAAAAAAAAAGACCACTATTTTATGTATTCACTTAATCTTGTTAGGTATAGGTGCTTTTCTTCTAGTATTCAAGGCTGTTTATTTTGGGGCGTATATGATACTTGGGCTCCGGGGGGCGGGGTGATGAAAGAAAAATCACCAATTTGACGCTTAGCCCAAGTATCATATTTGGTTATTTACTAAAATCATCCTTTGGGATCGAAGGATGGATTGTTAGTGTAGACAATTTGAAAGATATCATATAATACACTGTAATGGACGGAGCAAACTAATAATGTAATAATTAGTAAGTTTGGTTAATGATAGAAGATATATTTCTTGCAACTTGTACAAGTTTATGTTTAAGTTAACAACAAAAAAAAATATTTCTTGCAATTTATCCAACTTTAAATCTAATTGCAGGCTTCCAACTTTATACTATAAGCATTAGTATAAACTTCACTCTAGAATAATTATTCTTTTCTAGGGGTGCAGCCCAGATGGTCTGGCTTTATTGGATGTTGAAAAATAATAATTCTTTCCTTAATTCCTTTATTGATTCCTTCTTCTTGTTCTCCATTTTATATCTTAACATTAAACTAAATAATTTAGAAGCCGAAGTGTAAATTATAAATCCATAAGTTTCGGTTATTAGTTTGGGCTTAACTTAGCCCTTTGATAATGGGCTTAACTACATGCATTTCTAAATGTATATTTTGTTAGATACAATATCCATTGTATATAAAATATTGTATTAACACTGTCCATCATCTTGTGCTTCTGTTTCTGTCTTACAAGTTACAACTTGAGACATTCATCTTAAACTAAGTAAAACAGAATGAAGATTGAAGATACAATTATATGATTGTAAAAGTAATAGTTTGCGATCAATAACTAATTTTATCTGTTTATATAGTTTAGAAAAGATATTAAAGTATAATGGATTTTAGTTTACCACTCCCTAGTATTCAAACTCAGAAAATTAAATGTTGAGAGAACGGTTTGTGTAGTGACTAAAATTTTCGCCTAAAAGTATTCAGGATATCATATTTGTATTTAGGGTGAGCGTATAATTTACACGTCAATTGTATAACCAGTGGGTTTTAGACGCATCATTACAATCAAATAACTTGTTCATGTGTGAGACGCGAGCAACTTGGATCCACCGTTGTATGTTACACACGTTGATGTAATTGGTTTAACACTTCATTCTAGCTAATCTAGACACATCGTTGTAATTAGAGAACTTAGACATGCCATTTTAACTAGTTTAGACGAACCTTTATAATAAATAACTCATCAACATTTAGAAAATTGTTGTCGATTACCAAATATGACAATACAATGGTAAAATTAATATTTATAAAATTCTCGATTTTATCGTATAAATATTAAAAAAAAATCTCGATTAGTCAACTTGACATGGCATTTTGCAATTGATTATAATCGGTTAAACCTATAATCCTCCTAAACTATAACATATTTAGGATAAGCAATTTCAATAAAGTTTAAATTAAAAGTTTCTAAATGCCTTTAACTTTCCTCATATCTAGTAAAAGTACAAAGAAATACTAATGTCTTCCTCATGTTTTTTTACATGTATAAGTTTGAGACTATCATATTTGACAACTTTTTTTTTTTTGACAAAAACCCTTAGTTTATAAATTCATTAGATGTTACGTAAGTTTCATATATAAGTTTATTCTTAGTAATTTCCATGCTACACAAAAAGTGAAGGTACAAATAAAAAAATTGGAAAGGGCCCTGAATATTTATTTCGCTTTGAACCATCAAAAGAGCCAGCCCTAATATTATACTATCTGTAATGTACAACATTTTCAAAAGACCATTTTGATTATTATGGGCAAGTGTTTAAATTCTAATGAAGTGGATGCCATTGATGTAATCATGCACTTACACTCTGTTTCAGAGTTATATCAAAGGATTGAAGAGAAATGATCTTCCTCCTCTTCCTTTCTCTCCGGTTCTTTTCAAATTGGAAAAATTGAATATCACCCTAAAAACCTCTTTATTATCCATCTCATTCCCTCCCTTTCCCTCCTACAAAAAACTCTGAAACACATTTTTTCTCCACTTCCTTCCCAATCCTTTCTCTTCCATCTTTTAATGAAACTCTGAAACAGAGTGTTACTATTTTATGTTCTATCGCAACATTAGATAATGCTTTTAAGCTCATTGCTCATATTTAGCTTTAAATTGCAATCGAAACTTTTTAGTTCTTAATATAATCATTTTTCTCTCAAATTTCAATTTATAAAGTTGTGGTTAAATGAAACTCAAAGTCAGAAATACGATAATCAACAAACGTTAGAACATGCAATACAAGATCTACTGTTAACACTAGACACATTTTATTTCTTGATTGTAAAAGAACCTTGATTAAATTGGCCTTAATTGCAGAAAATAATTTCTTAAAGGTTAAAATAAATGAAAAAATGGAAAAGCACCAAACATAAAAAAAGAACCTAAAATTTGTGAGTTCAACTCCTGATAACTGATAAGTGAACATTTAAGATGGAAATTCAACGACATTATAAAGAGATTGGCTAACTCCCAACGTTGATGTTTTTGGCCTTTGGACTTTTATCTTATTTATTACTAGTGGGAATGCCCGCGCGTTGCGGCGGGTGTCTCGACTGAAATCAGATTCTATTATGATATCTATTACAAATGTTGACGTTAAAGAATGAAGTTTTTACTTATCAAACCTAACCCGCCACTCAAACCTTACAAAATATCATCTTAGTAGATATGTTAGATGTACAACTCATCTAAACATCCATTGGTCACTCATTAGGTGTAACTGGGTCTGGTTTGGTCCATTAACACGTTCAAATTCACACTGAAACCAAAGTAAAAAATAAATGATGATATTAACGAAATGTCGTGAAAGATGTACATTTAGGTCTATAAACAAATTGAATGCTAGATTTGATTCAGTCCATTTAAAAGTAAAACTGGAAGTACAATAGCATAAACCAAACCAAATAAATACATATATATTTAATATATGTGCACACATTTGCATATCGTCTGACTACCATTTTCCAATTCATGATAGTTCCTCAATCTCTTCTAGGATGTTACGTACATTTTTTAATTAATTTTTCTTTAGCCAATGACAATGCAATGAAAAACAGAAACATAATAAACATGAACTATTATAATGTGCGTAAAGGATACTCTAGTACTTGTGCAGGTTAGTGTAGAAATTTCCCGTGTTTGCATACTGCAATGCCCTGTCAAATGAACTGGAAAAAGGATACAGGTTCAGCAACGTATCATTTTGACCCAACCCAAATAACTAACTGCTTTGACCTGTTACCCAACCCAGGTGACCCAACCCGTTATGCCAACTCTAATGAACATCAAAATGTAACCTATGAACACCCGTAAAATGTGTAACAATTCAAAGTGAAATAAAGGGGAACTATAGATCACTTGATATTAACAAAATGAAGAAATAACCATGCAAACTAACTTAAAGGATCTAGAGGCTTTCACCTTGAGGGTTGATTCTTTTTTTTTAAAAGCTCTGCACACACAAGATTTGAATATCTGTGTACTTTGTGTGGAGGAGATTTACAATAACTGACAACTAATATAAATATGCTGAAAATTATAAGTCAACGAAATAACAAATGGACAACCATAATATTTAGTAAGATGGTAACGGGAATAAATATACACACACATATTGTTTAATAAAACGGCTTTAGCGCGCCTAGGGGCGGGCGGCCAGAAAACGAGTATTGCGACGGAACCTCATGGGGTATTTTTGTCCGTGCGCCTCATAGGGCTGAGGCGGTAAGAAGAGGTGCGCCTCAAGGCGCCTCGGGGGGTTTTGATGTGTGTGTTTTATGTTTTAGACTTTTGTGTCAATTTCAAACTTTGCGTGTCTTTTTATGTGTGTTTTTGATAAATCTAATGATGAAATTAGTTGGTATTGTTTTATAAGATATATAATTTTTATATTTATTTTTAATTCCAACGTGAGCTAACGCTTCGGTTCGCCTTGATGCGTACACCTAAAGGGTTGATTCCTTTTTTTAAACTTTGCGCACACACACAGACACATACATAAACGTATATAAAAGCATACCTCGTGAACCATAAATCTCCATACGTTTTCACCATAAAGTTTTGGATCTTCATTTTCTTCTTGTGAAAGATAATAAAATGGTAACCTCACTACTGTTATATTATATGACACAACAACAACATCAGATGACATCTTGCAAGAAAATATAAATTCATAAGGCCATATTAAATGCAAGTATTCAAATCTTTTAGCTCTTTCTATAATTTATCTTCTCTGGTGTTAATTTATCAACACAAGAATAATATTATTGATTGTTTTTTTTTTTCCAATAACACCCAGCCAAATATGGTATCCCATGTTGGGCTAAATCTCTGACATGGGTATTTCAAGATAACATGATGAAAATTAGCTTTTAACAAAAATTCGTTTATACAGTCCTGAAAAAGATCAAAACTGGCTGGCTCGGGATCTTGAAAAGTTCTTATAGTTTTTAAGATTCTTGTATTTTGTTCATTGGTATTAGAAACACCGTTTTCTTCTTAGTTGTTTCTACTTTCAGATTGGTCCATACCTGTAGTATCATCTCTAACAGCTTCAGAGAGAGAGTTTTGTCTCACATTGTCAATTTCTGTACAAGAACATACATCAAAATTTATGAATTGGAGTTAAAATCCTTCAATGACAAAATTGATACAGCACAAATCTTTATGATTCTGTATGTAAATTACCTTTAGTTGTAACTTCAGAATCCTTAGTTTCTTCTTGGTTAGGCGAATCGATTGGCAAATCTTCATGAACCTACAATGACATGCATTAAATTTAGGATTCAACTTGACTTTTGACATAATGTTGGTGGTATCCAAAGCTTGAATAAACTCACTATGATCGGGGTAAAATGATTAATTGATAACAGAAGGAATATATTTTATTATTGATTCAAAAATAAAAAGGTGAACATCATACCTGGTTCTAGCATATAGCAAGACCGTCTAGCAATGAGGGTCAACCAAAAGTCCTTTTCTCCTATTGAAAGTTAGACCTAATTTGACAAGATATAATTATTAACAGAAATTATCCTAGGCATTTAAAAGAAATAATTCCCTGATTAAAGAAATAATGCTAAATCTACCTGTTTAAAGTAGTCATAAACAAGATGTACCATTCAGAGATTATTCCTCAACTAATTGTGGATTGTAGCATTTAGAAACTCATTCCAAACAAACATTGTTTCATTTCCTGACTCTTTGGTAGATAAATTCTTTTGAAAACTATGCATAACACGGTATGAATAGCTGAAATAGAAGTCCTCTGTAAGATGGAGAGGCATAAAATAAGATAGCAACAAAAGATAAAAGATTTTTAAGAAAACATACCTAGACTAAATAGAACATTACGTTTACTAAACCTAATCTGTAATCACTCCCCATTTATTCTGAAGATGAAGAGGTAACCCGATTGAATTCGTAACCGAAACATGAATTTGTGACCTGATTGACTTAGTAACTGAACACATTTGGCGCAGAAGAACAACATAGAATGAAGGTGAAGATGAATCGTATCATTTAAGAGGAAGACTTCTACCGGATTAAATGTGTGTTAAGAGGTTTGGGGGCATGATAGGAAATCAAGGGTAGTAGTGTAAATTTGTTTTGATATTGTAAAGGATGATGTGGGTAAAATGTCTATATTACCCTTTAAGTGTCTTAATTGTCACTATTATGCCTATAATACCCTTAAATTTCTTGCTTAAATATGTTGTACATGTTGCTTCTTAAGTTGTACGGAGGTGAAAATGACCATATTGGCCATCACTCCTCCTTTATAATGTATTATAGATAGAGGACGTGCATCCCTTATCCCCATATCTTTTATGTTATCTTAGTACTTTAGTTGGCAAATATTTCCTGTATTTAAATTTGTGGTACGAATGAGAATTCTTTAAGCTCATTTGTCAAACATGCATATAAAATACATGAACAAGGTAGCATGATGAATCAGGCAATAAATTAGGTCTGGTTTGGTAGTACTATTAAATATATCATAGCTGATCTGGTGTATTAGCTAGGGTGAGCAAAATATTGAATAATCAAACCTTAACCGAAATAATAGACATGTACCATTGTTAATTGAGAAACCAATGTTTCGGTTATGACTTTTAGATAGGTAATTTATGCGTTGGTATAAAAAATGGTATTTAAGAAAAAAAAAACCTATATATGGTATAAATAATATGGTTTATGTCTGAAAATTAAAGTTTGTTATAGTTCTTGTATATAATATTTTAGTTGTCATTTGTTCTTTATTATAAGTATATTGTTACTATTTTTATTCGACCTAAAATATAAATGAATTGTTGATCACAGATCACTTAATTGTAGTTAGTTTGAAGTCACACATGTTCGATGCCAATGTTTAAGTGAAGTGTATAACCGAAATTTACATGTTATAAAAAATCCAAAACATCAGTTATAGGTTCAATTTTAGTTTATTATAACAAATCAGAATCGATCCATACTCACTTGTTTTCTATCTTGCTTAATTATTATTTTTTTTAACTTTATCTTAGCTTAGGGTGTTCTTCACGTTATTTTTCGGGTTTCAGATTTTCGGGTTGGGTTGTTCAGGTTTTTGGTCGAGGAAAAGTGACCCGATAACCAAACTATTTAAGTTAGGGTTGGTCGGGTTGGGTTTATTCGGGTCCGCGTTAGTTCGGGTCGGACTGTCCGGTTTTCGGGATTAGATGTAATATGCAAAATGTTTTTTTTTTCTTTCAAAAATATTATCAAATTTCATCATGTTACTTAAAAAATATTACCAAAATTTAAACATTATTTGACAACATGATAGGTATAGTGTTTAAGAATCATAAACTTGATGTTTAAGATGCCAAAGAATCTAAACTTAAACACAAACATAAAATGTTCAGCCTTTTATTCGGGTTTTGGATTTTTGGTTTCTCGGGCCGGGTTGTTTGAGTTTTTTGTTTGGAAAAAGTGACCCGATAACCGGTCCATTTAAGGTTTGGGTTGGTCGGGTTTGAATTATTCGGGTTCGGGTTTTCTCTACTTCGGGTTTGGGTAGCTTTGAATTCGGGTCGGGTTTTGGGTTTTGGATAAAAATGAACCATCCCTAATCTAAGCCAATCTTGTCAAATAAGAAATTGAGTTAACTGTTATCTCACCAAATTCCATCCTCAAAGCGGAATTATCAACATGTCTGATCAATTTTCCTCCACATGGCAGAATTGTTTGTCTTGAAGATGCGGAAATATAATTTGTCTATGGTTTGGCCCATAATAATAGTCACATCAATTAAGAATATTGTACCTCTGTACTCTTTGGTTCAGGTGACTACCTAACAATATTCATCACTGTGTTTCATCATCACTATCACAAACTGATCATAACAAAGCCTAAATGATCATAAGACCCGCTAGTTAAGTGAAACAGACGTCCTCAAGTAAATCCTCTCAGTAGTAAAGAAGTATCCATGATACTCATAGCCAATGGAAAGGTGAGAGACTTGAAAAGCTCAAATCATCATGAAGTTTCAATCCAATACACACTTGTATCCTTATAAAGAAGTAAATCAGGTAAGATCGTATCCTAGATGAAATATTCAATGCTTTGACACATGAAACCTTATAAAGAAGCATCTCTGATCACTCGTATCAAAGATGAAGGGCTGATACATATTTTTTGAAAAAACAAGTGATCAAAAATTTTCCCAACAATCATCCTCTTATTTAGTATTTCCAGAAAGTTTTTTCTTTTGAAAATATTCTTTTTTATAGGATTGAATGATTGTGTATTGATCTCATTACATTGAAAATTTAGAATCGAATTAGCTTGAATTCGATAGAGACATTCATGGTAAGCATCGGAATCTGGAATCATTCACAACACATGTAGAATTACGGAATGGTGGTGATTCATGTAACTTCTTTAAGTCAAATAACGTCTAAGTGAATGTTATGCATGCAAAACTCTCATTTTCAGGCAAACAACACATCTTGGACGAATGTCTCTCATTCGCCTTATATCATCGGGTGAATGGGTCTCATTCTATTGATCCACGAGGAGAATGGCTCTCTAAGGCGAATGGTGTTATTCGCCCGAAGCCAAGAGACAAATAGGGTATTCGCATGTACCTAAACTGGCGAATGACATTCATCTTTTTCTAGAAACCCCCAATCGATCCAAATTCTTTGAATCTTCAAATTTATCTAATGAAACAACCACCATTAGGTGCAAAATGAAAACCTAAGGCTCATTTAGGCCCATATCTTACTTAAAAGCACAGTTTGATCTCTGCTTTTCAAATCTAGTTTTCACACATAGCTTTTCTTTAACGTCTAGAAAATGAGATCGATCGCAAATCTAGAGCTACGAGGATCTAGATGACAATTAGGTTAACTAGATCGGTACCGTGGCTCTGATACCATTGTAAATTCGCGATTCGGGTCGATAAAACAACAAACATAGCTTGGTTAGTTTGAGACATAACAAAAACATGCAGTCGGATGATTTCATTATATGAAAAGTAACAATACCGGAAGAGTTTATATCGTCTAGGGTCAAGGGGAGATCGGGCATGACCTCCCCTCTCACACACTGATCAGTACATCTCAAAAAATTTAACAACCTTACACATAAAACTGCCTTATATAGGCATTTCCATTCGCTTGGTCACTTTAGGCGAATGTCTCTTTTGATTCGCATTTGCATCCCTACGAAACGGTCAGTTTCACGTGTTTACAACGTTTATGCACACGATATTCAGCTAAGACTCAACCTGGCCTAGTCTATTCCCCAGTAACGAACATACAATAATGCACTAACGTTATCATTTATTCATCTTCGTGTATTACATGGGGACGAGGTATAACACGGGTATAAATAAAAAAAAATAGAGTAAATGCCCGCCTTTTGGTATTGTGTTAACTTCTTTTCTCAACTTGGTTTGTAGATGAGTTGAGCGCAAGCCTATATCCTGACTTAGGCTCATTACAAAGACCTTTTAAACTATTACATTTTAGGCTAAGAACTCATAAAAGTTCCTTAATTGGTGCAAATTTCTAAAAGAAAAAGTTCATTCTTAAATTTTCTGACATGGCCACTTTTTATTTTTCTAATCTTGCTACTCCTTTCTCCCAGTTTTGCTTTAAGCATGATTTGTAAACACAATGAATATGTCTAGTTTCTCTTTAATAAAGTAACCTATGTAACTCGGTGTGATCATCAACAAAAACACAACACAACCAAACTTTTCCTAATGTTTTTAACCTGCATGGGTCCATTAGATCCATATGTAAAAAGATCTAATTAATGACTATTTGGATTATAATCGGGTTTGTACACTACTAGAAAACAGTTATTTTTTGGGCCCCCCTATTTGCACCACCCCAAAACTTATTTGCATCAGCCTCTACGGCTCATAGAGGCCTCTACGAGCTGTAGAGGCATGTGTCAATCATTGCAGTGGGCACCCACCTCTACGGCCCCGTAGAGGCCTCTACGAGCCGTAGAGAGATGTGGTTTTCAATGCTCTGAACCTCTACGGTAGAGAGCTGTAAAACCCTAAAAAACCCGGTGTAAATAACATGACCCTCTTTTTTACCTTGTAAAACGGCCGGTAAAGAGCATTGTTACTGACAAATCTGATATGATATTTTTTACTACCGAAATGAGTTTGTGACAAATTTGCCACAAACGTGATTTGTGATTTGTAGTATATTTCCTTGGTTGCTTTTAGGGTTCTTATCACAGCTCCAACAATAATGATCTTCCTTATACTATAGTTTAAGCACCAAAGCTTCTAATTCTGGACGTCAAATTTCCGTACGCTAGTTAGATCGCAACATTGTGGCGAGAATAGTTTGTAGCAGTCCTCAGTTAATATCGCTTGAGTCATTAGCACAAATTATTTGATTTAGGCGCTTCATATTTTATTTTTTTGTTCAATCCAGAATATCATTTGATGGTTAGCTAATGTGTCATATATTCTGGTTACTAGCTAGAATCATCTATCTATAAAGGTAGTTTTGTAATGTTTTGACACAACTATCTTTTTTACTTCCTTTTTAGGCGGTACACCCAGGTTTGTAATCTCATCTCATGTCAAAAGTAACAACAAATTATTGTAGTTTCTTTAAAGAGTGGTTTACAACTTGATCAAAAAGCTGTTGTTATCTTCTATAACATTGCTGTGAATAAAGATAATTTTTGCAATCCTCTTCATTCTCTTAGGCTACTTCACATATTTTCATATTATATAATTCATATATCAAGAAATTATGACCCTTTTCTTAATATATATTTATTTATATTTTATTAATTACAAATAATACCAAACATAAATATGAGAAAATATATCAATTGTACAAATGAAGAGATATAAACTAATGGTCAGAATGAAGTCTAGCACTATTAGCACATCACTACATCATTTTTTTTTTTCATTTATATAATAACACGAAGAATACCAGGGGCGGTTGTAGCATTGTTGGACCGATTTCACATACAGTTATAAATTTAATTATGTAATAATTTCATATCACACTTGACTACTTGAGTCACACATTACATTTTCCGATGAGTCGTTCAAAAAAAAAAATTACATTTTCCGATGAGGATACGAGAAGCTCAAAATTATAAGACGATAGGATGTGGGCACGGTATGAAGACGGGGAGCTAATGTGTCACTTCTCCTTCTCAGGAACACCTCCCCCTTCAAATTTCGCTACCAACGGTGCGTGTGAAATTGAGGAAAAGGGTGAAGGGGGAACACCACCCCCTTGATTTGGTGGGGGGGGGGGGGGGTCGTTGACCACACCTCATAGCCTAGAGTTGAATGACATTATTTATATGATTATCGTTGTTTTTTTTTTTTTTTGCGTTAAAAAAATATAATTTCTAAATATCACTTAAACTATCAGTACTTCTAACTTTACACGTTTATTATGGCGCTCCAAACTAACCAAACATTAACTCCATTAGTTTTTTTTGTTGATGTGACATTTTTTTGCCTACGTGACATGCTGACATGACATTTTTTTACATGGCTTGCTGACATGGCATGCTAGGCAAAAAAAAAAAAAAAAATACCACACCATCAAAAAAACTAACAAAGTTAGTGTTTAGTTGGTTTAAAAGTAAACAAAGTGTAAAGTTAGGAGTATTGGTGGTCAAAGTGATAATTAAAAATAATATCGACTAATGAAAAATAGTTTAAATTATTTAAAACCAATTTCCTTTTTAATCCCAAAGTGTACGTTATTGTTGGAATTTTGATGACTTTGCCTGACCTGATAATATATTCCACAAGTTAAAGGAAATCATAAGCCTTGTTGACATTGATAAAATAAATTAGTTTCATTGCTGTCACTTGAAAAAATGATTTCAGGACTTAGGGTGTTTGTGATTGATTATTCAAAACAGATTATGTGTTTTGGAAAAGCAGGGGTGGAGCTGCTTATATATTATTGCGTTTTGGTGGCCTAAAAACTGATTATCTGCGTTTTCAAAACGCAATCCAAACACTAAAAACTGATTATCTGCGTTTTCAAAACGCAATAATCTAAAAATCAGATTCAAAACGCAATTTCAAACACCCTCTAAATGCTTGGTAATATTATGTAGATGTTTTAACTTAAACTAGTCTAGTGATGATCATCATGACCAAATATAGGTATTTAATTAAGGAATTTTATTTTGTAAAATGTAGATACTTTGGATTAAGAAAATAACTTTGTGTGGTCATTTACCCTTTTTGTTATTATATGTTCACTAATTACAGCTAAACTTTATAGAAAGCATGCTTTAAACATCACTAGCATAGTAACATTCATATAAAAGAAAGTGAGCAAGCCATGAGATTCCAGTACTGATACCGTACACGATTAGTGATAGTTGAAACGCAGCTAAATAATGAGATCATGGGTAACGATTCACACAGCTATGCTATAAGAAAATGATGATAGTTGACACCGATTTTAATATAAAAAAACGTTAGGGTTGTGCCAAACGTAATTTACCCCGTCTATTTCCCTTTGCCGCGCTCTTCTGTTCAACTTGTCATGCCTATAATATTTTCGCTTACAAAAAACACTTTATTTGATTTTTTTTTAAGAAAGGGGTATAATCACGAAAAATAGAGTTGTATTTAGCCTATTTTAAAACTATATCATATTATTTTACAATGTAGAAACTAGTGTAACCTATGTATTACAAAAGTCGAATAAATGAAATATTAAATAGCTAGTAATAAAGATTTATGATTTATAATCCAATACTTTCATATAAGATATAACCTAATTATGTATCTCATTCCATGAGTTCTTTTTAATTATTGTTTAAAATTAAGAAATAGATACGAAATATAATATTATAGAAAAAAAAAACATATTGCGTTTACAAAATTGTTAGATACAAGGGAGGATGGGGCAGTCATCGCAAAGTATCGGTGGAGCAGCTTCACCACATCAATCGCAGCCTGTCACTGGACTACAAGCTGTGAACCCCTTTCATCAACGGCACTACTCATGAAGCATCCTGGTACCCTCTCTCCCTCTCTCTCTCTCATCTCCCTTTCTCTCTCTCTCTCTCTCTCTCTATATATATATATATATATATATATATATATATATATATATATATATATATACTAGATTATACCCCGGGAGCGTCCCGGGTTGAGAAATTTAATATGATACATCAATTTTACATATGAAATAGACTGATGTATAACTCTAATATTAATATCTAACCTAAAACAAATTAACAATGTACAACTCCAATGCTAACACCTAACCTAAAAGAATGTAGAACTTTAATGTAACTCTAATATTAACACATATTCTAAAGACTAAACAAATGTGCAACTCTAACATACTAATATTGAACTATGGTACTCGTTGGAAAGATAATAAAATGCTCGTTAATTTGGTGTAATTTTTTTGTTTAAAAAATCTCGTATATTAAAGATATTAACGTTTAAAAATTATGGGAGGAAACATGAGGGTGAAAAATCCAATTTTGTTTTTAAATTAATTTTTTCCTAAAATATCTCAATGCCACATGGGATGACATATGTCACACTTAAGGAAGAGAATGCCTCTTTAAGTGTCATGTCATTAAAATGGTTTGGTTTATAATATGTATAGATATATATATATATATATATATATATATATATATATATATATACACGTGAGGTAGTCCACGAAAATGGAGCACGAGACTTCACAAACCCCCTGCCCGGGTCAACAGCGGCGGTGAACCATGGGATAGTATGATACCAGCATCGTTTGCTGGTAGCGCCCCACCCTACCTAACGTGACTATGTTCTATATTATATTATATTATATTATATTAAAATGATTAAGGTGGGACAGTAGGTTATAGCTGGATGGAAAGTGAGGACGACAAAATCTAGCTGTATAAGATGTCTCCCACAAATCAAGGAACACAAAGTCCAAAGGCTCCAACGGAGCCATCGAAATTGGGATGGTTGTTTTAGTTTTAATTTTATATCGATTATATACAATATGAGGTATTAAATAATTATATAATACCATTATATATTAGTTATTCTGCATTTTACCCAAGGCATTATAGCCTAGTGGTATCTTGGTGGTGAAATAAGACTTAGGGACCATAAGGTCCTGGGTTCGAATCTCACAAAAGGGGGTTTTCTCATAATTATGAGTTTTCTCCTGAATTGGTGACTTGGTGGTGGAATATGATCGCGTGGCAACACTGGTGGCACGATGATACTCCAGTGTTCCGTGAGTGATTCCAATTTGTTGGCCGTTCAAAAAAAAAAGTTATTCTGCATTTTGTTTTCTTTGAATTTAATGTAATATAAATGCAACTAGCTAATTACTTCGAAAAGGTCGCGTTGTTAAAAAATCTAATATGACTTAATAAAAAATGATAAAAAAAGAAAACATACCAAATGTAAACCCAATCATCCAGACCAACATTCAACCACTTACTTCATGTCAACCTCTACACAATCATATTGGATACATTTGAATGTAAGTTCTGAGTTATCACACTATTAAGTATTCCATTGACGTCCTTCACGGTTAGCTCAGTTGGTGAATGAACCGAGGATCCCTCTTGGGTGTCTCGGGTTCGATTCCCACAAGGGACATAATGAGAAATGATGGATGACTCCTGGCCTATGGTCACGAGTTCGAGTCCTGATCTCGCCCGGGTTTTACCAATCATTCACCGTCGTGCCTACGGGCGGGTGAGGGGTTGGGTTTTCCCCGGTTTTGGGAACTACATGGGCGGGCCTGGCTACGTTAGCCGCCCGAGGTACGTATGGGCCCTCCATTGAGTTGTTCATGGGGGTCTGTCCATAGAGTGGGGACTCCTCTAGGTAGTCGGGCAGAAATGTTTGTTGGCCGTTCAAAAAAAAAAAGTATTCCATTGACTGATAAATAATAAGCAAAATTCTAAAGTGTCCTTATGTTTAATGCATAAACTTAATAAATAACTTCATTGAAATTCTTAAGTCAACCCGACCTATATAAAAAAATATATCATTTTAACCTATTACCCAGCCTATCCAATTCACTCAATTTTATACCTCCACATATATGCAAGGAACACTTCATATGTAACTAAGCTTACAAAGCAAATAACAATGTATTGAAATGCATTTCAATAAAAAAAAAAAAAAAAAGATGGACCTGTGAGGCTGCACTAAGATTTGAACTCTTCTCGACTAAATTGTCTAGCTTTTCGCCTCTTTTAAATATGCTATCAGTGGTGTCAGATTAAGAACTTAAAAAAGAAAAAAAAACACAAAACAAATTTCTACTGTAGATCTCTTTAATATTTTTCAAATTGGAGCGCTTACAGCACCATAATCATCAATGACTTTCATAGGAGAAGGATAATTCTTTAATCTTTTACTCATTTTTTTACCATCATCGGCTAGTACAAGGCCATTGCAAATGAGATTCCTAAATGCAGGCAGGGCGGATTTACTTGTTGGGGAATGGGTTCCCGGGAACCCAGTCGGTTTTGAAATTTTAGTGTTAATATATATAAAAAAAATACACAAGGAACCCATATATAAATTCAGAAAGGAACCCATAGCAAATTATGTTAAGTGATCCAGTGGATGTGAGCGCCTATTTTAATGTCAAGATCGCCGGTTCGATTCCCCCAATTTGCATTTCAGTTGGATTTTTAAAAAGTTTTTTGTTTCTATTTTTTTAATTTAAAACCAACATTAGGGTTTTATTTAAGCCTCCTCCTCAAACTAATGTGTCTCTTGCTCGACCTTCAACACCATCTTCAACAAATTCAAATCAGAAGCAACAAACAACAAGAAAAATCTCATCTTGTTCTTGGCTGATAATGAACCTTCCACTTATCGCAGTTGGTGCCCTGGTAATCTTCTTCTTCTTTTTTTTTTATTAATATGTTTCTTTAGATTTGTAATGGGTTTGCAAATTGTTTCTCTCTTGATTATTAAGTTGTTGTTGTAAAGTTACATGTAGTTGTAAGTTTGGTTTACCTCTTACATGTAGTCACCTAAGTTATTATAAATGCAAGAGGGATATCTCAAAATTTTCTGTCAAATCCTTAGCAATTGATGACATGGCAGGTCGTGCATTGTCCGTTAATGGTCTATGTTTATTCTGTCTGGTAAATTTTTATTCGTTACATTAATTTAAAGTTCTTTAATTTTTAACCTGATTAGTTGTAGCAAGCACAATTTGTTTGATGATATGCCAGACCCATTAAGCATGATTTAGGTTATAAGTGAGCAACAACAATCATATAAACCCAAACCTAAATTCTGCTACAGAACCTGGAACAATTATTAAAGTTGTTGCTGTATAATCTTAATTAGGTGGTAGTGAAAATCAATGGTCGTAGGTGGTGTTGACCCATTATTTGTTTGCAAGCTTTACAAGAAGGAAACTTTGGGTTGTGTTTAACTCAAAAGGGTCAATTAAACTTTGGGTTGTGCTTTTATCGCAAATGGGACGACTAAACTTTAGGTTGTGCTTTTATCTCAAACGGGTCAAATAAACCTCGGGTTGCGTTTTATCTCAAACGAGTCAAATGTTGTTTTAGGGCTGTTTATGTGCTCATTTGATGATGCTTTTGATTATATTTTCATGTTTGGATGTCATTTATACAGTTTGATTTTTGTTTATATGATTGTTGTGGCTCAATTATTAAGTTACTAACCATATTTATGTATGTATTAGTACATGATGCTCTTAAGTGTATGTTTTACTAGTTGTTTCTCACTTGTTAACCATATTTGATGATATGCCTGACCCACTAAACATAATTTAATAGTTGTTCCAGGTTCTGTAACAGAATTTGCTACCACCTAACTGTATGTTTTACTTTGGTTAATGTATCGTGGTATTTATATTACGTGCTTTAAATTTCTAATGACGATGTTTTTCCTTGTTGTATCGTATTTTTATTATGTGATAAACCTTACCCGACCCGAACCGTCAAACCGACCCGGAATTGGAACATTTAAAAAAGGAACCCAGTGAAAAAAATTCCTGGATCCGCCACTGAATGCAGGCTTCCCAAATAATGCAGTAGAGATGACCATGAGAGTGTAAAACATGTACCCAAATTTACCAAAAACAGTTAAGTTGGTTAATGTACAAAAGAAAGGAACTAAATCATGGTTGCATTAGATATAAGAAGCGATGAGACACAAACCATCCGCGAGTTTGGTCTAAGCCCTCAGCAACGAAATGTCCAAGAAAATCACTGTTGAAGTATTCTTTATTTTCAAACGGGTAGTAGATATATGCATATGGCATGAACCCACTCTCAAACCAGCTGTCAAAAACCCGATATTACACAAGAAAAAGATTAACTTGTAACATAACAAAATGGCTATAGAAAGGTCACATAAGATTAATTTCAATATCAAAATTACTCTGTCGGAAGTTAACTCAAGAAAACAAAACATAAATATATTTTTCTTACATCTTCAACACGATGATGAAGCTCACCAAACTTTGGACCACGTGGACTGTCGGTTACATTTGCAAATGTTTTAATAATTAAATATTATGGATTAAATAAATAAATAGACTAAAAGTGTATGGTTTACTACGAAAATTCAAGCAACGAACCTTCACTCCTGAACGCCTTTCAAGTTCTTCAACAGAGCCAATAACTTTAATATCAACACCGTCCTTCATCAAGCCATGTTCTTGTTAGTGAATTAGCAAGAAAGTGCATAACAATTCAGTTATCGGGGAACTTTTAATCATTATACACACAACAAACAAAAATAAATCAAAACAAATTTAATTTATTCTTTTCCATAAATCAACGCATAGAATCACTAAAATGTAAAAAATGCAAATTACCTATGTAATCGGGGAGCAGAAAACATCAAAAGAGACGAAGCCCGCAATCCTTAACCTTTGAAAAGCATTGAGAAGAAAGAGATGAACGAAAATAGAATAAAGTGATTGGTTATCAGCAATTGCAATTGTGAGAAATTTACATACCTATCAAATATGTATTAAATTCGAACCACTAACGATCACGGATAGCAGAAGGTCACTTACGCTAAGAAAAACAACAAAAAGAAGAACCAAAACAACAACAACAATAATAATATTAATAGTCAGCAGGTGTTACCGAAGTCACTCTCCAACGGATCCGCTGGTGTTAGTAATGAAAGTGTGTTCGCTGCTATTGAGAAGCAATCAGAAGAGCGTCAGAAGGTTCTAGAAGCTCAGAGATTAGCGGCCATTCACGATGATGATAATGATAATGATGATTTTCATCCTACAGTTAAGTCTTCAAAGAAGAAGAAGAATTATGAGGATAGTGATGAAGAGGTCGTGGATGATAAAGTAGGTTTAACAGATGATGTTGATGTGAAAAAGAAGAAGAAGCCGAAGAAGGTTAAGAAACCTAAGGTTACAGTTGCTGAAGTTGCTGTGAAGATTGATAGGGTTTGAGAGAAGTAAGGTGAGGTGTGTTGTTTTTGTAGAATAATGATTATGGTTTGAGAAAAGATGGGCTTATGCATTTATTAATTAAAAAAAAAAAGAATGCACCACATGATGCCACGTGACACATTAAAATGGGGGAGGAGGTCACCAATGAATACCATGTCATCAAAGTCTTATTCTTTTATCTATACTACATTATAAAGGATTATGCATGGGCAAATCTGTCCAAATTGTCCAAAGTTAAAATGGTATACCAAGGTTTTCTTTACAATTTCTTAAATTTTACCACTTTTCTTCCCTAAATGCCCCTAGAAGATAATCAACTTTTATATGAAAATGGAACTCAGCCGAACTAAATAAACACATGGGATAACAAAATTTTTTAACAAATTTTATATAATGGCGATGAAAGATAATAATTATGTTACTACAATGAATAATCTTATCTCAACTAAACTTGTATGAGTTTTAAAACTTTAAAATATAGTGACTGAAGTCTTCCTAGAGTTAAAGTCAAGCTAACTAGAGCACCTTTTTTATATCATTCAACGCAATCATTTTTGTTTTCAATTTTAATCATGATAATTACGTGAAATTAGGCTCTATAGCTTTTATTAGTTGATTAATTTTTAGGCGTTTTTATCATAGATTGATGATATGATATACGTGTCATTCATTAGGTATTGGTTAAATGATTGCCTCTTTGTTTAGAAAATTTAAGGTTGGTGTAGTCTTTTATTGATCAGCTTTGGTAGGAGAAATTCCATGATATTAATGAGCATTTTTTTAGTTGTTGGGCAAGTCTATTACAAACTTACAAATCACAACTTTTAATTTCTAAATGGACAGCGACCTTCATATGATAGTGTATATAATATCATATTATTACTAAATGCTTTCGTCATATAAATGAACTTTATCATTTAGCAATGTGTCTTCAATGGCACGGTTATATAGATATACAATGACCGAACAGATTACACAAGAGTGATGTTTATATTCATATTGGTCTGTTACAGTAACATACTTTGGTTTATTAAGATTTGTTCAATAACGATTACATGGTTTTTGTGGTGAACTGCAATCAGTTGTAAGTGTCGGTGCACATTTTTTTTCTTTTCTTTCTACGAATACTTGTTAAAACATAGTGAGCACATTTCTATTCTTTTTGCGTAACTTGCGGCAACAAACCTAAGTATCATAATGTTGTAATGCAACTCATTTGTGGATCGCGCTGCAACGCATGGGTAAACCCACTAGTATATATTAATACATATATATAAATACGAAAAACAAAACTTAGGATAAAAACATGAAGACAAATGAGACATGGTTCAACATGTCGTTTAGTGGTCATTAAATCTAGAACTAAACACAAGGGGCTTATCATCTTCACATGTCTATCCACCTCATTTGTTTGATTTGTCTTCCCTTTATCCTTGTTATGTTCACCCTGTTATCCTATTCTTTCCTCACTTGTGTCGTGAACCAGCTGCATTTCACCACTTTCACATATAACGAATTCTTGATGTCAAATACCATAAGCACGTTTTGAACGCATTTGTTGTGGCTGAGATGATAACTTTAAAATTTAGTATGCTTGAGTGGAAACAAGCCATGATGAATGACCTCTAGAAAGTTTTCAACCGAACAACCGAATCCACAAACTTCCTTTGAGCAAGTAAACAATATTGGTTGGTGCATGGGATCGAATGTTACACTTAACATTGCCAACCGCCGCCTGCCACACCATCGCCATCGCTATAGGGAGTTTAAACTATATCTCATGTCCTGTTTACCTGACACCTCATATATGCTTTCTATAAAACAAATAGAAAGAAAACCATTTACAAATAAACACAAAGAATCCCTAATAACCCTATTCCTTGATTGGGAAATGAATGAAAAATAAGTTGTCATCCACTACCATGGCCCCCTTATCATGAAGTAGGTGTACAATGTTTGAAACTTAATTTTAGTGATTATACTAGCAATCTATTATGTGTCATTACACATTATTTGAATCCGACTACCAAAAGCAAAATTATATTTTGGTGAAATTTTATGCATAATTAAGATTCTCAAAGGCTTAAAATTGGAAAATGAATGTACTAATTATAAGTTTTTTTTTGTTTATAAAATAAATATTGGAAAGTTTGAGGTGTTTTTATAATGCATGTGAAGAATCTTGGCACATGGTGGGGCAATGAAAGTTTCGTTGTTCATAAGCCTTTATACTTTTGTTTATTTGAGTTCTTAAGTAGTTGATGCCCAACTCTTTTCAGAACTCAACCACCACCATGGAAATTCATTCATTCTTGTTATGATAATTGTCATTGTCTTTTATTCCAAAAATTGCCAACTTATTTTATTTATTGTTATTAATAATGTAATGAGGCTAGCGAAATCTTTTGGAACTATATTTTATCTTCTATATTATTTAGTTTCCTTTCAAAATATACGAGTTTTAGGATTCGTGTGTTGTGGCAGGACCGTTAAACGCTTAAACCTATAGAAGTAAAAAAAATATTGACGCTTGTGAAGTGTTAACTCGTCAAATTTAGACTGAAAAGTAAAAAAACAACATCGTGAAAAAGAATAACTATAAGTCAAGAGTCAAGACGATAACAAAACTCACGTAAATTAAATAGAATCTATTATATATTATAAACCATGAAACCCTTGAGTTAACTGACTTTTTTAGACGGAGCTAGAGAGTTGGACGAAAATCAGAGACACAGATGACAAAAAAACTATTTGAACTAAAGCGACATTTTAAGCCAAACCTCAGGAACTAAAATGGCAATTAAATTCCATTCAAAACATAAAAAGACAATAAGTAGGAGACATCATTAGGGCTGCAAACGAACTGAACTTTCAGCGAACAATTCATGAACCATTTGGCGGAAAATTCGTTTGTGTTCGTTCGTTTAATAAATGAACGAACACGAACAAAAAATTCCGTTCGTTTAGTTAAACGAACGAACATGAACAGAGGACGCGTTCATTCGTTTATGTTTGTAAACGTGCGGTAACGTGTTCGTTTATGATCGTTTGTGTCCGATAGTTTATTAAGCTTTTTAATTTTTATACTTCATTTATATTCTTTTATTTTTATTTATTTTACTCAATAAATAATATATATGAGGTAAATATATGACTATATGAGATCAATAAACCTTCTTTTTATATCAAATATATGTATCCATGTTTCAGCGTTTATGCCCTCCACCTCCAACGCCTTTCTCCATTACTAAGTATGTTTGGACAATTAGGTTATATTTTTTGTGGATGTAACACCCCGACCGATGGCGGAATCATCGAGGTGTCACGTAGTGACGATTGTTCAATAGCTCATTGACTAAAAGTGTAAATTTGAATACATTGAATTGAATAATTTATTACATTGAAAGGAAATTACATGATACAAAGTTCTAAAGTGACAAGTCTAGCTAAAATACAAAGAAGTCAAAACATAAATATAAATCCAAAAGCTTAAAAGAAGCGTCTCAAAACAACCTGAAACATGTACGCAAATAGTATATGTCAATACAAAAATGTATTGGTGAACATACCCTATTTTGAATACATATAATAGGAAAAGAGTTTCGCAATTCATGTGTTATATTGTCTACAATTTAATGTTCAAGCTATGTACAAATGTCACCCAAAATCAAGCCTTAGAGTATAAATGATATCCGGGAATAATGGGATATTGAGTATATATGTATAGTATTCACCCATAGTATGATTATATATAGTAGACGACAAGTGATACAGGTTAACGTAACAATGACCAAGGTCTCATACAACATAGCCACAAGGGATGCATATTGTGGTACTACTCATTGTTACGGCAGGCCACTCAAGGGTTAATGATTAAGGTCATAAGTACACACTATCAACGATCAACAAGTAAAACACATACAAGAATTGCGATTGTAACTATGATAATAAAACATGTTTAAGTGAGTGAGATAGATAGGTGTACATGAGTCACCCCAAAAGTGTAAAAGCAAAAGGGGGAAAGATATACTCACATTCGCTAAGCTGAGTTATCCTCTAAGCATTGTGAATGTATGTGAGGCGAATCACAAAGACTCAACCTAAAGTTTCAAGTTTCCAACATAAGTGTCTTATAAAGCTTAAAAGAGTCTAGGGTTCCTAATCTAAGGCAACTAGGATGTATAGTCTAAATTTGAAGAAATAAAATCGAAAAAGAAAGAATATCAAGCTTCCAATTCGCCAATTACAAGAGTTATAATCAAAACTTCAATTGTAGAAGTAATAGACTATAGAAGAAAGGTATGAGGGAGAGTTTAATCGAATTGAAACAATCGATTAGAGGTGCAAAGTGTAATAGGTCATAAGTGGGTTTTTATACTAGTTTTGGAGCAATTAGCCATTAAAATTGGTCAACACCATAAAGTCAGGTTTTAAGATGAATTGACTGTTTGAATGGGACTTTGACTGTTTGACTAGGACTTTGACTGTTCGCCTGTCTCCACGGATCACGAGACCTAAAAAATTAATTTTTCTAATTTAATCAACTTTAAGTTCCGGACTTGTTTCCTTCGGTTTCTAAGTTGTTTTAGGACCGAAAATTAAGGGTTTTGAGTATCAAGGTCTGAAACATACGTGCTCGGGTGAGTATAAAACGTGCATAATTTTACTTATAAAATTATAAGTTTTATTAAATTGTGACTTTTGGTCCTATTAAAACACGAGGGTTAAAAATAAAAATTTTGAAATAGTTGAGGGGCCAATTATGCACATTTATGAAAAGTGAAGGGTGCAGGTTGTCACAGTGGATCTAGCTAATATTTAATGCATGTGAATTCGATGTTATTCAAAAGTTAATATATGTTCGTTTATGTTTGTTTACGTTCATGAACACTTGTTTGTGTTCATTACTGCCCGTTTGTGTTCATGTGCGTTCATAAACAAAATTAACAAACGAACACGAATATGAGTGTTTTCTTAACAAACGAACACGGACGGAAAATCTCATTCGGTAAGTATTCATGAATTGTTCATGAACACATATTTTTCTTAACAAACAAACACGAATAAGGCCTTGTTCATGTTCTTTCGGTTCGTTTGCAGCCCTAGCCATCATAATTTCACCTGTACCAATATACTTGTTTGGAATGTTTCATATTTCTCTTTTTTAATGTATGTGAGAAAGCATGACGTATATTAACTTAAAAATAACAAAAAAAGAAGAGATCGAGCAGGAGATGGGGACTTTGGGCAAAGCATTTCGCTATTTTTGGTACCGATGCCAAAATGAGCTTCCAGGTTGGGATTCCGGTAAGCATTCAATCTACACTAAGGGGCTGTTTGTTTTTTGCTCAGAAGCACTTCTGACCTCTTTTGTTTGCACCGCCCAGACGTGTGCAGACGTTTTGAGTCTGCTGATTGTTTGTTTTTTGGAAGACTTTTCACTCAAAAAGATCTCCCTAGCCTCTTTTTGATGCAGACTTGTTCCAATGTCTTCTAAGTTCTTCAAAGGTCTTCTCCTCTTCTCTTATCCTCACCAACCACCACCCACCACCACCGTCCACTATTACCACAGTCCACAACCACCACCATCCACCACCCCCCACCCACCACCCACCACCACCGTCCACCACCACCACTGTCTACCTGCGACGTCTACCACCACCATCCACCACCACCGTCCACCACCACCAGACTGTTGTAAAAAATAGTTTATTTAAATTTCAGCAGCTTGTAGACGTTAACAAACAAACAGTCTTCTTCTTGCAGACTACAGACCTTTTGTCTACCACTTCTCCTGCAGATGTGATCTGCAAACTGCAGACCTTTTTCCTGCAGAAAAAACAAACAAAACACCTAAGTGACGTGTCTTGATGATGTGAGTATAAATAAAGTTCCCAATGAGCTTTCTAAAGAAATCAAATGTTTAATATTAAAGAATGACAAAAATTTGTCGTAGGTTACCAATTAAATATTTAAAGTATGTAATTAATCTTTACACCCTAGGAAAAGTTGTTTGTACGGTTGTTTTTTGCTCAAAAGCACTTCTGACCTCTTTTTGTTTGGGTTGCGTCGTGCAGACGTTTAGGGTCCGCAGATTGTTTGTTTTTTGGAAGACCTTTCACTTAAAAAGGTCTTCCTGACCTCTTTTTGATGCAGACTTGTTCCAATGTCTTCAAATGTCTTCTTCTCTTCTCTTCTCCTCACCTACCACCACCCACCGTCCACCACCACAGTCCACCACCACCACCACTACTACTCTTGTCTACCACCACCATCCACACCACCACCGCCACGGTCCACCACCAGACTACTGTAAAAATCTGTTTATTTATATTTCAGTTTATTTCAGCAGCCTGCAGATGTTAACAAGCAAACAGCCTTCTTCTTGCAGACTACTGACCTTTGGTCCACCTCTTTTCCTGTAGATGTGGTCCGCAGACTGTAGACTTTTTCCTATAGAAAAAACAAACCGCACCGATGTAGAGTACTCAATAGATCACTAATATGTTGAGGAAACTATTAGGGAAAGGTGCACTGCCCTGATTTTTTTTATTTCACTGATTTTAACCAATTATGCACTGCCACATTATTTCACTAATTTACTTCACTGAAACATTTTTTTAGAGGCAGCACTCCACTGATTCTTTTATTTATTTTCATTTAAATACAAATCTAAACTTTCTTTTAAATTAACACGGTTTTATTATTTTACCACAAAAGGTCATATTTTTATTTAATTTCTTATAACCGTCCCACCAAACGGTTAAAAAAAATTATGTGCATTAAAATTGGTCTCATCTAATGGTCGGAAAATTGAATTACACATGCAAGACGATTGAGAATTTTTTGTATATAAACCACCATACTACTACGGTGGTGAAAACACACTTCAACATCCACGGTTAATCCACACCCACACCCATACCCTTCAAAATGACGCGCTGGACCGAAGAAGAGATGGCTCTGGTTGTGTGCGTTAAAGACGCACAAAACGATTCCGCTCCAGCACCGCCAAGGCTCGGGGGGGGGGGACATGGTTCTGGGACCGTGTGTTGGGCGACTTCAACCAATTGGTCGGCATAAACGACTGCACAATCAAGAGCCTCCAGCGGAAATGGACTGATTTCAACAACAAATGTGATCAGTGGACCACCTGCTACCAGCGCACCATGAGCCGGCACCCAGGCATTGTGTCGGAGTTGGCTGTGGAGTTCACCCAGGTGACCTATGCGGCTCGTTACCGTGGCACGTTTGACCATGTCTAGGCATGGCAACTCATGCGTCAACTTTAAGCTTTTTTTATGTTTTAATGTATTTTAATTATGTTTAATATTAAAGAAATTATGTTTTATGTTTTTCTTTATATTTTTTATTTAATTATGTTTTAATTTATTTTTATGCTTTAATTAAATTTAATCAGGACCATAAATATACCATAAAAACATTTAAATAAAAAACAATAATAAAAATGGGGTTTAACTAATAAAACAAACGGTTTAAATACAAAAAATAGAATTATATTAACTCAAAAATAAAAAAAAATGCACGGTTACCAGTCCGTTAACTAGAACCGGAAATTGGTTCACGGGACATACTACCAGCATAGGTGACGACGTTGTTACCGTGCTGATAGTTGGATACCCATGACCAATTCTGATACGCTCTATCCCCCTTAGTCATCATTGGGGCAAATGCATCATGCTGATAAGACATCCCTCTTCAAATTTGTCAATGAGATATAACTAATGTCTTAAAAGAAGGCGGTACAAGATATAAAATATATGACACTACATTAATAATTCATTGAAAACAACTTTTTTTTTTACTGTTAGGCATAATATAAGCTTAATGTTCATATTGTTCAATCCAAAACAAATATGGGGCAGAATATCGCAAAAGGGCGCGAGAAAAAAACAGCAGAGTTATACGAGTTGATTTTCTGTTACGATAAATTGATGAAACACTGGCGAGTCCAATAGCTGAAATGGCAAAAGATGGAGCTGAAATGGCTACTCAAGTTGTAGAGGTCCCTGAGATAGCAATCTAAAATCTTTAGTAGGAAAGCTTCTTGGTATCCAATTAGGCAGCTTCTGGGTGAGGTTGTTGTGTCCGCGGTGATTAGTCATTGGGTGGTTTAGGGTATGTTTATTTGTAATATTCGATTTATTCTTTGGTGATTTTGGTGCTTTAGGGTCGGTCTTTAGGTGTCTTTTTTTTCACGCTTCTTCTTGTATTTCATGGAAGTGCATTGGCCGTTCGAAAAAAAAAAAGTATCGCAAAATCTTGAAAATTAATGAAGCAAGTCACAATTGTGTTTGACGAGAAAATGTGAGATAACAAACTTGTGGATTTTTGTAAGACCCTAACCTTTATTCACGCTATTTAGATGTAAAAACTTGCGATATTAGAATGTAAAAATCATAATCGTTTAAAACATCATTAGATATTTAAAACATGACCTAATGATCTTGACATATTTGATAATTCCTAAACCATATTCACATATTCAAAATGCTAAAAACCTTTGCTACGATTTATGATTTAAACGATAGTTTAGAGCAGAAGCACATGAGTGCTCAGGTGTGTTCGGCTCTCCTTGCGGCTTGATCTTCATCCCGGGTCTAATAAGACGTTCAACCTGGTGTTAAACATGATCAACCAGGTGTTAACACATCATTAGATATTATCTAGTTTAAATAGGAAATAATTATGTTTTTTTATATATAGTGCCTTGCGCCACGTGAAGCAGGGAGCTCTCCCCCTTCGCTTGACGCGAGGGCGCCATTTTCTCAGCAGCTTTGCCAAATTTTCCTTTGTTGTTGTTTCTACTCTTATACTTAGCCAAATTTTCGCATCATCATTCCTCGACTTTGGCTGCACTTTTAAGTAAGTTCAAGGCCATCCCCAATGACCCTTGGGGACTCGTTTATCACTAACTTAGCATGGATTTAAGGTACAAAGTCTCATGCTTAGATCCCCATTCGATTCGATTTGTTACGTTTCTAAGCCATATTTACCCAAGTTGACACGTTAAGGGTCATAGGTGATTCTAAACATGATTTAACCACATATAGTAAAACAAAACAAACCATAATCTCAACTTCGAGCACCTTACGATACCCTAACTCGATTAAACTTCAGATGCCCATACACTTGGGTATCCTAGCGCGGTGAGAGTCAATTTGACCCATTATGGGATTTCAAGCTCAACACCTAATGACTTCCAATTTATCTACTTGTTTAACATTTGTTAAGCTGAAAACATCATCCATTTTAAATTACCATGTCTCGTTTCAATATTTTCCTTGATTATAATTACTAATTCCCAAAATGCCTATATGGCCATATAGGCAACTATTTTAATCTAGTCAAACGTAAGTGACACAACTTAGTCAAAACTCATTGTTCTTGACCCATTAACTTGTTTGAAAACCTCTAAGCCCCTACGGATTTAGTTTTTTCACCATTTTCTTAATTTCATTAGTTTTTAGTCATTTTCTGCGTGCTTGGTTCACATTAGTCTTGGATACAAAAAACTACTTGCCGAATTGACACCCCATTTCATGTGGGTGGTTTGTACCATGAAATCCTTGGCCCCAAGGCCGCCCATTAAACTACGGACTTACCGGGTAGCGTTGACTCACTTCCATACCTTGCAATTCTTCTTCGTGATCCTAGGCATCAAGTGCCCTTTTTTCCAATATACTTACCTGTAAAAAATCTTAATTTACACACATTAATTTCTCGGGATTCAAATGGTGACGCATTGATGGGTTGCTGAAAACACGAGAGTTAACAAAGCTAAAATGTTTAATTAATATATAAAAGATCATGGAATGGCACTACTTTGATATGTTTTATGATTTTCAGGTTTTGACATGAAAAGGGTGCGATTTTGGAGCTTTGGAACATCTCGGAAGGACAAAGAAGGATCAACTGAGCAAGAAAGGCTGAAACGGACGTTCTGGAGCAAACTGGCGTTGCCTATGCCAGTTCTGGCGTGGTCGACGCCACTGCATAGCAGAGGAGCACCAAACGTTGTAGGACAGCAAGAAGTTCCTCAGCAAAAAACATGCCCCCGTAGGCTACGCTACTTCTGGCGTCGCCGATGCCACTCGCGTAGGCCTACAGCATTTCCAGTCAAACTTCAAGTTTAATGTTTTTAATGAGGATCAATTTGGGGGTTTCGTGATTTGAAGCTTAAAAACACCATGAAGGCTCATGATTGAGTATCTCCTTCTCCATTAAATCCATTCCATCAATCCCATCAATTCCCAATTCAAAATCATTCAAACTATTCCATTTTCAAGGATTCAAGATTCAAGAAAAAAACATTAAAGATTCAAGCTCCATGGTCATGAGTGGCTAATTCCCTTTGTATCACACTTGGGTGTAGACATTTGAAGTTCTAGGGTTATAACATTTGGGTATTTCTTAAAATCCTAATTGTGTTGATTGCGTATTTGAACAATTGTGTTGAATTGTGATTAATCTTATGTTGAAGTCATTTTAGTTAATTGATCTTGTGGCAATTTCTAGTGTCATGAACATGATTCCTTGCTTTAACACAAACCTAGGGTTGTATGTTATAGTGTAATGAAGTATATTAATGTCCATCTTTGATGTTGATGATTCTTGTTACCTAAGCCTATTGAACAATCAACCCGTTAATACCAATTACATCAGCCTTGTTTGACCCATTTGTGAAAACCTTAGACTTCACTTGTTGAACCCGAGTGTGATCTTTTATTACCAATTGTTTACAATTCATTTTGATTCCATTACATGTTAATTTCAAGTTTTCTAAATAAGCAAACTCTTCTCAATTCAAAACTCTTAAATAAACACAAATACACAAGCTTCATAATTGACAAACTTCATAAAGTGACATCTTTTTAATCAACTAAACCTATTTCACCGACCATAAACTCTTCGTGGTTCAACACCCTTTGTTGCCACTACTACATTAGTTGAGGTAATATAGGACATATAAATACTATTTTTAACCGGACCGCGACATCCAATCACGCATCACCATTTGACCCGTCTAACTTCTTGAATCCTAATGCTTGATATACAAGCATTAAGCACTTGGTTCAAATGATGAGAACATCACCATTTAACCCGTTTAGCTCATAATTCATAATACTCCAATACTTATGCTTTTATTCTTGGGTTCAAATGATGATAACATTACTTGACCCATTTGACCCAATTTATAACATCTTCATATAATTGTATCAATATTGAGTAACTAGGTTCTCGCTAGATTATTCATATAATAATTTTACAATTAGGCGTCTCATCCCGGACTTACCAATTTCCTTTCGTTTAGGCGATTTTAGCCTATCATTGGGTTAGAGTTCTATATTCCCATATTACCCTTCTATGGGTAACTTACTGAGTATTTGCTAACATTATAGAAATCTATAAAATCATGTATTTTCACGGACTTTTAGTTATAAAGGGACTTACTTAAGACAAGCCGATTACCTTGGTCTCAGTTCATGTGCTCCTTCACCCGTTAGCTAGTTTGATCAGTTCCTCCCAAGCTTCTACCTAGCTTGACAAGCTCGAACCTTCATGCTACTTATAAGATTGATCAAGTTAGTCATTATGTAAAGTAACTAACACATCTCATGAGTTTATTCTCACCATTTTATCAATACTCAAATTTAGGTCACTTTGACTTTTAAAGTCAAACCGCCCTTAACATGATCATGTACACTAGTATAGGGTAATGATCCTCACAAGGACTAGCCTTTCATTTATCATATCAAGTTCATTAGAATTAAGGCACAAATAAATTCCTAACCATTGTTAAGCTACTTATTTCATCGTTTGGTGGGTTTCACATTTTCTAAGCATATAATCATGTTTCTAAGACATAGTTAATTGCATATCATACTATTAAGCTATTGCCACTTAAAAAAAAACCATCTAATATGACATTTTCATGCCATCATTATCAATTGCATTCATCCCCACATAACAATTTAGATTGTGAGGTTCTAACATACTATATCACTTATCAATTCTAACTAAGCATTTCATTAAATATTTGATGTGCATACAACTCTATAAGCACAATGTACAAGTATTTCATACCTAACTTTACTAGTTATGGAATCAACATTCAATTTCTTCCTGAATCAATTATCATGGCAAATTTTCAAGTCTATTAGACCATTTTCACACTTTGATCTAGAGTATTCATGTTTAAATTCCCCATTTTGGCATTTCCCGTGAATCCCCATGACATATCATCTAATTCACCAAGTCAAATGGGTTTTCCTAAAAGCAAGTTCATCTAGCATTTACAACATGATTTCTACATGTAAGCACGGACCCTTGTGGGTATTTAACCCCAACTCTAACTTAACTTTTAATATTTAACCAATATTTTGGTGTTTTATCTAGCTTTATTTAACTTAGTAAATGTTGATTAACATAGACTAATTGAGCCTGTACGGTTTTAGTCCACTTTCTACGTAATAAAAATAACGAGGTTATTTTCTTACAAGGACTATAATCCTCGTTTTACCATTTAAGTCACATTTTTTTCGTTGATAAAACATTTATTTTACTATTTAATTCATTTTGTTATATATTAATCACACCTATTAGCGTAATTAAATGAAACGGATTTTCGAGGTTTTACAATCTTGTGTGTGTGTGTGTGTATTTAACCGCAAATTTCTAATCTTGTGGGACTTGAACCCATGACCTCCCCCTCTTAGGTGTTCCTAGAAGCTTTGCTGCTACTATTGGGCCACCAACCCAATACAATCTTGTGTATATCTATAGTGGAAATTGCATAAAGATGATGCAACATGCATTGTTTAAATTAAGAAATGATACATAGAAAATATTAAGCCAACATATCATATCATATCAAATGCTTTTTTCATTTTTTATAAAGGCTTAGTTCTGTAAAAATTGTTGTACAACCTAAACCTAACAGTCTCAAGTTCAAATCCCTACCCACACACCGTGTCCTCCTTGCCTAAGCTCAAACCGTCACGGGGAATTTTTTTCGTGGTGTGCATAGATCGAACCTGTGACCTAGCCCCAGGATGGGAACCGCTAAGGAAAAACCCAACCTACCTCAAACCAGCTGGGCTGGAGATCATTGGCAAATGTTTTTTCATTCATCACTTGCAAAAGAATGACAATATTGTTATTTAATCAAGCTTTATTACAAGGTTTGCAATAAGTTAACCGTTTCAAAAATATTATTCTTCACCAAGTTGTGTCCTAGAAAGCTTTACTTAATATAAAGTTTAAAGGAGACAAATTCTTTTGTTTAATGGAAGGAAAATCTATATTTTTGTTGTGTAGTTTTGGGAAGGAAAACACTATAGATGGTCATAAAAAATATGATATTTTCCAAAATGGTAAGTCTTCTCTTGAGTCATGACAACAACATTTGATTTGGTTCAAAGATGAAACCCACCGAGTCTGTTCGAATACCAAGTCAAATAATACTCTTTCACCCAACCAAATCCAATAACTTTGAACACGACTTCATATTGACTATGACTTTTCAAATTTTAATAGTCAACCCAACATAACATACGGTTAAAGGTCCTACAGGTTTTTTTTTAGGATTTTTATTTTGAGTAAACAATTGAATTATATATATATATATATATATATATATATATATATAGGGGAAGGATAATTTGAAAACCCTCCCCAGTTAAGAAAACCCACGAAACCCATAATCTAACCATCCATTGTAACTGATCAAGGGTGGAGATTGATTCTTGCTTTTATTCAAAAGTTGAGATAAATATTTAGTAGAAAAGGGTAATATGGTCCAATAAATTACTTTCCCCTCTCTCTTCTATCCCTTGTCCTTTGTTCTTTGTCCTTTGTCCCCTCTCTCTCTCTCCTCTATCCTCTCTCTAACAAATATTTTTATAACTATTATCATTAAATAATTACCATTTGTCTAACTTTTTGAAAAAAAATGTTACACAAATATCGAATGTTTTTTTCATAGTAAGACATGTATCATATGTTTTAACGACTTGTCTCACCAAAAACATATGATTTTCACGAGTTATCTCACTAAAAACATATAGCAAAATTATAGCCCAAAACAAAAACATATGTTTTCACGAATTATCTCACTAAAAACGTATAATAAAATTATAGCCCAACAACAAAAACATATGTTTTCACAAATTATCTCACTAAAAACATATAATAAAATTATAACCCAACAAAAAAACATACGTTTTCACAAACTTATCTCACTAAAAAAGTTCAAAATTATCATCCAAACAACAAAAAACATATGTGTTTTGGATAAAAAAATACTTTGATATACAAAAAAAAACGAACTGTGAACATTTTACAAAAAAAAAAAAAAAACCCCGGATCTAGATCTTGAACACCAAAACCCATATTCACCTTCATCGAAAAATGTAATAAATTATAAATCAGCAACAAAAAAAATGTAGAATTATAACACAAAACAATAAAATCATAAGTTTTTAAATGAAAAACAAATGGTTTTAGATGAAAATCAAGCTTTAATATAGACAAAGTCATTTACAAACCAAACACCACTATCATCTTCTCATATGCACCACAGCATAAAACCTACCGTCTCTGATCATCAAAAAAAACACCAGCTACATCCTCCTTCCACCTTAGACCATCACACAACACCATTGACCGAAGTTGACTGTGACCGACGCCACTGCTAACACTACAGCCACTAACCACCGTCGGTAGCCTCTACTCTGTTTCCCATCTTCGTGACCCAACCACCAATATCATCTTCTCATATGCACCACACCATAAACCTACCGTCCCTAATCACCACTAATCATCAGCAAACTACCACCAAGATCCATCATCATCAACCCACTTACAAACCACCACCATCAACCATCATCATCTTCTCGTGGTGATTTGTAAAAAATAAAAAAAAACAAAAAAAAAACACCTACATAAAAGATCTTGATCTGTCACCACCTTAATGGATAGCAAAAAAAAAAAGAATTGATCCACAAAACATCATCTCAGCTCGTTTCTCTTGTCGCTTGCTTTCACCGATCTGGGTTGTGGTGGTGGTTACCCAGATCTGGAAGTACAAACCCGTCATCTCTCGTGCTTTTCAAAGGCCTGTTTTCATCTCCAAAAATCCCTCCATCGAACCATATTTAGAGGTAAATCCTGATTAGAGTTTGTTGATAAATGGTGTTTTGTGTTGAGTATAGAAGTGATTGCTGAAGAAATATGAGAGTAATAGTGAGTCTGGTACTTTAGTAGAGATACATGAGAGATTAAAGTGTTTGAGAGAGAAAGGGGAGGTACTTGCTTATGGTCAAAGTGTCAGGTGAGAGATATTATACTAATCTAATGTGCCAAAAATACCCTTGAAGACAAATTGCAAAACATAGACGTGGAACATTGTATACCATACATTTGGGTTTCAAGGGTTTACTCAACTAAGGGTGGTTTGCAATTTATAATTACCCTATATATATATATATATATATATATTTAACTTTTATAACTACTAATCAAATACAACCAATTACAAGTGATACGTAGGTAAACGGGCCACAAGTTGCACCGCTACCCCTTTTTGTATTGCAAAACCTACTCTATTGAAAATAAAACATTGGCCCTTAGCAGCTGGAGAATTACTTTGCACAACTTTCTCCACGCGTTCGAGGAGCTTGATTGCTTGCGGGGCCAGCGCTCCAAATGTATCAAAAGCGAAGGGCACAAACACATGCTGATTCTTTAGACAAGCCGCTTCATGTTTATCCACTTTTTTACTCTCGGCTTTCAAAACTGTCTGCCCAGCCACAAACCCCGAATCCCGGAGTCCCACCAATGGGGATACCCCAGTAAGGTCAACACATGCATGCTTGCCTTGCGCCCATCCGAACACAAGAACGTCCGCTGGCCTCAAGGTGGACCGCCCGTCAAGTGGGTCCGTCAAGAAATTCACGGGAGTCTCTTTTTTGGCAGAAATCCCTGCCCTTCGTAACACATCCCATAGAACATCTCTAACCAGGTCATGTTTGTATTTAAAGCCTGGCAACTCCTTACAATGTAGGGTATGTTCTCCAAACTTGTCCAAGCGTGTTTTTTTACAGATCGGGCACGGTTTGTCGACGGGGAACATGGGAATCATCAGTCGGTATTGGAGGATCGCCCGATATTCGATAGCCGACATATGTTGCCCGAGTCCGTCAATTGGGAGTGTAGTGATGAAATCTTGAGCATGGGCCTCTTTGAGGCATTCAAACACCGCTTTCTGGCGCGAAGACATGTTAAACTCCTCCTCCATAGTCTGCATGGCTTTACAGTTAAACGCACTCGCCAAGATTTTTTTAGGCTTTTTTTTGGGGCGGTGTCTTTATCTGTAAAGCCGCCCACATCTACATTGGGGAGAGAGCTGCGAATGTGGTCCAGTGCAAGCTTATAATCATCGTCCATCCCAATGTGACAACCTGCACCCTTCACTTTTCATAAATGTGCATAATTGGTTCCTACTCTATTTTAAAATTTTCATTTTTAACCCTCGTATTTTAATAGGACCAAAATTCACAATTTAATAAAACTTATAATTTTTATAAGTAAAATTATGCATGTTTTATACTCACATCTACACCCGAGCACGTATGTTTCAGACCTTGATACTCAAAGCCCTTAATTTTCGGTCCTAAAACAACTTAGAAACCGAAGGAAACAAGTCCAGAACTTAAAATTGATTAAATTAGAAAAATTGATTTTTTTTAGCTCTCGCGTCCGCGGAGACAGTCAAACAGTCAAAGTCCCAGTCAAAGTCCTAGTCAAATTTCTAGTCAAAGTCCTAGTCAAAGTCCCAGTCAAAGTCCTAGTCAAATTCCTAGTCAAAGTCCTAGTTAAATTCCTAGTCAAAGTCCTAGTCAAATAGTCAACTCATTTTAAAACCTTACTTTATTGTGTTGACCAATTTTAAAGCCTAATTGAATCCAAAACTAGTATAAAAACCCACCTATGACCCATTACACTTTGCACCTCTAAATCGATTGTTTCAATTCGATTAAACTCTCCCTCATACCTTTCTTCTAGAGTATATTACTTCTACATTTGAAGCTTTGATTATAAGCTCTTGTAATTGGCAAATTGGAAGCTTGATATTTTTCCTATTCGGTTTCTTTTCTTCTAAATTGGACTAGTTTCGTTGTTGAATCTTTGGATTGCTCGCATTTTCACGCTCGCTTAGTCATCTAGTCATTTGGCGAAAGTGAGTATTTCCTATCCCCTTTTTGCTTTTACTCATTTTTGGGGTGTTACATGTACACTTATACAAATTACAAATACAAGTTCACATTTTTACAATACAATTATAGTACTATGTGCATTTTCTTACAAACATGCTTTATGCTTAGACATTACATGTAGAATACATTTGTACTTAGTGAAATCATTAACATTGTACAAGCCGACCTTAACATTGGATAGCGCTATTGGATTGACAACCCGCCTAGGTTGATTCTCCCCCTTTTTCATCGGAGAATCCATGGTCATTGTTAAGTTAGTATCCATTTATTGGGTAAGTACACCGCCGTTCATTTTAGTACATTTATACAGTCACAGGATTGATTTCGCTCATTTGTATGATACATAGTTTACATAAATGCATTGTAGCTTGCACTTGAATTGTATAACATTTTCCAACTTACCATATGTATTAAAACTATGAATGCGCACCAACATTTCTTATGTTGACAAAACCTATTTTGTACATGTTTCAGGTGCAGTTTGATCTTAGTTCCATAGCATTGGATTTTAGTGCTTGCTTTAATAAGTTATTTCAATTTTCATGTTTCGTTCAGACTTTTGTATTTTTCCCATTTCATCTATGTAAGACAATTAAAATTATTCAATAATATATTTACATTTTACTACCATGTGCTTTTGAACAATCGTCACTACGTGACACCTCGATAATTCCGCCATCGATTGGGGTGTTACACCCAACCACCCCGCTGTTCCTTAGTATGTGTTCATGTAGCTTCCAGGACTGCGCCCTAGAAGCCACATATGCATAAGCAGACACATCTTCTACCGAGCACAGGCCCAAGCCCCCCGAGCTGATCGGTAAGGACGCCAATCGCCATTGAAGATCCCCAAAAAATGCGCCCCCACAAACAACGATATCCTCAACAGCACCTCGGAGACCTTTGTCAAAAATGGATACTGCCTCCCCAACAAAGGTTGGTTGGCACGTTCGAAGCCCAAACAACAGTTTGGCCACACCCATACATGAGCGAAGCAATAAGACCTCACTTTGGGGGTCCCGTAACTTCTGCAAAATGCCCATCAGACCAACCGCGCGCTGAGCCCTCTTGACTGCCATTGAGCTAATGTAATCCCCATCACGACTAACAGCCCCTAGAAGCTTTACCCCTGTCTGTAGTCTTCCAATCTCCTTAGGAAAAATACCAGGCTTCGCTTTCATACCATTGCATGTTGGCCAAAAGATCTTCGACTTCTTAATATTAAGCATAAGCCCAAACTGGGGACCTTCTGCTCGAATAATGTCTAGGGCTTTAACTACTTCTTCGGCCCTGCCTATAATCGTGCCATCATCCAAATATCACGCATGAAAGGGTAAGGAACAGTGTTCTTCCTCCTGTAGCACCAGCGGATGCAAGACAAGGGCAAAAAGAAGTGGTCCTAAAGGATCCCCTTGCTGGACCCCTGTGTAGGCCCCGATACAAATATATTTTTATTTGAAATATATTCTTTATAACAAATTAAAAAATCATAACATTTTTTTAAGACGTAGTTTAATGGTGAAATCTTAGTCCTAATAACTTTCGGGTCACAAGTTCAAGTCCCCCCACACGCCGGACCCTTTCAACCTTAATGGGTATGATTTTTCGATGGACGAGTTAGTCACTCGTTATTTTTACCTTGAATTTCTGCTTTAAATCATTAATGTCGACATTAATATAATGCCGTTCAAAAAAAAAAAAAATTGTAGTATATAACACATGAATAGATATGTAATTATTGTAATATTCTCAATTCTTTATGTAACAGATTCAAGGTTAACAATATATCATAAAATTTCTTGATTTTAATTAAATTGTAATACACTAATACATATCTTAATTCATTTTGCATGTTAATTGGGAATAATTGGGAAGTACTCAAAAGTACTTGATATGTACAAGCTGGCAAAATTAAAGAAAACCCATGTGCCATTATATAGAGAACAATGAAACATTTTGTAGGGCAAGACAATGCTAGCCAAGTAAGAGTAACCCTATATTTGTATGGACAATGCGTTTGGATTGATATTGACCATCAATATGATATTCTACGAAAAGTTTTTTTTTATTATTTGTATTCTAAATAATTATATTTCACATTTTGTTATAAAAACTTATGCATGTACGTGTCTAAATACATTAACTTGGTAACTTCGTAAAACACTCGAAAGAGCCTCCAAATGTAAACCTTTCTAATCAGTAAACGAATAAGATGACAGTTTAATAAGAGGTTGATCTAGTTATGAAAACATTGATGTAAATAAATCGTTATATATTTATCCACTGGATTCTTGACGACTATGAAATTAAGGGAATTTTGGACCACAATGGAAGATATGGTCGATTTAAAGAAATTTGATGTCGGATGGTCACTTCATTGTATGATATTTGATTCAAAGACTGAGACCGGTCATGTGCAAGGATTTTGACATGATAAATAGAGCATAAGGTCGAGAAATAAATATGTAGCGAGTATTTAATGGTGAGTTTTGTGTTAATCATGTCTTCATTAGGGGGCGGGGCGCTTCCCGTATTTGACACGGGTACCTCACGGTAACCCCACTACCACCACGGCAACACGGCCGCTGGTGGTGCTAGTAGATGTTCCGTGAAGGTAAACCGTGTGTTTGACCACGGTTTTCTCTACCGTGTGAATTTAGTAATTTTCAATTATTTCTCAATTATTTTCATTAATTTCAAGTCCAAATGGTTAAATTATTAATATAAACACACAAAACATTGATATATATATTGATGTTAAATATACATAAATACAAATTTTAAACATAATTAAAACTACTTAAACATAATTTATTAAACGTAACGTAACAATTGTCATGCCGCAACATGGTCGAAATTATTGCGATATCAAGCCGCATAGTCCACATGTATGAACTCGATTGCCAACTCCTCGTCAATACTCGGGTTGTCCCTCATGGTGTTTGCGTATATGGTGCTCCATCGATCACACTTATTGTTGAGACTGGTCCACTTGCATTGGAAACTTTTGATTGTGCGGACTTTGTCACCCACTTGTTGCTTAGGTCCGTCAATACCCGGTTCCAAAAGGAGTCGTCCCCCGAGTGGCAGCGACGGGGTTGTTGTTGTAGAGTTGGGCCGTTTTTTTGTATCTTGGTAGCACACTATCAAGGCAATTTCTTCCTCCTCGTTTCAACGTGTCATTTTTTGAATGATTAGTGTATTAACTGTGGGTTAAGTGTGAAGGTCACCCTATGGTGGGTAGTTGTAACCCCGCGTATTTTCCGTTTAACGTTCGTTTAATGAATTTCTTAATCGATTTCATAAGATTCTTTGTATTCCTTTTTATTTAAATCTTATCCTCAAAATTTTATTATTGGCGTTAAAAATTTGGTGATTTACACATATGTGTATATATATTTTCAAAGGTTAGTTTTCCTCATACAAATAACATAAATAGAGTGTTATTAGATTATTCCAATACAACATGCTTTTATACAAATTAATGAATATCATTTAAGGGTTTTATAAGATGATTATAATATTATAGCTATGTTAATATATATATATATATATATATATAAACCGGTCAGACCTAAGGGTCGAACCCGACTTCAATGCTTTACAAAGTTGAGTACGAACCAACTGATCTATAGGATAAGTTGATTATAAACCCGTTTTATCAGATTATATCATAATGAATCTTAAGCCTTATCTTCATCATCTCGATTCAAACTTCAATTCGATCCAAATCTATTATCAACACCTCGATTCATTTTCAAATCCATGTTTATCGTTTACGAATCGGCCGTAAACCTATCTTAATCATATATTAGAAGTTGAACTATCCGAGTTTTTGACAAATCTCTAAACCGCCATTAAACCTTGTCAACTTGGGTTCGAATTCGTTTTTATTATTGATTAACACCTTATAAATACCTCTCCCCATTACCTCTCGCATTCATACCAGCAAAAACCACAAACAAAATCATCCAAATCATAGCTCTGCAGCCCAAAAATCGAATCATTCTCTGCGTCTTCTGTTCTTCGATCTTTCATCGATTCGGACTTTGCTTATATCATTTAGGTTGATTCCTTTTGAATCATATTGCTAGCTATTCGTTTCGTTGTTGATACTTATTTGCTTGCTAAGGTGAGTTTACATATCCCCAATTTTTACTATTTTACATATTTTTGGGGTGAAACATGTTTGAAACTTGTGCAATTACATTTTCGCATCATACTATAAACTTATATACTTGTGAAGTGGTTGTGGTATATAGTCCGCCTCAGTACATTCATTAACTTTCATCAAGCCGCCTGTGTAGATATAGCGCTATAGGTCTGACAATCCCATCCCCCGCATAAATTCAGGGATGATCGAAACAGTAACAACATTTACTTACTTGCGAGTTAGGTCTCAGTCGACACAAGGGTTGATTGTACAAAACAATGACTTGAGCTACCAGTAGATCATGTTCACATACTATCTTTATTTAATTGTTGTCACAGTAATTGCTACATGAAATTTTTAATCACTTTATTTAAAACTTATGTATTCTCACCAACTATTTTTAGTTGACCTCCTCCATTTTCCAAACTTAACATGTTTCAGGTATTCAGTAGTGAAGGGATAGGGAGCCTAATCCATAAGGAGGAGGCGTCCCTATCCCCATAAACAGGATTCCTCGCGCCAGACTCCGGCGCCAGGATCCATCTGCGCGCTGCCAACATAACATGCAGTGCAGCGCGCAAGCTTACCAGCTGATAAACAATGGACAACACCTGATAAGCGCGTGCAACCACGCGCGGTATCTTCCCTTATCACTTTTGGTACGAGGTACAGAAGATAACAAAAGGAAGATTCACAAGGATCTCTGACAGAGTACGCACCAATGAGAAGGCGACAGGTGGCAAGGGTGGTCCAACCACCATTGACAAGGATGGTGACGTGACTGTCCCCATGCTTCCACTATCATCAACAGTGACAACAGACATCCCCTGCCGACGTCAGAGGCATGGTCAACGACTGTAGCAAGGACAGGGGCGCCGTCCGCCAATCAGAGCTCGCCACGTGTCCACCTCGAGCAACAACCATGCTGCAGAATAACGTCATTAACAGTAACCTGGTCTTCCCGCCATTTTATGGGAAGCTTGGACTTGGGCTTTGACCAGGCCCAAGTAAGGATAACTTCTCATGGGCTACTCTACTAAGCCCATGAGTCCTCCTATAAATAAAGGAGGACATCTCCTTGCAAAAGGATCCGAAAATACTCCTTGTAATCTAGCATTACTCTCTTGTAACTCTCTCTACTTGTTTATTAATAAGATTCTGGCTAGTTACAGTGGACGTAGGTCATTATTCGACCGAACCACTTACACCTTGTGTCTTTATTCACGTAACTCTCACACACACTCACACTTCTTATTCTCACCCGGGTTTAACCTAGAGGTTTGGGTAAAGGATTACTCTTGGCGAACGTAAGTATTAACCACACGGTGATTAGTAATAATCGCCGTGATACTTATTGTTTCTTCAAGTAGCTTGGAAGTTTTACCATTTGCGTGTGAATCACATAAGAGTTGAAGCCTTAGATTTAATTTAATTTATGAACCTAATTGAGTTGTATGTAAATGTTTGTAATTTAATTAATTGATCTATCAAAACTTTATTTAGTTGCCATTAGCTATTGAACAATCGTCACTACGTGGCACCCCGATATTTTCGCCATCAGTTGGGGTATTACAGTAGTTATAGCCTTTTCTTACCGTGGCGTTTTAAAAAGTAACAGTGGTGGCTACGGTAATATGACCGTTCTGCCACCACGGTTTGAATGAAAATTGAATGTGCATTTAATGTTTAAGTTAATCGTGTGAAAAAAATAAATAAACATTCAAATATATGCATTTAAATGAAAAACGAATAAACATTTCAGTGAAGTGTTGTCTCTAAAAATTTTTTTCAGTTAAGTGAATCAGTGAAGTCACGTGACAGTGCAGGATTGGTAGAAATCAGTGAAGTTGAAAAAAAAAACAAGTGAAGCGCCCCTCTTCCCCTTAGAACTTAGACTGTGTGTTTTGGCTAAAGGTGAGCACAAGTTTTATCCTCTCATATTACGCAAACTGGGCGCTGACGTGAGCAATGGCTTTATCCAGGGATTGCTCCAACTCAACTCAACAAGACATTTAAGCCGAAGACACTTTCCATCCAACACAGGGTTCACTAAAACTCAACTCAACAAGACATTTAAGCCGAAGACACTTTCCATCTAACACAGGGATTGCTCCAACTCAACTCAACAAGACATTTAAGCCGAAGACACTTTCCATCCAACACAGGGATTTCTCCAACTCAACTCAACAAAGACATTTAAGCCGAAGACACTTTCCATCCAACACAGGGTTCACTAACAGTGGTGTGGTCTACCTTTTTGCTTATGATCCAACATCAAATCTCATTATCTGTCAACGATGAAGGCAACCTAAAAACAATCGGATGGTTGGTAGCTCTAGGTAAGAACATTGTGAATGAGGATTGTTTACCTTCCCATTGATTTCAAGTATGTTGGCTTCATCGTTGACAGATATCTCTCTGACAACAACTGAAGGCAACCTAGAACTAGGTGATGGCCATACCGACGTAAGGGTAGTCCATTGGTATTAATGGCAAAGTGATTGTAAGGGGAGAAGAAGAGAATGTTATATAATGTGGTAGAGAATGATCAGGTGTGATTAGTTTCTTTTCCAGCAAGATATGTTGCCTTCATACCTTTACGGAGGTTTTCTAGAGGGTCATTGGTCTTCAAAGTGTCCAAACCCTAATACATTCATCAAAGGATATTCATGTGAGAATGAATAGTAAAAAATTCTTTTGACAAACGTCTGGCTGATATCCAGGTGCTGGAATTGTTTACCTTCCCATTGATTTCAAGTATGTTTACCTTCATTGTTTACCTTCTCATTGATTTCAAGTATGTTTACCTTCCCATTGATTTCAAGTATGTTTACCTTCCCATTGAAACTCTGAAGACCTTTACGGAGGTTTGCCAGAGGGTCATTGGTCTTTAGATTTTCCAACCCCTAATACATTCATCAAAGGATATTCATGTGAGAATGCATAGTACAAAATTCTTTTGACAAACGTCTGGCTGATATCCAGGTACTGGAATTGTTTTACCTTCCCATTGATTTCAAGTATGTTTACCTTCCCATTGATTTCAAGTATGTTTACCATCCCATTGATTTCAAGTATGTTTACCTTCGGTTTGCTGTAGGACTAGCACCCTATATGGCCCAATTGAAATGACACATGCACAATGTAATGTCATGCACAATGTGTACTCACAGTGACATCGGACACTTTATATGAGTTTGATTAGCTTGAATCTCTCTGATCCATGGTATCCACTAACCTTAGCGATTATCGAAAGATTTATTTTAGGAATTGTTTGAGAATATATTTTCTGATCAAAGGATCGAGACATGAACAGTTATTTGGAATGTTCCTGATCACTATAGTTTCGATCGCTTTACAATGTCGAAAACGACTATCTTCACTCTGTATGGATTGCTTGTTAGCGCCGATCCTACTGTCGATTTCTTTCCACAACCATTGCTCCAACATAACTTGCACCGGCTTGAGATATGAGTTTGATTAGCTTGAATCTCTCTGATCTATGGTATCCACTAACCGTGTTAGTCACCCTCATAGGGAATTCTACTCTCACACTTATGCGTAGATCAAGGAGATTGATTAAGATATTCATCAAGACCCTTACAGAGGGTCACTATTCATATACCATTGTTGTTGGATGTTCATGTGAGAATGCATAGTACAAAATTCTTTTGACAAACGTCTGGCTGACCTGAAGTTCCTTTGCAACCTAGTTCCTTTTAATTGTAAACAACATTAAAGAAGGACTTGTGCTATTTCTTTTCAAACCTTTCCATCATATACCTAACACACTACAATAATTCACTATTTTATACATACAACACACACCTTCAAATCATACGAGGTGGCAGAAATAGCGATGGATGATATCGATCAAATTTCCATAGGGTCATTGGTCTTCAGAGTTTCCAACCCCTAATACCATACAAAATGACCGTGTTCAGATATCTCTCTGACCGTGTTGGAGCACTGTTCACCTTCCCATTGATTTCAAGTATATTGCCTTCATCGTTGACAGATATCTCTCTAACCGTGTTGGAGCACTGTTCCTCTTGATCTTGATCTTCACACTTGCTTTTGACAAACGTCTGGCTGACCTGAAGTTCCTTTTGCAACCAGGTAGAAAGGAACTAGGTTGCAAATATAAAAATCCATCACATCACGATTTGCATCCCGGCAATAATGAGTAACCTACTAACTAACCCTTCATCTTCTCTGTTTAAAGTCCTAACAAAATGTAAACTAAAAGAAAAGGCTTCAAACACAACTTTTTGCTCAAGGTAATATTATTGTAATATAATATTTCTGATAAAAAAAAGGCAACCTGATTCGTTGTACTGTTATGGATCAGAGAGATTCAAGCTAATCAAACTCAGCGCAACCCTTGTTTGATTATACTCGTGTTCACCCTTTATCAGGTTGCCTTCATCGTTGACCGATATCTCTCCGATAACAACCCTTGTTTGATTATACTCGTGTTCAGCCTTTAATTGTTTGGGAATATATTTTCTGATCAAAAAAGGCAACCTGATTCGTTGTACTGGCTGTCAAAAGAAATCGCGTGATGATAGTCGTTTTCGGCGTTGTAAAGCGATCGTTACCGTAATGATCAGAAACATTCCTAATAACTGTAATGATCGCTACAATTAGTGGATACCATGGATCAGAGAGATTCAAGCTAATCAAACTCAGGGCAACCCTTGTTTGATTATACTAGTGTTCAGCCTTTATCAGGTTGCCTTCATCGTTGACCGATATCTCTCCGATAACAACCCTTGTTTGATTATACTCGTGTTCAGCCTTTATCAGGTTGCCTTCATCGTTGACCAATATCTCTCCGATAACAACCGTTGTTTGATTATACTCTTTATATATGAATAGTGACCCTCTGGCAAACCTACCTCTGTTTTGAATTTGTTGCTTCCATAGAGAAGTTATAAATCTCACTGTAATGATCAGGAACATTCCAAATAACTGTTTAATTTCAGTTTTTGTTTAACTATTTTAGCAACTTCCATAGAGAAATTATCAATCTCACTATCCAACAACTGAATTTTATTTGCTTGCATGAAAAGTTGTTTTTAATTATTTGGGAATATATTTTCTGATCAAAAAAGGCATAACTGTAATGATCAGTGTCCAATTCATCTTCCTTGTCTTAAAACCCTTGACATCGCTGTTTGATTATACTCGTGTTCAGCCTTTATTAGGTTGCCATCATCGTTGACAGATATCTCTCCGATAACAACTGAATTTTACTTGCTTGCCTGAAAAGTTGTTTTACTAATTTCAGATTCTTGATACTTTTAACAATCGGATCGGCGCTAACGCGCAACCCATACAGAGTTCGTTGTACCCGTTGTAGAAAGAAACCAACAGTCGGATCGACCAGATATTCCTCATGATGAGCAGGAATTGTTTACATTCCCATTGATTTCAAGTATGTTGCCTTGATCGTTGACAGGTATCTCTCTGATAACAACTGACTTACTTTTAGTTCACCTATCTCTGTTTTGAATTTGTTGCTTTATAAAGTGTTCGATGTCACTGTGAGTACATACATTTCGTTGAATAGTGACTTTTTAATGTTTTTTATATATGAATACTTTCCTACCTTTGTTATGAATTGGTATATAGAGAGCAAACCGACGATCATTCAAAGATTTAAAGTTACCGCTAACCTTTGCGCCATCATCGACTACAACAAACCGACGATTTTCCTCCACGACACTCCTAATGGGCCTCTCTTTATTTCACCGTACGATTTAAGGTTCCAGTTTTGTTTTTATTGCTTTTTAATAATAAGTTTTGTGTTTATCAAACCCTAACGTTTGAAAATATGGATCTCGTTGTTTGATCAGTTAGTGGATACCATGGATCAGAGAGATTTAAGCTAATCAAACTCATATCTCAAGCTGGTACAAGTTATGTTGGAGCAATGATTTAGTGCATGTTTGGTTCTCCATTTCCACACCTCCTTTTAACTTATTTAATAAGTCATAAGTTAAAAAAAGTGTTTGGATAGTTTTTTGAAAAGTAACTTATAGAGGGGTTTTATGCTTTGAAAAGGAGATTTTAGGGGAAAAGTCATAAGTCACAAATTGTGACTTATGAGAATAAGTAATTTTTGAAGGAGGAAAAGTTATAAGGAGAAATGGAAATGGAGAGCCAAACATGCCCTTATTATTATTATTATTTTACTTATTGTTACTTATTTCTGTTTTGAGCGCCTAGCTTTGGCCAAAGCGAGGAGTTTTGGCCTTTTAAAAAAATTAATTTGTTTTAAGTCATTTTAAATACTTGTTAGTTGTTCCAAAAATTAATTTGTTATTGATTAAAATACAACAAAATTCGTTTGAGGCGTTACGGGTCGTTTATTGCTCGTTTGTGTGTTTTGGTTGAAACATCCGAGTTTGTTTAACTTTTATGAATCATTGTACGTGGTGCTCCGACTATATAGTCGATACCCATATTTTTTTTAAAACACGATTTTTGCATGTCTAATCGACATGCTGGACTTCCGGTCTCTGTTTGACGCGTTTCGTAATGTTTAATTGATCGTTTGTGGTTTTCAGAAGTCACATCCGATCATTTTACTAATTCCATATTCTTGATGCTTTCATAAATCGTTTTACTAATTGCCGATTCTTGATAATAATAAATTATTATAATAATAAAACAAATGAACTAAGTTGCAAATATAATAATAATTTAAATAATAATAATAATAATAATGTAATATAGTCATGGTTAATGCTCAAAGAAGTCAACCTTTGTTGACTCCTAGAAGTCTTGAAGGCCAAATGAATTTTACAAGATACTTGAAACAAGGTATGGATATGGAGAATATGCAATGAGATGATTTCGTACAAGATTCCAATGCAAGCAAGTCAAATTCAGTTGTTGGACCCACTTGAGATACGAGTTTGATTAGCTTGAATCTCTCTGATCCATGGTATCCACTAACCGTAGCGATTATCGCGTGTCATGGATCCTTTGAAAGTGGATACCATGGATCAGAGAGATTTAAGCTAATCAAACTCATATCTCAAGCCGGTGCAAGTTATGTTAATGATATCTGTCAACTTCTTCTTCTTCAACCGGATGGTTGGTAGCTATAGGTAAGAACATTGTGGATGATGATGATAATAACTTCAATTCATATTCTGATTGCACCGGTGGAATTGGAATTGGAATTAATGTTAGGAATTGGAGTGGACAAACCGAGGCATAAGGTGAATCCGTTTGGTAATGGTAAACCTAGAGAGGTTTTGCTTGAGGAGAAAGGTGTGGATTATCGGAATTGAATACTTTAAGATGACACGCGAAGCTTTAGACTCCAAGCGGATCCCTTGATCATTCACTTATTTAATGAAATTTAACGCGCATACCGCATTCGAATTGGTTTTTTATTTTTTCTAACAGTAGAAAAAAACTATAACAACATTAACAACTAACAAAAATATTATAGAACAAAAGAAGAAAGTGTTCCTCTCTGTTACCAAGCATGTCAAGAAATGATAATTTTCAAATATTGCAGATCAAGGTCTCCGTTAGTACTTAACGGTGGTGAACAGTTTGAATAGCCGGGGCCAAAGAAATTTTGTGAAAAATATTGTAGAACAAAAGAAGAAAGTGTTCGTCGTACACAATAGTTGTTGAAGGTAGTACTCCATAAAGAGGAGTATATGAGAAGTTGCGTTAAATTTACAGTTGTTAGGAATTTAATTCTGAGAGATGATAAAGGATAACGAAGATTAATGTTGTATTTTTCCCGAAGTACTGAATATATTGTTAAAATCTTTGACTATACGTGGTTGATGATGTCAAGTTTAAGTCGTTGATTCATTTGGAAATCGAAAACGCCTATATAGACGTTTGATTAGAGTTAAGACCTTTGTTTTTACTTTTTTTTTAACTTTTTAAAATAATTATATTAAAAAAAATAAAAAAACCAATTCAAAACACCAAAAAATACCCCAAATTAAAACTTTGATCCAAAGCGCCTCGCTTTGGCCTAAGCTAGGCGCTTTGGATCAAAATATTCCGCTTTTCTACCACCTCCTGCCACCTCGTACGATTTGACCCAAAGCGCCTCGCTTAGGCCAAAGCGAGGCGCGCGGGGGGGGGGGGGGGGGTTGAAATAGAAGTGGGGGATGTGAATAGCCGAAGCCTTATCCAATTTTTTGTAATAATATTAGATTAAATATAATAAAACATTATATTAAATAAAATAAAAAATATTACATTAAATAAATAAAAAAACATAACATTAGATAAAAATAAAAATATTACAATAAAAAAACATTACACTAAATGCAGGAAACCTACCTAAGACGAAGGGGTGTTGTTTCGGGGAAGAAGTCGGGGAGGTGAGATGGCAACCTTCCCCGACGGGGAACACAACCCCTGACCCACCTCCGGTGCAAACGGGGATTTCCCTCTCCTCTTTGAGCTCATATTTTCTCTTAAATAGGTTAAATAAAAAATAAAAAGTTAGAAGTGGGAAGACGAAAAAAGAGAGAACCATTTCCTTAATTTGAGAAAAGGAAAGAAAAGAGTGACGTGACGCTGAGGTAGATAAGAAGGAAGAAGGATGAGCACAACCCATAAAGCCATAACCTAAATAGGTAATCCTTCTCATCTCCCTGGCCAGCTGTGTAATTATGTAGAAATTTAAATCAGATGAACATAAAAAGTAAACTTTTGAAGTCTAATTAGCAAATAAATTGAATAATATTGGTAGGAAATAAGTTTTTTAAGTTTTGACCAAAACGTCAAAATCTCACACCGCTAGTCGGCTCCCACCTTGTCCCCACACCACTTTCTCCCCACACCCCTTTATATATAAACCCATTCTTTTAAGCTACACTTGCTTTCCATAATCAATAATAATATACACACACATACAACATGTCTTCGGACCAACAAATCGCCAATAGGCGCCACCACTCTCCGCCACCGCCGCCACCACCACCACCGTCATCCAAACCGAACATTACCACCACTCTCTACCACACCCATATCGGTATATTCGCTCTAACGTGGTCCCGAACCTTATTCGGCCGCTCTCTCCACCTCCACCTCCTCCCATCCGCCGCCAACGACGATGATGACGATAACACATCCACCACTTCCTCCACCGCCACCGCCTCCCCGAACCCGTCTTTCCACCTCCAAATTAAGCCTTTGATGTTTTGGAAGCGACATGGATCTAAAAAGATCCAAATCTCCCAAAATAAGTCCGAATTCATTCAAATATATTATGACTTGTCCCGAGCCAAATTTGAATCTGGCCCGGAACCTGTGGCTGGATTTTATATTGCAGCCACGGTGTCAGGTCAAATGACCCTACTCATAGGGGACTCCCCTAAACAAGCCTACTCTAAAACTAAATCTACCCAATCAAATAAAACCCAAATAACCATCCTTAGGCGTGAACACGTGTACGCCATTTCCAATAAAAAGTACATCACCAAAGCCACTTTTCGCGGAAAAACCCGCGAAATAACTATAGATTGCACCCGTGTTGCCAACGGAGAAGACTCTAGATTGTACTTCTCTGTTGACAACAAACGGGTGCTAGTTGTGAAACATCTCCAATGGAAATTTCGTGGAAATGAACGTGTTGAAATAGACGGCGTTCAAATCCAAATTTCCTGGGATGTTCACAACTGGCTTTCGGACGAAGAGTCCAACGACGGGTACGCGTTATTCATGTTTCGGTTTGAAAAGTCCGGATTCGATTACCATGAGGACGACAAATTGTTGGCCCGCTTGAACGCGTCCGGACCTGGGTCGGGTATTTCCGGGTCCGGGTCAGGTTTCGGGTTTGGGTTCGAGATGAGGAAAATGAAGAAAGGGATGCTGAAACGGGCGAAAAGCTCGTCGGATTCTTCGCTTTCATCCACTTCATCCGGTTGCGGATCGGTTATGGAATGGGAAAGTGTTGAAGAGAATGAATTGAAAGGTCCGTCCGGTTTTTCATTGCTGGTTTATGCTTGGAAGAGTTGATGATATTGCCGGAATTTTGGCCGGAAAATAAATTCCGGTGACAAAAACATTTTTTTGATTGGTGTTTTTTTATTGATGTACAGTGGGAATTGGTCGGAGTTAATTTGTTATTGAGTCGTTGAATATTATTTTAGCAAGAATTGTTCAAGATTATTAATTTTCTTGGAAAGATTGAATTCTTTGGTGACATTAACTAGATTGATTCTTTAATGTAATGTAATATATAATGAAATATATATATTTTTTTGTTAAGATTTTGTGAAATGTTATATAAGTTTTTTTAAGCAAGTTTTAATTTTTGGTAACATGTATTCAAGTTTTGTTCTTTGTAATATTTAACTCCTTTTGCTAAAAATTGTAGTTGTGTAAATTGTTTTACTTAATCATATTATCAAAATGTTAAAACGTATAAAGAAATGTCAAATATTATAAAAGTAATAAAATTTAGTATAAGGTAATAAGGTATAACAAAAAATTATATAAATAGCAACGGTTTTTTACATGAATGAAGTCATAAATAACGGTAATTCATGTGGACATTTCAAGTATAATAAATTGGGTAATTCATTTGACATGAGACATATATAGTTTGAAATTATGAATTTTATATCTTTTTTTTTAACAATTTTGGCAATATATTTACATCATTAATTATTACTTATATCATTATATGTTTCGTAACGTTTTATGTAACATTTTTTTTATTTGATTGTTTGGTTCATTGTTCCTAACGTCGGTTGAATGTTCTAAATCTTAAGCAACCCATAATTAATTTAGTTCTATTTGTGCATTCTTATTTATCACATATAACTTATAATAAAAATTACTTTTAATATTGACATGGAAATGTTGTAATAAAGTTGCAAATTTTAACTAAATACAAAAAGATGACAACTATTCAAGGATAAAAGAATAAAAATTAAAATGCTACATTTCTAATGCTATGATTTTGGACTTTGTCCTCATGCTACTTTTTTTTTTTTTTTTTTGAAAGGTCCTCATGCTACTAATAATAGGGAAGAAAATGCGTGAAAGACACTTTATGTTATTTATAGTTTATTATGGGTTGCTTGATCACCGAACATAGATGACCTGATCTATTTTGAAACTTAAAATAAATTAGAACTTGATACCGTTTTTAATACATATTGTTTAAACTCATACTCTGATTTCATTATGTCTTTATTAAATCGGTGCCTACAATAGTCTACGTTTTCCTTCACCGTTCGTCTTTATTAAACTTATACTCATCCATTTAACGAAAAGCAATCTTAACAAAGTTAACTCGTCCAGTCCTAAACATCAGGCTTACTCATTTGTTAGCCGACCACTACATTCAAAAGGCTATATTTTACACAGGCAATATTTATACAACAAAGAAAACAATACTACTTTTTTTTTGTATATAAGCTTTTCCATATTATTTATTAATATTTATGTTGATAATACATGGACACAACATATTTTTAAAAGTGTAAACAAAGTGGAAAACAGTTTTTTTAACTGGCAAAAATAAATAAATAAATAAATAAAATGAAATAAATTGTTTTGAAAATGTGGCATGAGTTGTTTGTTCATGATTGGGAACATAGTATTCGTTTTCTTGGGATTCCATTTTCTTACCAAACCCTTTCTTCCTCACAATACTCTACGGCATGTGAGGTCCTTGTTTTTATATAGGGGCCCTCAATATTTTATTTCTTGCTATTATTAAAGAAAAAGGTTGGATAACGGTAATTATTGGATTATTTGTTTTATTTTCTGAGTTTATTATAATATAAGTTTATATATATTAGGATATACGTATTTTTTTAAGGTGATTTGAAACAAAAATAATATGTAGAGGATGTGGATTGTTACTTTTAAACGTTACGAACATGCATTGTAGTTTTAGGTAAACGTAAAGTACGTGCACTGCAATTTTATCTTAACTATTTGTTGAATGTTCAATTATCACCCACTAAAATCAGCATTTCATTATACCAAAGGGCCTACGGTCTGACGGTATCAAGGTGTTAGATAAGGTTTTGTCTTTTCAAATGGTGAGGGATCAAATCCCGTGAGTAACAAAATAATCAGCCGTGCAAAAAAAAAAAAAATCAGCATTTCATTATGTTATCATAATTAATTATGCAAATGAGCAAATACGTAGTAAGTTTTCCCTTTCATAGGATTTTCTAATTATGAATGCAATAATAATGTAAGTGGTACTTGATTTGTAAATCATTGTTTGGATTTTTTTTTTTTTTTTTTTTTTTTTTTTTTTTTTTTTTTTTAGCACTTCTAATGGGGCAAGACACGCTGGTGTTGCTCGGATGGACCATATAGAAAAAACATGTATCATAAATTCATTGTAATTTACTGTATTTAAATGAAATAGTAATAGTGTAACTTAACTTAGAAAATTTTGATATACTGAATTAAGTTATTAATAATCTTGGATCATAGATTGTTTGTGTTTTTAGGTCATGGATTACACATTTTATGAATACCAAGCCATAAATTTCCATATTATAAGGCTATGTGTTGTGTTTTTTTTTTTTTTTTTTTTTTTTTTTTTTAAATGGCCAACTAACATTTCTACCTGACTACTCAGGGAGTTCTCACACTATGGACAGACCCCCACAACCAACCCAATGGAGGGCCCATACGTACCTTGGGCGGCTGGCGTAGTCAGACCCGCCCATGCAGTTTCCGAAACTGGGGAAAACCCAACCTCTCACTCGCCCGAAGGCACGACGGTGAAGGATTGGCAAAACCCGGGCGAGATCAGGACTCGAACTCGTGACCATAGACCAGGAGTCATCCTTCATTTCTCATTATGTCCCTCGTGGGAATCGAACCCGAGACACCCAAGAGCGATCCCCGGTCCATTCACCAGTTGAGCTACCCGTGAAGGACATAAGGCTATGTGTTGTGGTACGCGAGTAGAGCAAGTGCGAGCAAGTCACGAACCACGTGGCTCACGAACACGATAACGAGGTGGCGCAGGGAGGTTGCGAGCGAGCTGGTGTGAGTGTGCTCGCGTGGGTTAGCGTGGGAGGGAGGGGGAGGGGAGCAACAACTCTTATGATGGGCTGCTAGCGTGGGAGGTTAAGGTGAGCCACAATAGGGTCAGGTGAGCGAGCAGCTTCCTTTATACGGTGCCATGTCAGCGCCCAGTTATCGTGATATAGGAGGATAGATTTTGTGCTCAAAGTGAGCCACAACACATAGTATAAGCTCGTAACATTTTTTTAAAATTGATTCTACTTTCATTTCATAAAAGGCAAATTACACTAAGATACCAGGTACACGGGCAACAAGCTGCGTTACCACCCCCTTTTGGATCGCAAAACTAAGGCTACTAAAAACAAAACCCTGTCCCATTTGGGGTTGAAATGCTGTTGTGGATAACCCGCTAGACCCTGGTCAGGAAACAGACAACTTCCGATGCAAAGGAACCAAATGTATTAAAAGCCAATGTGACAAAAGCGTGTTGATTTTCTTCGCAAGCATGCTTCTCGGCTTTCTTCGACTCTGCCCTTCTAATCGCTTGCCCTGCCACAAAACTATTGTCCCGAAAACCGACAGGGGGGCACACCATAAAGTCCACACAAGCGTGTTTCCCACTAGCACATCCGCTGGCCGAAAAGTAGATCTCTCATCCGCTGGATCTGTCACGAAATTCACAGGGGCCTCTTCTCTTGGCTGATATCCCTACACACCTTAAAATATCACATAAAGTATTCCAGACGAAGTCATGTCCGTATTTGAACCCCGGCAGCTGCTTGCAATAGATGGCATGTTCCCCATATTTATCCAAACAGGTCTTGCGACAGATGGGGCATGTTTCATATTCTAGGAACATGGAAACCATCTAACGATATTTGAGAATTGCATTGTATTCGACTGCAGACATACGTTACCCCAAAACATCAATCGGAATAACAATCATATCGGCATTCAACCACCGCTTTCTGTAGTGGGGACAAACCTAAAACTCCCCCACGTTCTAAGAGATTCTGCTAAAACCGGCATTCGTCAAAGTTTTCTGGGGCTTTTATGAGGCAGTATCCTTGTTAGAGAAACCTCCAAGATCAAAATCAGGGATGGAGTCTTTTAAACGTTTGAGGGCCTGCATGTAGTCCGAGTTAGATCAACAACATTAGACTTCACTAGAATAATCCTGAAAGTTAGGTATTCGGTATTCTAATTCCTAGTATCTTGTTATACTAACTTGTATCCCTATAATCATATTGATCATGATGTTACACATGTTCAGGCAGAACCGAGAGTTTTTTCTTTTACACATGAGATAGTTTAGAGGGTGATCAACAGGGGCGGATCTATAGTTAAAGGAGGGGTGCGGACGTTTCGGCTCAACTTCGCGCGCGTAGTAGAAAATTAGTGGAAAATTTGGTTTTTTTTTTTTACGAAATTTGAAAAACGTTGCTACTAAAATGAAAAAAATGAAAAACGTTAGTACTGAAAAATGTTTCTAGATCCGCCACTGGTAATCAACTTATGTAAATAAATGACATTAGGTACCTCTATGGTTATTAAATTTGGCCGATTGGAGAGTCGAGTAACCCATAATTTGCACGTGAATTCAGTTTATCTAAAGAACCGTATGGAGATAAAATTACGATAAGAATTTTTAAAAAGTGGATAATACCAAATAAGAAGCTGCCAAAGTGGACCATCAAATACATATATTATTCCCCAATTCAAATTTGGCCTTGTGCAAACATTTATGGCCTCTCTTTGAACGTTAATGTCGCTAACATATTTTTCTAAACGACCATAACTACACCAAATAATAATAGCGATTCCAAATCGTCTTCACCTAGTTTTACCTAGACTAGAGCAATCAATGACGGATTAATGATTTTCTCATCGTGAGGAGTCTAAAATAAGTTGGGTTAAAATGAGCCAGCTAAAAAAGCTAAAATGAGACCGTACCTCTTGTTGGTGCAGTTGATTGGCAAGCAGTTAGCGTTTAAAAGCAAGGCGGTGGCACGATGGTGACGATTAATTGGTAATTTCTAATGAAAAAAACACCTTTTAAATTTCTACAAAATTTATCATTTTCTTGACACATTCAAACTTTAATTACTAAACGTGTATAGAAATTTATAATTATATGTTTACATAATAACTTAACTATACATGATGATGACATCTTTTGTACATTTAATCAAACCAACTTTATAGTTAATTAATCATATACATAATACTTGGCATTAAGAGTCTATAAGGCTAACCGTAACGGGTCACGCCCATCATTTTCTTTTTCTTTTTTTAAGTAAAATTTATTTCATTTAAATATAAGGTGGTGGGTAGTAAAACATTGTAAAACCATTACACACAAATAAGAAAATAAATTACTAAAAACCATTGTCCATGTAGCACTTACGTGGAGTGAAAAAATGTGAACCAATTACACGTGTTCTAAATTTTACTTAGCAAGGCAACCTCCATCTTGTGCTATTCAAGATACAATGATCAATAATATTTAATATTTTCTTAAGACCATTGGGTGTGGAGAGGGGAGACATTTTCATGATGGGCCGCCACGTAGGAGTGGGAGGAGAGGCATCTTGATGATGGGCCTCCAAGAGGGTGGTGTGCACCATGATGACGGGCCTCCTCATTGGTCAGAATTATTAAAAATAATAAAAAAAACAATTAAAAACCAATAAATAGCCCCGGCATCAACGGCATCTCAATGCCTCTCATGCCCATGCCGCCCCTAGGGGACGGTGTAGCGAGGCCCGGCATGGTGATGTTGCCCCTATGCCGCCCCCCACACCTAATGGTCTAAATATTTAGTAATTTTTATTTGAAACCTCTACAACTAATTACGAGATCAAATACTTAAATACACTGATGATAATCATTACTTATTAACGTAGCACCATAGAAAAACACAACTAGAGTAGATCAAAGAAATACATATAATATACATATACATATATGTGTACTTATATCTTTATTAAACTATAGAAAAAGGAATTAAAAATAACCGTGAACATGTTGGGATTCGTTTCTGTGCAGTGTAAGAGGGTTTAGAGATTTTGACCATGCCTTGTTTGACCATTCCAATAGGGTTTGCATTTGCCACATCTACTTTTGACCATGATTTACACCAAAAATTTAAAAATTTCCCAATTCTTTAATCTAAAGTTTCTTTAAAAAAAAAAAAAATTAAAGCTTTGTATTAAAAGAATACCCAATCTAGCATCACCATGTAGGGAAAGAAAGAAACACAGAATCTCTATGGTGGAGGATTCGGATCTCGAGTCCTTAACACCATAACCACACAAAACTGTTGGATCTTAATTAATAACCGACGACCATAATGCACTTTTCAAAAATAGTATACATCTTTGTTTGGAGTAAGAAAATAAATAAATACATAAATAAATAAACAGTGGAAGTTTGCTGGAAGAGATTGGTTGGTGGTGTGTGGTGTCAAAAACTACTATGTGTAATGATTATATGAATTGTATAAAATAATTACATTGATCAATAGAGAATTACTCTATTCTTATAGAGAATTTACAATAAGAAAAAGACTAATATTAAGGATACACTTAATTATATAATTACAATTATAAATTACTAAGCTAAGATTATGTAAAGTCATGGTTAATAACTTTGAAGTTAAGATTATGCAAAGTCTTGGTCAATAACTTTAAGATAACGATCATTGTCTTTATGGTGATGATACATTCCTTATACGCTCCCGCAAGATAGAGGATCCATCGGATACTCCTATATTGGACCGATTACGAAGAAAAGTTGCACGTTGCAGTGGTTTGGTGAGCATGTCCGGAGTTGATCTTGCGAGCTTGTGTGAAGGACAGGCATTTTTCCAGGGGAGACTTGTTCTCAAACACAGTGATAATCAAGCGCAACATATTTCATAAGGGAGTGATAAACTGATATGTTCTTCTCTTGGTCTACTCCACATTGCATGCACACCCTTCCTTCATGCATAATTAGTTATTTGTTTTATGTAGTTAGTTTATCTTTCAAAGTCATGGGTTATCATTTAGTGGGTAGTTTTTCTTTTAATTAGGAGTAGTGGGTCTCAAATGTAAGGCTATATAACAGCCATTTAATTTTCATTAAAGGGTATGAAATGAATATGAATTGATCTCATTATCTTTCTATTATTCTTTGATCTGGTCTTCTTAAATCTCCATTCTATTGATCTCAAATCCAAGTGGTACATAGCATAAACTAGGCTAGCACAAAGATAAGTTGCACCGGTGTTGCCATAGAATAATGTAGGAATGCCCAATTCATGTAGCAAGTGTTTAGTCCACGTTAATTCCGCTTATGCATTTGCCAGAGCTTTGTATTCTGTTTCCGTGGAAGAGTGTGAAAAGGGACTTTTGACGGGTAGACTTCCATTAGATAATGTTGTTACCAAGGTAAATAATATATGCAGTAGTGGACCGACCGGCATCTTGTACACCCCCTCAATCAGAATCTGAGAAGGCCGACAAGGTAAGAGGAGAGTTGCGGTTAAGAAAGAGGCCATGATGAAGTGTCACTTTTAAATAACAAAGTACTTTTTTAAGGGCTTGCTAGTGCGTTTGGCAAGGATTATGCATGAATTGAGAGAGTTTTCTAATGGCAAAGGAGGTGTCCGACCTAGTAAAGGCCAGATATTGGAGAGACCCAACAAGTTCCCGGTAAAGAGTGAAATCAACAGAGAGGGTTTGGTCCATAGAGGATAGCGGTTCAGTAGCACAGAGAGGAGTGGTCACATCTTTGGCACCATCCATTTTAAATTGTTGGAGGATGCCTTTAATGTAAAGATGTTGAGAGAGAAATAAACCCGAGGATGTGGGAATAACTTCGACTCCCAGAGAGTGATGAAGCATGCCAAGGTCTTTAATGGAAAAGGTAGTACTCAGGGCCTTGACAAACTAGTCTAGAAATGTAGGGTCATTACCAGTAAGAACGATGTCATCTACATAGACCATGAAATAACTAGTGACCTCGTTGTGGTTGTAGATAAATAGAGAAGCATCAGCTAAGGATTTACGAAATCCATAGCGAATGAGGAAGTTGGTGAGCTCAATGTACCAAGCACGTGGTGCTTGTTTCAGGTCATAAAGAGATATTTTGAGCTTACAGATGTGATTGGGAAATTGAGAGTTGACGTAGTCTAGTGGTTGAGTCATAAAGACATCCTCATGGAGAGTGCCATGACGGAAGGCGTTATTGACATCAAGTTGTCGTAGTGGCTAATTTTGGGTTAAAGAAATAGAAAGGATATTGTGAATGGTGATTGGTTTGGTGACAGGACTGAAGGTATCAAAATAATCATTTCCATGTTGTTGGAGGACCCTTTAGCAACAAGACGCGCTTTATATTTTGCAATGGAACTGTCAGGGATACGTTTACTGCGGAACACCCATTTGCATCCAATGGGTGTGTGAGAGGTAGGCAGGACAAGTTCCCATGTTTGATTTTGGATTAGGGCATTAAATTCGGAGTCCATGGCATGACAACACTATGGGTCTTTTGTTGCTTGAGTATTAGTAGTGGGTTCAAGGGTGGGGGTAGTGGATGAAGAGTGGTGGTATTAACAAGGTTAGGATAGTAGTACTTTGAGTTTTGCTTTCGAGTTCGTTGAGGATGCGATGGGGGCAGGAGGCGGTGATTGTTAGGTTAAGGGGACTGTAGCTGGGTGGACAGTGATAGGTGTGTTTGGGATAGTGGCAGTGCTGGTGGATGTGGTGGCTTCGATTGAGGTGGGTAGGTTTGGGATAGGTGAAGTGTTGGTGGATGGATTAGGAGAGGATGAATCGGAAGTTTGAGAGAAGACGAGAGGTGGAGAGTCGGACATGAGAGGGTTCGACGTATATGTAGAGGGTGGTGTGGGGTTGGTTGCGGGTGAAGTGGTGGATGGAACATGTTGAAGCAGAAGGATACGGATGGGATGTAGGATTCGATGGTGGTGAAGTGGAGGCGGGTGGAGTGGTCGAGAGGGTTAGATGCGTGGAGGGTGAGGTGGTGCGGACAGAAGGCTTATTTTGAAAGCCATCTGGTGTTGTTAGTGGAATTGGAGAGGAACCACTTGAAATAAATGGGTAGATGTGATCAATGAATTCCATATGCCGCGAGTGGTAGAGATGGTGAGATATGGTATCGTAGCACTTGTAGGAGGATTTGTAGACGGAATAGCCTAGGGAAAGACATTGTTTGGATCAAGAGTGGAGTTTTGATGGTGCATACAGTCGCAGCCACGAGAAACACAAACACCCAAAGGGTTTGAGTTTAGGTTTCTTTTAAGGTTCTTTAATGGTCAACGAGTTTTTCAAAGAGGTCATGAAAGGCAATGGATGTGTCATGCATTTTGATGGCAGCAATGATTGGTTTGTAGTCTTCGCCTAGATGGGAAATTATGTGGACAACAAGATCATCATCATCAACTGGTTTTTAAGCAAAGGCAAGTTTATCCACAATGGCCTTCATTTCATAAAGGTATTCAGCAATGGGTTTGTTTCCTTTTGTGTGTGTAGCGAGGTTTTTTTTTTTTTTTTTTTTTTGTAGCGAGTTTGGATCTCTGAGACCGCGAGACATCAGCGTAACTGGCTATTAGTCGGTTTGAACAGCTGGCGCGATGTCTTGACATAGGAGATAATCAATAAAATAGTAGCAGAACAACATCCAAGTAGGGCGCTAAGTAGGATTTGGTCTTGTCGGTACCATATCCGATATTCTGGATTGGGATTACCTTCCAATATTTTCGATGGTGGTTCGGTGATAACATCAACAAATTGGTCAAGTTCGAGGCCTATGATTGTGGAAAGGACTTGCTTTCTTCATGATGGGAAATTATTGGCTGTGAGTTGGATAAGCAAGTGAGTGTGTGTTGAAAGAGGAATAATGAGAGTATTGGAGGAAGCCATGGAATCGGCTGGAAGGAAGAGGTAGCACGAATCGGTAAAAAAGAACTCAAGGTAGTATAATGGCTCTTGATACCATGTAATGATTGAATTAATCGTATAAAATGATTGCATTGATCAATAGAGAATTATAAAACTCTTATAGAGGATTTACAATAAGGAAAAAATTAATACTAAGAGATACACTTAATTACATAATTACAATTATAAATGACTAAGCTAAGATTATGCAAAGTCTTGGTCAGTAACTTTGAAGCTAAGATTATGCAAAGTCTGGGTCAATAACTTTAAGATGATGGTCAATGTCTTTATAGTGATGATACATTTCTTATACTATGCATATTGCATAAGGTGCTATCTGTTCACCTTACCACTTGTGTAAATGAGCTTGGGTTTGGATTTTTATATTTTAAATTCAAATTCTACTTGTTTCGAGCTTTATATCCAAAAGTCGAGCGCGACTCAAGAGTAATTTTGAAAGAGCAGTTTGTCTTTATTAGTTAGTAATCATATACTAATTTTATTTAAATACGTATACAGTTATAACTTTAGCGATGTTTAAAATTTTGAAACCTGAGATGTCTTGAAATAATTTGAGGACCCGAAGTAGGTTTTTAGCATTCAACTCTTAACGAATCTCTAAAGAATAATGTGTCATCCGCATACCAGGGATGTCATAAGTTTGGTATATCACTAGTTAAGGAGAGAGACATTTTTTGTCGGGCATCAGTCATCATAACTAGGAGAGCTAACACCTAAAAAAACAGAGAGAGAAAGAGAGAGACTGAAACTCCTTGACCATCCCCTATTTCTGATTTCATATCATTGGTGAGGGACCAATAATACAAAGAATTGAAACTTAGGTCAAGGAAAGGCAATTTTATAACACATACAATGGTGAACTGAGCCATGCAAAGGGGACGGGGCACTAGGAGGGTTGCCATCGAGGGTTCCAACCTGAAAAAACACCGCCATCACCCTTGCGAGTTGGTTGGCTGGTTAAGTTACTCGACAAAAGAAGCTTGGTGGGTGTGATTTTGTGAGTGTTTTGGATTTGTGAGGGAATGTCATTGGTGGGTGTGGTGTGATGATACTTGAGGGTAGGTGCTTCTAATGATTTTGTGGTATGGTACTTGAGGGTAGGTGCTTCTAATGATTTTTGTGGTTTGAGGGTACTTAAGGGTGGAAATGAGGTGGGAATACATTATTGGTGGGTGTTAGGGTAGAAGAGGGGTGTGCCCCTTCATCCCTAAGAAAAAAATTGGTTTCTCCGATTGTTGCAAGTTTCATCTATTCGCATTCATAGCCAAGCTGACATTTCTTTTTCACGAACGGATTTCTTTTTCACGAACGGAGCCATGGACCTTTGTTAGGGAAAGGCCGCAGTCCACATATGACATCTACAACTGAACATTTTTCACATATCAATTTGTAACTTTTTAAAGCGAATGAGTTAGGTTGAAATTTAGCAATAAGCTAATTAAGTTCCTTTATTATTTTTGCTACAAACGTGGTTTAAACTCCATACTTTTTCTTAGTTTAACACTTAACTTAGCTAAGATTGCCATCTAAGTCGATGATCTTTGGCAATTTAATCTTGTATTTAATTTAAATTGTTAAATATATTTAAGTAATTGGTAGGATTTACTTAGTGTGATAATGATGATGAGTTTTTAAATAAGCGTATTAAGTAGAAATATGTTAATTAAAAATAATACTTTTTAAAGCTAAAATAAAAACTTATAAAAAACCCAGCCGTACTGTGGTCTAAGCCCACTAGATTTCTTGTCACTGCCCACAGACAATTTTATGTATCCACCTCATATTTGACAATATGAAGAAAACCCATCACTTGCTCGTCATACTTATGGCCTAATAGAAAAGGGATAAGATTTCTATGATTTTAGTCACACTTTATTAAATTTTAATATCATTATTCCTAGAAAAAATTACGCCGTTAGTCCTTATGGTTTACCCCAAATTTCAATGTAAGGTATTAATGTTTTATTGTTTCATATTAGGGTATTAGACTTTTAATTTGTTTCAATGTAGGGTATTAGGCATTAACCAAGTTAAAGTTAACTGACTTGACCCTCATGTGAGTTGCACGTGAGGGTAATATGGTCATTTCATCTCCTACACCTTTAAACCCATAATATTAATAAAAAAACCTCACAATTTCAAAACCCATAACCTGTTCGATTGCACCCTTCGTCTTCATTCTTCCACGAATACGATCATCAGATAGGTCAAACATGTTAACCTCATGGATTATCAGAAAGCCTGGAGACGAGTATCACAAGGACGTTTATGGTAATCATTCTTTTAATAAGATTCATTTGATGATAACTCAATAAAAATACGTTTTTTTTATAAAAATGTTTACTTTTCAGGTCTGTATGAAGAGTTGTTTTGTTTGAAGATTTATTACGGTGGATGGTTTACTGAGTTTCCTTATATGGATTATGAGAATGGTATTTGTGATTATGTTGATTTGCTTAACAGGGAGGGTTTTAATATAACAGAGTTGAATGAAATTGCAAAATCACTTGGGTTTAAAGATGTGGGGCTTCTGCACTATCATTATGTAGTTCCTTATCATGATTTAGATTTTGGGTTAAGGCCATTACGTACATATAGTGATGTACAAAGTTTGTTGAGGCATGTGGATTCTCATAAGGAAATAACTGTTTATATTGAAGAAGGGCAGAGCATGGTAGGGATACAGCCTAAAACTAAAAGACCAGTCAAAAAAACTAATGATAACATAGATGTAGGAGAATCACAAGTTATAGATGCAGTGTTTGAAAGCATTTTTAGTGAAGTTATGAATCCTGAACCTAAGTTGCTAACTAATGGAGATGTTAGTGATGAAGTAGATAGGAAAGGAAAAGCAAAGGTTGATGAAACAGTAGTACCTAAGTTCACAAGTCCTGAAGTTGAAATTGATGAAAATGAAATAGTTGATGTTGATAATCAGATGTTTGAGGTTGAAGTTGATATGTCAAACTTTGATGGAAAGAACATACTTGGTGACACACATGAAGCAAATATCCAGTCACATCATAATGATGATGCAGATGAGTGTTTAAGTAATGATTCCTTTGGGACCTCTGAATCAGAAGAAGGTGGCGGGTTGGAAGACATTAGGAATAAGGCAATAAGAAGACTAAGGAAAAATGCAGAAAAAGGGAGTCAAAAGTGTTTGTTTTTTGTTGGGCAGAAGTTTGGGGATAATAGTGAAGTGAAGAAGTTAATAAGGAAGCATGCAATAGAAACTAGGAGGGAAATCGGGTTTCAAAGGAATGATCAAGTGAGGGTCAGGGCTGTCTGCAATGGGCTAGTTCCATCTTTTCATGAAGGGTCCGTTTCCAGGACAATTGTTGATAGCTGTAGCTATGGATGGGAACAATGGTTTGTATCCTATTGCTTATGCAATTGTGGAAGCAGAGACAAGAGCATCATGGACTTGGTTTTTGGATATCCTTAAATATGATTTGGATGATATAGTTAAAACCAATTTAACATTTATATCAGACAGACAAAAAGGCCTAATCCCAGCCATAGAGGACCTATTCCCTAGAGCTGAACATAGGTATTGTCTGAGACATATCAATCAGAATATGCAATTTCAGTGGAGGGGCCAGGCTTTTAAGGATCAATTGTGGTCTATAGCATCTGCAACTACAGTTCAAGAGTTTGAAGATAAGATGGTGGAACTCCAATTAATGAACCCTGAATGTCACCAATGGTTAAGGCAGATTCCACCTAAGCATTGGGCAAGAAGTTACTTTACTGGTATGTAAAATTAGTTTGTTGATTAATTTAATTAAAAAAAATGACATATATGTGGTTTCATGCAGGTAGAACAAAGACAGATGTCCTTTTAAACAATTTATGTGAATGTTTGAATGGGAAGTTGATTGATGGTAGGGATAAGCCTATTATAACAGCTTTAGAGTTTGTTAGGGAATACTTGATGAAAAGGATAGTTAATGTCTGCAAAGTCATTGAGAGGACTGATGGTGTGTTAACTCCCAAAGTCAGTGAAAAGTTTGAAGAAATTAAACAACATGCTTCAAAGTTGATTGTAAAATGGCATGGTGGTTCAAAATTTCAGGTTTCTAACTCTGGGTATAATGAAGAACAATGTGTTGTGGATGTGGTGGACAAGACCTGTTCATGTAGGAAATGGGAACTGACAGGCATCCCTTGTAAACATGCTGTGGCCACTAATTAGGATATGGCACTACATGGTGCAAAGGTTGACATACCAGAGAAATGGGTGGACCCATGTTATTGGCTATGTACTTGGAAACAGGTTTACTCACATAAGATAAGGCCCATTAATGGAAGAAGAATGTGGCCTAGATCTCAGTGTCCAACTAAACTACTTCAACCAATATATCACAAACCAGCTGGCAGGCCAAAAAAAAAAAAAAAAGAGAAGGAAGGATGTTTTGGAGAAGGAAGATGCTATGATCAAGGGTAACAAGCTAAGCAGAAAGGGCAAGACAACAACTTGTGGAATATAAGGGAACAAAGGACATAACAGAAGGGCATGTAGAGGACAAGGTGGTGAAACAACAGCTCCAAAGAAGAAGACAACAACTGCTCCTAAGAAGAAGACAACTACTCCAAAGGCTGCTGTTAAGAAGACTGCTAAGAAGACTACTGTTGCACCAGGAAACAAGAAAAGGAAGGCTGCAACTAAGAAGACTGCAGATGGCTGCTGATTGCACATTGTTTTTGACAAACTGCTGTTTAATGTCTTGACTATGTTTTGCTTTTAATGTTTTGACTATGTTCTGTTGAATATGTTATGGTTTAATGTTTTGAACATGTTTTGGTTGAATGTCATTTGAATTGTTTTGGTTGATATGTTACACATAGTTGATTGCACATTGTTGTCAAATGGGTCAAATATTGCTGCTGATGTAACAGTTTATTGGTGTCAAATGGGTCAAATATTATTGTATTATGGGGTAACAGTTGATTGCACATTGTTTGTCAAATGGGTCAAATGTTTACTGCTTCAAAGTTGATTGTAACAGTTTACCTTCATTCAAATGGGTCAAATGTAAACACTACAATACACACAATATACTTGTAATAATATTTTCATTATCAAAATATGTCACAAACATTACAATACCAAAACTAACTCTCAAAACATCATTACATTTACCAAAAAATGAGAGTTGTTTACATTACAACCTACTACAAAAGACTAGCAAAAGATTAGAGTGAATCTTCATACATTACCACCTGATCAACCACCACAAAAGACTACCTATGTTAACTGATGATCAATCACCACAAAAGACTATCTAAGTTAACTGGTGATCATCCACCACAAAAGACTATCAGACCTTCTTCTACATTGACTGATAAACAAACATCATCACAAAGAACATCCAACTCATGAGCAACCACAAATCGCTGTTGTTAACATCCCTGGCATGACTTTCTTTGACTTTTTAAACTGACTCTTTCATTTCTTTAAGTGAGTCTTCATACATTACCAGCTGACCTTTCAAATCCCTCACTTGCATCTTAAGAACAGACCTCGAGTTCACCAGCCCTTTAATGATGTTGGTAGTACGATTGCACAATGGAGGCTCAACCCATGCAAAAAAGGAACATCTTGAACGCTGAAACATATAATGTATTACCATTAATACTCATTCGATTATCAAATGGTCAAAATGTCACATTAAAATCGCCTAATTTCTAGGGTTTGAAATACATACCAGAGCAGCACATGTGTAGAACTGACGACCTGGATTCTGTTCAGTCCACAAGGTTTTGATTGCAGCTTGCCTACCACATCTGCAGAACACCATGTTTGTTGGATGATCGTGATTCTGATGATCGATTGGGGTTGATTGGTGATGGTTGATGTCTTTGAAACAGGGGTGAAGATCAGTTATTAATAGGAGGATGATGTATGGTGTATGAACGTTGGAGATAAAATGACAATATTACCCTCACGTGCAAATCACGTGAGGGTCACATCTCAGTTAAGTTTAAACGTAGTTAGTGCCTAATACCCTACATTGAAACAAATTAAAAGCCTAATACCCTACATTGAAACAAATTAAAAGTCTAATACCCTAATAAGAAACAATAAAACATTAATACCTTACATTGAAATTTAGGGTAAACCATAAGGACTAACGGCGTAATTTTTTCTTATTCCTATTTTGCTTGATAAGGAGAAAGAAAAACTTTAGATGACGTTTCATAAATTTTATTTCGAAAGGCAGATGACGTTTCATAAATAAACTAAAACAATGTATTACATATATAATATATTTATATAATAAATTTACTATTTTCGTGATAGTGCATGAATAGTAAGTCTATAATTTGTATTGTTATCTAATTTATTATATTATAATTATTTGGATATATATATTTTTTTTTGTGCAAACGAGTCAAGCCGAGCCCGAGCTCGATCAGGCTTGAGCTCGAGCTCGATTAACTTATAAGAGCTCGGGCTCGAGCTCGGCTCGATTCGAGCTTTGTTTTCAAAGCTCGAGCTCGGCTCGTTAGTAATTTCTCAAGCTCGAGCTCGGCTCGGGCTCGGCTCGTTTGTTATCTATTAGTTAATTTATTTAATAAAAATAATATAAATAATAAATCGTTTAGGCTTGTGAGCTCGATAAGTGAAGCTCGAGGTCGGGCTCGTTAACTTAACAACTTTAAACGAGGGGTAAATATGATTAAATATTAAAAAAACTAATATTATACATAGGCTCGATAAGGCTCGACGAGCCTAACGAGTTTCATACGTCAGGCTCGAGCTCGGGCTCGATAAATAAACGAGCTTTGTTTTAGGCTCAAGCTCGGCTCGAGCTCGATAAGGCTCGGCTCGTTTCGAGCTTTTTACCGAGCCGAGTTCGAGTAGCTCGCGAGCGGCTCGGCTCGTTTGCACCCCTACTTACGACTTTAATAAAAACACTGAACATAAGTTCTACTCAAAAGCCAAGTTGTTAAAGGTAATAATGTATGTACAAATGGTAAAAGAAGAAACGAAAATGTTATCAAAGTTACCTCCCGGTTTAGTTCTTTTAGATATAAAGTGCTGTCATTTATCTTTTCTTATTTTTAATCATATTGTATTACGTTTTATAATATTTCAAGTGTACCAATACGCCGTTGTTAAAATTATATTAACATCTTTATATTTTTATCTTCAATTTTATTTCTTTATAAAATATTTTTTATAAAAAATAAAACATGTTGCATAAGTTGTTTTACAGGTTGGGCTGGTCTTGGCTTGGTTTGCTTGTTGCTGGTGGTCCAGATGTAGCATAGGAGCCCAGAGCCCAGTTTGTGTTTGTGTGTTTAGGCCTAGTAGCTGGCTTGGCTGTTGGCCCAGATGGCCCAGCTTAGTTTTATCTTTCCTACGTGGCGATCCATGTGAATAAGCACACTTGCCTTTCATCCGTTGGATTGTTGTCTCCTCGCAGTTGATCTGTTTGAGAAAGCACAATTCACCAGCTATAAATAGCTGATGATTTCATTCATTTGCAACTTTTGCAATTCATTCTTTCGTTGTCTCTCTCATTGTTCAGTATCTCTCTACAAATATTAGGGTTTATTCTGATCATCTTGATCTGAACTTAGATTGGTCCATTCATGTATTTGTTGATTATTATTTGTGATAATCATCTGAGAATTTTGAGTATTGTAGTGAGGTTTGATTGTATTTTGTTCTTGACACAATTGTGATCTTTGTTTGTTTTGGTAATAAATATGTGTCGACTATTTTGACAGACGTGTTTATTTTTATCTGCTTTTCAATAAAAGTTGAATTTTTTGTTTATTACTGTGATGATCCAAACTGATATTGTTTAGTGTCGTGACGAACCAAACTCCATTTGTATTCGGCTGTATGGTTTTCAATCGATGTAAAATGCAGCTTGTATTCTCTTAGGTATGTCTCTTTTGGTTGCATGGTTAGGTTTGGGCATGGTTTTAAATAACAATGAAATCGACCATGAAAATTCGGGTTTTAAAAAGTAAATTGTTCAGTTTCTTTTGAATTGGTTTCGTTTAAGTTATTTTTGGCACATCATAGGTTTATTGAAAAAAAAAAAAAGCCTTTAAACAAAATGACAAAGTGGGTGTTTGTTATTGAGTTTCAATACTCCTTATTGACTTATTGACTTGTTCATGAAGCCAATAAGTTAATAAGTTGTTTGTGTAAACCAAAGTACTTTTGGTTTTGGCTTTTCAATAAGGGTGGAAAGCTGTTTTTAAGAAGTTAGAAATCCTGACTTTTGGTCATTTTACACTAATAAGCTAAACCAAACACTTTTAAAAAACAATTTATTGGCTTATTGGCTTTTCTCACCACAAAAGCTAATCCAAACACTTTTTTAAAAACTTCTTTTCAAAAAGCCATAAGTCAATAAACACTTTTAAAAAAACAATTTTGAAGTTAAATAAGCAATCCCAAACACCCTCAAAGTACTATCACCCATTCATCAAAATTTCAAACATTCAAAACAAACAAACCCTTAATTTTTCAAAACCATACACCTAACTCTAAACATTAGACTAAACACACCATTTTATCTTGGGTTAGATAAATCATTTTTCTAGTGACAAACTTTAAACTACTAATGACGGTTATGGTCCTTCGAGAAGGCCTCAATCATGTGCTATGTGCAGCCCACAAACCACAATGAAATGAGATCCATTTTCGTACAGGGGCAGGCCACGGATCTAAATGTTGGGTATCAGGGTCACTTGACCCTGATAAAAAAATATTATAGGTTTGTCACTGTGATGTATCTGCGAAAATGGATTACACGAAAAGGCTTTGTTGTGAGTAACTGAGATCGTGTCAAATGAGTTTCTTAACTTTTGCTGGTTGTTATGTGTGGCTACAAGTCTACAACTGTTGGTTTACACCGTATTTCATTCTCACCATTGGGGAGAAAGCGAAAATAAAAATATCCTCAAAGCCCGCAAGTCTAAAAAAAAATATATCAACAATTAAAGAGGGATTAAAAATACGAAACTTGATTTAAAAAAAATTTCTAGCCCCCCTTTGCTACTTTTTAGACAACTCACCACCTTTTAATGCAGAACGTATTAAGAATTGAAGAAAAGAGAGAAATTTATGTCTAATCTAAAATTTGAGAATATGGGCCCAGATAAGTTTTGGGTAGAACCCCATGAATTGATTTAGATAAGACTTTTAATCATAGTTACATGAATCGCAGTACGCTCCAGTTCATGATATGAAATCGGGTACGCGGTTCGCGCATTTCTAAAATTCGGTACGAGGGGGTAGGTTCATTCGGTTCGCCAATTCGGTACGTGGTACGGTGTACCCTGTAAGTTGGTACATCGTAGCGTATATAAACATTATACAATATATATATATATATATATATATATATATATATTTTTCAAATAACTCCAACAAACATTTCATAATCATAATCCAAAACAAAGTTCATAATTATAAGTTCAAAAACATAAAACAAACTAACCAAGTTCATAATTATAGGATCAAAAACAAAGCAACCTTCAAAGCAGCCTTTCGATTCGCGAATCGCATTGAATCTAGACAGCGAAATCGACAATCCGGTACGCGAATCAGTGATATTTGGTTCGAAATTCTGCACAATCGGGTACACTCAATTTCACGAATCAGATCGCGAATCCTATGCGAACGGTACGCGAATGTACCCGATTCCGGTACGCGCGATTCGATTCGCGGTACACAAGTAGATTAGCGAATCGTGTGACTATGCTTTTAATGTTATACTTTTGTAAATGATATGTTTTCTGTCAACTTAAACTAACTATATGATTTTTGGCAAAATTTGAAAGATAAACAAGAAATCATTGTTTACACATAATTATTCAATAAACATTTTATTTTAGTCTTGGTTCCAGTTTAACGTTTACTCGAGACCCCATAAACTGCCCATAACCAAAATGTTATAAATGTGTATAAGTGTATAGTCACAGCCAAAATCATTGGCATTCAAAACATGTAACTTTCTGAAAGTACACTTTGTTAATTTGGCATTTTCACTAGAATAGATGCAAGTATACACTATACAAATGACAAGTTGAATGCTTCAAAAGTTGTGACAAGTTAATGAATTATACATTTGTACATAAATATCAACAAGAATTCATTAGATTCTGAAGTAAAGAAGATAACTTACCTTAAGTTGTATTAAACTTGTTAGATGACCAACGTTATTGAAGATAGTAAAGTTGTTGCAAAGGTTTACAATTATGTTGATCTTAATTCGGTTAAACATTTAAGGGAAATTTCTATAAATAGCCTCATGGGATAGCTTGGAAACGATTGTTGTAGTAGTAAGGGCGGCGGATAGCGTGGAAAATATTATTGTAGTTCAGTAGTTGTAAGGGTGACGGAGGTGAAGGTGGTGAAGATTGCAACAGTTGTAGTAGGGGCGGTAATTATTGACACGGCCCGAAAACCGACCTCGACCTGACACGAAAAAAAAAACATATTTGGGTCAAGTAACACGACCCGTTTAAAAAAAACGGGCCGGGTTTGGGTTGACCCGTATTAAAAATGGGTCGGGTTCGGGTTGACCCGTTAACCCATTTAAATATTTAGAAAAAAAAGATCTATAATATTTTTGTTTTTCTTTTTTCATTTATATTTACATGGTTAATTATAATTGTGTTATTTTTGGCACACTATATTATTTATTTGTCACACTTATATACTCACCATTAAACGTTTTATTGATAACCCGCTTACAACCTAACAACCCCTTATAATTCATGAACATGTATGACTCATTTAAAAATATGGGATAAACGGGCCGTCTTCGGGTTGACCCGGATTTTATGTGGGTTGGGTTAGGGTTAAAATATTTGACACAAATAATAATATGGGTCGGATTCGGGTTTCACATTTCAACCCATCAACCTGCTAACCCGCAACCCGTCAATCCACCAACCCGGCACGATTGACAGCCCTGTTTAGGGATGGTGATTGACAATCGTGTTGATGGTTGCAACGACAACGGGTGACGGTGGTGAATACATTGATGAGAACTAGGGATTACATTTCTTTATATTAAATTACTTCACTAACTAAATAAAATGATGAGTTTTTGTACTAGAGAAAATTTGAGATTATTCTTTTTAATTACAGTCCCATCGTTTAGATATTTAAGACAATTCTTTCCAATTTCGGTCTGTTCATTCTCCGATCATATACTAAATTTAGATTTCAGCTTCAAGGACCAAAAAGATGTCAACTCAGAGTTTTGTTTGTTACCAATCTTAAAATATAAAACTCTTTATGATGTGCTTAACACACACACACACATATTATTTTTTTTTTGGCATATCTTTGGACCAAGAATATAACAATTAATACCCTATCACATGTCTCTGACCATGTAAATCCCAATGGCAATATCATAAAAAAATAAAATTACCAAATCATGACTCCCCATAACAAAGTGCTAGAAAGCAACTTAAATACCATTTGAACTGTGACTAGATTCACATTCATTACTTATGGGCTGTGCATATACATTCCACCAATTTCAAAACCAAAATAAACCTGTCCACTTTTGTAAAACAACACACAAATCTCTATAACAAATCCTTCAACTTCAACAAATTTGTGATCATAATGATGCATTATTGTTCATCCACTCAAGAACAGCACAAATCCACTATCTTTTGTTATCCTTATTGGTTGTTAACTGTTTTATATTTGTTCCCGAAGACTGGTTTTTTGTCGTCGACGGACTTGAAGAACAAGAAGACACCTGTGGTTTAGGTTTAGATGTTGATGCAAACCGGTTTGAACGAGTTCTAACCTTTTTCTCAGCGTTGGAATCGTCTTCTGCTCTAATATGTCTCACTTTCGTGTCGTTTAGACTAGCAGGAAGGACGCAATTGCAAAGAAAACCTTCAAAACACACAACGATTAAACGGATCATTAGTTGTAACATATTGTTTTTAAGCTTTTAACATGTGTTTGACAGTTTTTTAACTTTTGGCAGCATAAGTCATGGCTAACATGGCTTTGATAATAGAGTACAAAAAACTAATGAGCAAAACAAGATCCATAATTTCATATATGTGTTTGTATCTTAAATGTATATGTTTATTTAGCATAAAAAACTAATCTTGATTCATGGATTCTAATGATCATAAACATGGGATCATGTGGGAATTCGCCTCGGTCCACTACATGTATCTAAACTTGTTTGCTACACAACACAAGAACATGAACTTGTATTAAGAAATTAATTAAAATTGTTAAAAAAAATCATTATATTTCTTTTCAGTTTAAGGTAATCTGTGTTGACCTCAAAAGTCAAAGTCTTCTCTTACCCTATAGACCAACAATTATTATTTATAAGCAAATGCTAGGAAGCCTCCAAAATTACATCATACCAACATACTCTTTATAAGTCTTAAGTGCTCCATAACATATTATAGTCCCAACATAATATCATCAAGATTCCAAAAGCTATTTTAAACGTTTTCAAGTCAAGCGCGTTCGTGTAAGTTGTGACTATAATCTTAGTCTAATGTTACAACTTAAAGTTGAAGTTTTCGTCTAAATTTCAAACTTTTAGAACTGAATGAAAACCGAGTCCAAATAATGAAAAAAAAAAATAGAAATTTGGGATCTTACCAAGTCGAGCCAGTCTGTTGACCCAACTAGGAATCGCCCTTTTGGTCAACCGTAGACACATGTCATTGCAGAAGTGATTACAGTTTCTTGTGATGAGATTGTAACTGTTTCCGGTGAACTCTGTTGCTAATTTTTCAATGAATGATCGAACCTCTCGTGGGCCATAATCTGTTCGTCCTATCAATATTGATTTCCTGAATGTGAATCCCGGGCATTTCCTTGGTTCCACTTCAAATATCCCTGTTGTCGCATGTTCGTGTGCACCGAATGCATATTCTACACCATGAACTGCCAAACAGCAAGAAGCACATGCTGTTACAATCTTTGATAATAATATGTTCTTACTTATTTGGTATAATTTTATGAGTATAAAAATGTAATCTAGCATTTATTTTGGTATGTCATTCTTGTGTAAGTCAAGTCTTTTCTAACAATTAATCAAAAAACAAGACTGACATCTCTTATCATCTTATCTTATGTTTCCTCAACAACAAACCAGTAGGGTAAGGTTCTACAACTGATTTGAGATCTATCAAAGGGATAATTATATAAAAGAAACTAAACACTAAAATAATAAAGGGTACCCTGAACCGTAGAGCACCACGGCTCCACGGTTTGGATAATATCGGCCAACTCAAACCCATTGTCTTCAATGCTCTGATCCTAAAGTGATAAACTAAAGCTATTACAAAATCATGAAGGGCGACGCTATAGTCACCAACGCCAAAAGTGTACACCAGCTTGCCTGTCACGTCAGATGGGCCAAGCCGTATAGAGGGTTGATAGAAGGGTCATCCTATCACTATCACATCAGTCAAGTCTATTTCAATTCCTACACACCATACAGTCTTATAACTTGTACAGTTGAACCACCAACCTCTCATACGACCCGCATAGAGGGCAATAGAAGGTCATAACTCATACAGGGCGTATGTATAGTATGTCATGGCGTTCATATAGCCTCCGCAATCCATAATCAATTCGAAAACTCAAATCGTTGGCATAACTATTGTATAAAAAACATAAACATGCAACTTTGCAATCATTATATTAACCTTTAAAGCAATAAAAAGCAATCAAATGAAAGGATTAAATGAATAACCTTGAACACCAGAGTGATAAACACCAAGACCAACCCAATAAGCATAACCATTGATAGGAGTAAGATCATACACATTCAAATACACAGGCACTGTCCCTGTCTTCTTCTTCCTATGAATCATCCTGCACAACATCTTCTTCCTTCCAACACACAAAACTATAATTCAACCCAAAAAAAATCACACACTTTCTATCTGAACCAACCAATCACATAATCCAAAAAAAAACCCACAAAAATATCAACAAAAAGATTGTCAATTTCTTATGGGTTTGGCCAAATTATCAATCTTTATCAACTTTCAAAACAAACCCACAAAAAATTCAACAAAAAGATTGATAATTTATAATGGGTTTGGGCAAATTATCAATCTTTATCAACTTCCAAAACATACCCACAAAAATTTCAATAAAAAGATTGATAATTTATGATGGGTTTGAGGAAATGATCAAACTTTATAAAGTTGTGAAAGAAACCCATTACGGTACGGCTTCATTTCCATAAATCCCACTAAAATTTCTCTCTTTCCCTTAAGGAAATCAAGAAAAGATGAGAGGGTTTTAAGGGAATAGGAGGGATATGAGGAGGGTAGATTGGGATTCGAATTATGGTTTGCTTTATGAAATAAAAAAGTAATTTTTTATACTTTAATATAATCTACATTATGATGATATGATAGTATATTATTTTAACCCATCTAGCTGAGTTTGAGTTGTTTTAGGTTTAAAATTTGACCTTGTAGTTAAAATGGGTTTAGTATAATTTTCAAAGGGGTTAGAATGGGTAAGTTTAATTGTAGGAAATAAGTAAGTGAGTCAGGATAGGTATGTCAAAAAAAACAAATGGGTCAGGATGGGTATTTTTAGATAACCATATACAAATCTAAATTAAAACTTACCCAAGTTGATGCCTCATAGAAATCAATGTCAATAAAAACAAAAAATTAGGGGTGGCAAAATAGGTAAGTTGGGTTGGGTTGGTTGATGGGTCAGAATGGGTTTGAGTTAGGATGAGTTTGAGTCAAGATGGGTAAATTAACATCAACATCAACCATATAATACTAGGTTAGAGCCCCGCGTGTACACGCGGTACATGTCCATGTCAAATGTATAAAATTCTATAAAATTTGTAGTATGCAAATTTTATTTATTGAAAGTTATGTAATACAATTCGTATGAATTTTGGTTGATTGTAAATTATCATAAAAAAGTTTAATGTTACCGAATAATAGATATATGAATCAACAAATGTTTGATTTGACGTGATTTAAAAACAAATAATGAAATGAATAAACATAAGTAAATAAATGTAGTTTAACAAATCATACAACCAAAAAGTTATAAAAAAAAAATTAAACGATTTATGCAAAATATGATCGCATACTTATTCACAAACTTCAAAATATTTTTTTATAGACAACATTTGCTATTTATTATTAACGTTGTCATCTTTATCCAATATTAGTATCTTCAAGCCATCTCTATTCTTGTCACTTGGCAGCGACATACAACTGCCCATGTGTAAAAACATGATCTTTCAAATACAGACCTACCCTAAATAGGGTTTGTCCTTGACTCTTATTTATTATCATTGCGAAACATAAAGTATGAGGGAATTGTCTTCTGTTAATTAAATCTGAAAGGAATCTTGTTATTAGATGGGGACAGCCTAATACTTTGGATAAAAGTTCGCATTCCAATGTTACTCCCTGAAATTATTTTAGCTTCTATAACACTGTTTGATATGGCAAGACGATTTGGAACTTGTGGCTTTTAAAAGAATTTATGTCCACTTATAGGATCCCTGAACCATTAGAATAACAAAACAGTAAAATTTGTCAAAAAAAAAAAAACTCTAATGAGGAAAAGAAAGACATTTGGTATTGTAACTGTATTATCATCAAGAATTTAAGGTAAATATATCCAGAACACCCTGAACTATTTTGACGATTTGACTCATAACCAATGACCTAAAAATCAAGCTAAAACCATGGTGAAAAATCAATACTAAACCTACATGAGAAACTCGTCAGGAGTAAAGATAGCAACGTGGATGGGTTGAATTATATGTCAAAATGGGAGGTTTTTTTATAGGGCAACCTTTTATCCATTTGACCTGTTTCAATGCTACCACAATCGGAATATTGTGTCTCAAACAATTCTGATCGAATAAGTCGGATTTATTTATATAGTTGAATTATAAAAATGGAAGGACTGGTAATTTACGTGATTTGGTCAACGACACCTAAAATTAGCACAATTATTGCAATCATGATGATGGTTAGCGTTTCATGACAATTGATTAAAAGACAATTCTTTGTAAACATAATATGATAACGTTAATCTGTCAAAGATATTTAAATGAAAGACGTAATATTCTTATTCTTAGTATCACTAAAACGATATTTAGTTAATGTAGTCAATGATGAAGGATTTCATGACAAATGAGGTTTTTTACTGTTATGAATCGCCTTTTAGTTAATGTTGTTACTAATAACGTAAAATGATATTTCATTAGTAATTTCATTAATAATTACTAATAATTATATTGTAAGACATGAAAAATAAATAAAGTCAAAGAATTGACCTCCATCAAAGTAACAAAAACAGTAAAAAGTTTTTATGTCTATCGGTCAACAATATTAAAATGAAAGTCGTTATATTAGTAATATCATTGAAAATTATTTTGAATATATTATGTATTTTAAGAAATTGTTAAATAGATTTAAATTATATTTATTATTAAAAGAATAGATTTAAATTATATTTATTAAACACATTTTGTTTACCAAAATTATTGCATGAATCTTTCTCTTATAATACTTACATTTTTGAATTGTTTCACGTTCTGTTTATGGTGTGTATAGCAAGTGTGATCAATGTGATACCATGCAATTAAATAGATGAAGTATAAAAATAAAAAGATTGAAATGTTGACTTAAATCTATGCTAAATGCTTAAAATTAGAGATATAATTTCAATTGTCAATAACTATCATTTATCACAAATTCTATAACGTATATAGGTATGGTCAACATTTATCACAATGAATAGCTAAATTTCAGGAAAAGAAACACACATTTCGGTATTTTTAATGTATTATAGTTGGTAAAGACATTGAGTTTGAAACTCAGTCATCTATATGGACAGCCGACGTTTCAAGAATATTAAAGAGGCGCACCTAGGATCAACTTGAAATGTAAAACAGAAAACTGATAAATCTAATTGCTAGCTATTTAACAAAACGTGCCTATAGCATCTTGATAGTTTTGTTATATAATTACGTTAATTAAGAAAAGGTAACAAAACTTGTAGTTACGGCAAACAAAGCCGGTAAGATGGCAATTGTGATTGTTGAGTTATGTTCTATGTGTATATAACTCATTGTGAGCTATTAACAACAATCGTCCTTGCATTTTTTTAATTATGATATACATTTTTTAATTATGATAAGTATTTGTATAATAATCAATGACATTATTTATTCAGTCAAAATAACATTAAATAACAATTATTAGGATGTTAATCTAAATTCGGTAAATTGAGAATCCGGTTAAAAACCGAATTCACGGATCGATTACGCGAAAACAACTCGGTTTCAGACGGGAGATTCGAGACGAGACAGAAACAAACGATAACAACGTCATCACAGATTCGTATTAATTCAGAAACGGTTACAGACACTGTCATCAGTAGGATAAACATCTATCTCGAGGCCGGGGGAGGTCGGGCATGACCTCCCCCTTGAGAGCATTCAAAGCATAAACTCAAATCTACCAAATAAACAATAACACATGAGATTGCTATTTATAGTCCAATACACCAGTTCCACGTTCGCCCCTTTATGATGGTCGAATGTGGAGTATTTCCACATTCGCCCATTTGTGATGGTCGAATGTGGAAAACTTCCACATTCGCCCAGTGTATATTGGTCGAACTTGGCTCAGTGTATTGTCCTATATTTACAAATGCGTCAGATCCATAAAATGCCCTTATGGATCACCACAATCTCATGTAACACTATACTAAGACTCAACCCTAGTCTATTCGACAGTGACGTCCACAGAAAGTGCATCAACATAAATTGTTAAAAGATAATAATAAATGTCATTACTTTGGTCAACATATAAATTAATGTCATTAACTTTGTATAATAATCAATGACATTATTTATAAATAATTTTTTCGGGATTTAAATAATTTTTTTGTAATTTGCATTAAAAAACACATTTATCACAAATTTAGTATTTGGTAAATTGACGTTCAAGTTTAAATTTAGCAGGAAAATTCAACATTTTTGACTTTCAAGTTTAAATTTAGTAGGAACCACAACATTTTTGACACAATGACATTATTTATTCACTCAAAATAACATTAAATAACAATCATTATGATGTTAATCAGTAAATTATTAAAAGATAATAATAAATGTCATTAACTTCGTTCAATATATAAATTAATGTAAATATTTACAAATTATGAGTAAGAGGATAGTTTTATTAAAATTATGACTTATAAATAATTTACACTATAAATTAACGTGTTAGAATTTATATTAACATCCTAATATTGTAAATATTGTAATTTAACGGTTGGTGTTGATTTAGGATTTAGGAGAAAAACTCACAAAATCTGGAATTATAAATATTTTTTTTTTGGATTTAAATAAAAATATTGTAATTTGCATTGAAAAACACATTTATCACAATTTTAGTATTTGGTCAATTGACGTTCAAGTTAATAACAATCATTAGGATGTTAACATAAATTCGGTAAATTGTTAAAAGATAATAATAAATGTCATTAACTTCGGTCAACATATAAATTAATTTAATAATTAACAATGATTAATATTCAAATACCAAACTAAATGACATTAACATCAGTCAACTATTATTATTGTAAGTAAATAACAATAATTCTAAATTAATGACAATAAATTCGGTCATATAAATAAATGACATTAAACAAGATTTTGAAAACCATTGAATTATTTAAATTACATTAAACATAAATTCGAAATACAATAATTCAAATAAATTACATTAAAAACATTTACAACTTTAGACCAACCATTTGTAAAACAAATCACATCATCGATCAATTCTAATCGGACCAACCAAGATTGTCTTTCGTATGTGGCAATTGTAACGTTCATGTTGTGTATGTTTTTACACAACAGAAATTTGTTCATAGCCTTCGACATAGTCTGGATTGACACGTTAAAGAACAACATTAAAAAAATTCATAATTTTTGAAAATTAAACGGGCATATGTACATGAAAATAACAAACATACCAAAACTGTTGTTGAAGGGTCATGCAATATCTTGAAGAACTGAGAACCATTATGATAAGACATAATAGCTTTTGTGTGTACAGATCAAATCCTGTTTTTCAAATATGTAAAAACATATATTATTAACTAAATTCGATAGATATATATGAAAAAAACTTGATGACAAAAACAAAATTACCACAAACACCATTGAATACTAAAGTATATGTAAAACAACAAAACATATAATATTGTTTCTCTATCTATTGTTATATATTACAGAATGTATGTATGCATTTGATATAATATCGGTTGGTACTTACATAATTTGATAACACTTCCTTAAACAATGACTAATTCCGATTCAATATATTTAGGATGATATAACTGCTTAAATCCATGATATACCTGAATAAATAAAAAATAAAACAGAATAATTCATAAATCAGAAAAAAAACGATGACATAACTGCATAGATCGAAATAAAACAAATCAGAGATCAAACACAAAAGATAGGATGACATAACTGCACGATTTAAATAAATCCTTTACAATCTATCTAGGATGATATAACTGTTTAAATCGATGATATACATGTTCCAATCAGAAATAAAACTGTATAAACCTGTTCCAAAGAAAAATAAAACTGCATACACCAGGATTCATCGATTCAATATATTTAGGATGATATAACTGCTTAAATCGATGATATACCTGCATAAATCCGATTCAATATATTTAGGAAGATATAACTGCTTAAATCGATGATATACCTGCATAAATAAAAAATAAAACTGAATAAACCAGGAATCAGCAATAAAACAAAAAAATACGATTACATAACTGCATAGATCCGAAATAAAACAAATGAGAGATCAAACACAAAAGATAGGATGATTTGAAGAAATCAAACGTTTGATGTATTATAGATAGATGTTAAGAATAGGAAATGACTAAAACTGATGCAATATTACCTTGAAGAAAATGAAAAAGAAGAATGAAGAATGAAGAATGAAAATTGGAAGAATTGTCAAGGAAGAATGAAGATTGAAAGAAGAATGAAGAAAAAAAAGATATCGGCTTTTATTGATACAAAGATGGAGCTCCATATAGCTACTTGGATCCTAGAGGCCCTCTCTAAGATCTCCATTCGACCCAAGAGCCACTCAATTATTATATAGGTAGATTACTATTGGGCTGATGTTGAGAGGAAATTGAGGGAATTTAATTTGACCATTTTGGCTAGCATTAACATTGTTTTTTTTTTTTTTTAGAAAAAAAAAAAGCATTATCATTGTTAAAGGACTTTAATTTAAGTTGAAACATTGTAAGTAAACGAGTATAGATGGGCTAAAGAGAGTTTGTTTAGGTTCGGGGTTTGTTTGTTTAATTAAAGACTATGCGGGGTGGAATTGTGCTTGTTGTCGCGTACACGGTTTTTTTGTTTAATAGCACCCGAGATGAAGTTTCTTGAAGGTCTGAGGGGGCCTCGGCTCCACCGTTTTTGGCGTAATGGTGTAATTTTATGATTTTCGTAGGTAAATTGACTCCGGGTTGAGTCTGGCCCCTACCGATTTGATCTTCCAGCCATTACCGATAAAAAAAATTGAGTCCGACCCCACCGATTCAAGAACCAAGCTTCGTCACTGAATAGCACTCCTTCATTTTCCGGTTGTCATTAGGGGCGCTATTAAATGGGTGGGGCTCAATTGACATGGCCATTTGATAACAGTAAAAAAATTAAAAAAAAAATTATATATATACACACATACATATTTCATTTTTTTCCATACCAAACTCACTCTTAAATAACCACTCCCATATCTCTATAATTATTAACAAAATGTCGTTCACACTCCGACTCTTCATCCAACTTGCCACCTGATTCGGGCACGCTCAGTGAGTTGCCTTTAACCGCAGCACAGGAGGCGATTTAACTTTTAAGAGAAGAAACAGAATCACCAGCACCATGTACTCGACAAGCACCACTTGAACGTGGTAGGAAAGGAGTTCAACGGCGTTTGATGAATGGTTATTTTTCTCAAAATCCATTGTATGATGATGAACAATTTCGTCGATGCTTTCGTATAAGTCCCTGTCTTTTTTTTTTGTGAACTAGTAGCGATTTAGAACATGAATATATATTCTTTAAACAAAGACATGATGCAAGACATAAACTTGGACTCTTTGCGTTGAAAAATTGTGCGGCCTCTATTCGTCAACTTGCATATGGCATGACAATTGATGCATGAGATGAGTATTTACGAATGTGCGAACGCACGTGCCTTGATTGTCTTCACCATTTTTGTGAAGGTATATTTATTTGTATTATTGTTAAATATTTTTTTGAGATATGTTTAATGATTAATATTTTTATGTTTATATTGTTGTTAATTATTATTTCTTAGGCATTATTGATCTATATGGACGGGGATATCTGTGGATTTTGATCTCCGGTGGTGTCTCGCTTTTTTAGTCGACCCATCAAGGAATACACGGTTTCCCTGGGATGTTGGGTAGCCTTGATTGCACACATTGGGAATGGGCGGCATGTGCAACTGCTTGAAAAGGCCAAGACACTTGAGGTGATCACAATGGTCCAAACCTAATACTACAAGCAGTCGCATCTCAAGATCTACCACTTTGACATGTGTACTTGGTATAGTCAGTGCAAAGAATAATCTCCTGTTTAAATTCATCTAATCTTTTTGAAGATGTCAGAGACGATTGGACCATATTCATCATTTTATGCAAATGATGTGCATTACAAGTACGAATATCATCTTATTGACGGTATATATCCGGAGTGGGTCATGTTGATGAAAACTCTCACATGCCTTGACGATGAAAAACACGTGTACTACAAGAAAAAATACGAGTCAGTGAGAAAAGATATCGAATGGGCTTTTGGAGTGTTAAAGAAATGATGAACTATCATTGACAAACCATCACATATGCAAGAAAAGAAAAGAAAAGAATGAGAAATGTAATGTATACTTGCATTACATTACATGATTTTACATCATATAACATGATTTTGGAGGACTCGGGCTGGGTCGTTTGTGCCGACTATGACGATACCGTTCAGCTGTCAAACCCACTTCTAACATGTGCCGAGAGAGAAAGAAATTATCCGATTGAAAATAAGAATCAGGGACACACACTTGGATCTTCGATCAGATTCTATTGAGCATATATGGTTGGATCGTATGATAATATGGAGAACGATGAGGATTAGCAGATGTAAATAGTATTTTAAACGTGATTTGTAATTTATTTAAGTTAAATTTGTTTTTTCAATGTTATGTTTTTTTTAAATATGATCTTTTTTTATTTTTAATTTAATTTAAATATAAAATTTTTTAATATTAACCAAAAAAATAATTTAAAAGAGATGATTGAGGGTGTTTTTTTTCCCATTTCTTGGGTGTTATTAAAACGAGGTAATAGAGCACACTTTTGACGTGGCGCCGAGACAGTAGAATGGAGCCCCTCCACACAACATAGCCTAAGAGAGTTTGAGCTTGAGCTTGGCTTGTTTAAAGTTCTATTTCTAAAGCAGCTCGAGCTTGTGAGTAGTTTTTCAAGCTACAGATTGACTCTGGCTTGAATCGTTTATTATGTATTAGATATTTAATTATTTACGCATGCGCACAGTCACACACACATATATGTAACTTTTACAGATAATATAATATAATATATCATGTTTAGTGTGTGTGTGTGTATATATATAGTGAGAGAGAGAGAGAAGAGTAAGATCATTTGAGAACTACTGCCTTAATTGAGAACTAAGAAAATTATTCTGAACCACACATTTTTAGATTATTTTTGTTGCATTTATACATATATGTATGTACGTGTCTACAACTAAAAAAATATTGTACATATATGTACATTGGATTCGGTTCGATTGAGAATTCACTCCAGTTGTGAGAACTGTGAGAACTCCGACGTAAAATGCGAAATTTTAATTTTTTTTACCTAAGGATGTAAAAATGGCTAAATAAGAAATATATGAAAAATGAAATAAAATTACGTCGTCCTTACACCGGTGTAACAAAATGACTACATCGGTGTAATACAATTAATATTTTATTATGGTTTAATTACAACCACAAACCCATTGCACTTAATTAAATGTGTGGCTAATAAGTGAGTTCCTATAGTTCTCACAACTCAACCTAGTTCTCATTTTAACTCATCCCTTACATTAATATTAATATACATATATATGCAAATATGTAGAAATGATTGCACATATATCTATATCTATATCTATACTACTATATAGTGGATGCTGGACGGGTAAATTGGTCATTTCATGTTTATTCATAAGGGTAAAATTGTAATTTCGTTAGAATGACAAGACAAATTTAATAAAAGTATTAATTTCTATTAATTAATGACAAAAAAAAAAGAAATTAATGATTAATGATTAATAGTTGAAGGATGAAAAAAAAGGCAAAAACAAAAAACAAAAAATTAGTTTGTGTAGCACATCATTCACAATTCACAATTTTAAACCCCTATATTTTGTATGTCTTATCTACAATAAATTAACCGCAAACAAACTCACATATTCGTTATATAATTTTTGGAATTAGCCTGTGGAGATTAGCAAACAACTAGCAAAAATGCACTTTACCCATCATGCTTTCAGGTAACAGTGTAATGTTCTTTTTTAATCAATAATAGAGGATAAATTTGATCCAGTTATAAGTTGGTTTGAATCTCTATAATATAACAGGTAAAAGTAATAGGTGGAATATGGATGTTTAGCACAGCACCGCCGCAACGCGCGGGCTCCTGCTAGTGTATTTAAAGAAGATTAGGGGTAAGAACATGTTTTTCTAATGTACATACGCGTGCATACGTGTTTGAATTTGAAAAATAAGTATCATACATATATGTTTGACAATATACACATATGTCATCATCATCATCATCATCATAGTCAGTTAATCCCACCAGCAAAGCTAAGGTAGGGTCTGAGGATGGTAAGATGTAGACAGCCTTACCTCTACCCCGTGGGAATAGAGAGGCTGCTTCCAGTGAGACCCTCGGCTCGATAGTGGTTTTTGTATCAAGCCTTGGACATAAGGCACATAACAGCTAGCAATCGAGACAAGCCCGATTCGTACATATACACATATGTATAATCGATAATTGATAATATATACGTTTGTTTGTATAGAAAAAAAAAACCCTTATAAATGCGCGTTTAAGCTAAAAAGGAATTTTCCTTAGAAAAATAAGTGATAAGAATGAGTGTTACGGTTCTCAATTAACTAATTTTTTTTTCATAGGATCCTTACCTTTATATATCTATCTATCTATCTATCTATACATATGATAAACCAAAGCCATTTTAATGACATGACACTTAAAGAGGCATTCTCTTCCTTAAGTGTGTCATGTGTCATCCCATATAGCATTGAGATATTTTAGTAAAAAAATAATTTTAAAAAAAAAAAATTGGATTTTTCACCCTCATGTTTCCTCCCATAATTTTTAAACGTTAATATCTTTAATATACAAGATTTTTTAAAGAAAAAAATTACACCAAATTAACGAGCGTTTTAGTATTTTTCCAAAGAGTACTATAGTGCTATATAAAAAACGGAGAATTTTTTTTGTGGGGTTTTGTTCATACAGGAAAAAAAAACACTAAGTGTTCAGGTAAATCATTAATCATGTATAGACAAGTCACTAATTATGTTTAAATCAGTAAATATGATTTTATTTTTCAACCAGAGTCGAATATGTTAATAGAGTTATACGTTGTTTTAAGTTAGGTATCAATATTAGTATGTTAGAGTTGTACATTTGTTTAGTCTTTAAGATATGTGTTAATATTAGAGTTACATTAAAGTTCTACATTCTTTTAGGTTAGGTGTTAGAATTGGAGTTGTACATTGTTAATTTGTTTTAGGTTAGATATTAATATTAGAGTTATACATCAGTCTATTTCATATGTAAAATTGATGTATCATATTAAATTTCTCAACCCGGGACGCTCCTGGGGTATAATCTAGTATATATATATTGCAAAGAGATTAATCCTACATGTCATACTCTTATGCAATCTCTTCTTTGAGAGATGCCACAGAGGATGTGATGTGGCACGTATATCTATATCTATATCTATATCTATATCTATATATATAATAAACCAAAGCATTTTTAATGACAAGTCATAATATTATGCAATCTCTCTTTTGAGAGATGCCACATAGGATGTGATGTGGCAACTCTAGACCAATTAAAAAAAAGAATAAATATGGTTTAAATATGATTTAACATAATATATTAAATACCTAATCTACTAAATATAAATATTAAAACTTTATCATTTTCTCTCTCATAACTTTTAAACATTAATATCTTTTACATACGAGATTTTTTAAAGAAAAAAATTACACCAAATTAACGAGCGTTTTATTATCTTTCCAACGAGTACCATAGTGCTATATAAAAAACGGAGAAAAAAAACGACTATTTTTTTGTAATCCGACAGGTATTGTGTCAGGTTTGGAATTAGTTTAAAAAAATTGTGGGTTTGGATCGGGCCTAGGATTAGGTGATACCCGACCCAATTACCCTTTTTTATATTAGAATATGATAACTTATTGCAGAGATTTGTTTAAAATAATAATAATAATAATAATAATAATAATAATAATAATAATAATAATAATAATAAACACTTTGCTTAGATTTCTCAACTTGGGACGCTTCCGAGGTGTAAGCTAGTATGTATATATATATATATATATATATATTGCAAAGGGATTAATCCTACATGTCATACTCTTATGCAATATCTTCTTTGAGAGATGCCACATAGGATGTGATGTGGCAAGTGTAAACCAATTAAAAAAAGAATAAATATTATTTAACCTAATCTATTATAATCTTTAAGCTTATCTATTAAATACCTAATCTACTAAATCTAAATATTAAGACTTTATTATTTTTTCTCTCTAGACCAATTAAAAAAAGGATAAATATAGTTTAACATAATCTATTAAATACATAATCTACTAAATGTAAATATTAAAACTTTATTATTTTCTCTCTCATGTTTCCTCTCATAACTTTTAAACGTTAATATCTTTTTATATACGAGATTTTTTAAAGAAAAAAATTACACCAAATTAACGAGTGTTTTATTATCTTTCCAACGAGTACCATAGTGCTATATACAAAACGGAGGAAAAAAACGACTATTTTTTGTAACCAGACAGGTATTGTGTCAGGTTTGAAATTAATTTAAAAAAATTGTGGGTTTGGGTCGGGCCTGGGATTATGTATACCCGACCCAATTACCCTTTTTTTATATTAGAATATGATAACTTATGGCAGAGATTTGTTTAAAATAATAATAATAATAATAATAATAATAATAATATTCATAAATCATATATTGGCAAGTCATTAATTATGTTTCATATTAGATATTTTATTATGTCATTTTATATATTTCAACCCGGGACGCTCTCCAACAGGTAATTGCTATGTTTTCTTTTTCTACCATATTCTGAAATAACTCAAATCTTATTGTATGCAGTTAAAGACCTTTGACTGAATGTATTGGTGCTAAACAATCTCTGTCCCCTTGAAATGCTTGGGATCTTAATATTCTGTTTTAGGTGTTGATGTTGTAAGGTGAAATGGATCTTTTGGTATTTTTTTAAAGTATTTAATGTAAGTTGATACATAGATAACATTTTTATAGTTTAGATACTTCTAATTTTATTCACTTTATTTAGATTTCTCAACCCAGGACGCTCCCGGGGTACAAGCTAGTATATATATATATATATATATATATATATATATATATTGCAAATGGATTAATTCTACATGTCATACTCTTATGCAATATCTTCTTTGAGAAATGTCACATAGGATGTGATGTGACAAGTGTAAACCAATTAAAAAAAAGAATAAATATGATTTAACCTAATCTATTATAATCTTTAAGCTTATCTATTAAATACCTAATCTACTAAATCTAAATATTAAAACTTTATTATTTTTTCTCTCATGTTTCCTTCCATAACTTTTAAACGTGAATATCTTTTATATACGAGATTTTTTAAAGAAAAAAATTACACCAAATTAACGAGCGTTTTATTATCTTTCCAACGAGTACCATAGTGCTATATAAAAAACGGAGAAAAAATGACTATTTTTTGTAACCAGACAGATATTGTGTCGGGTTTGGGATTACTTTAAAAAAAATTATGGGTTTGGGTCGGGTCTGGGATTAGGTGATACCCGACCCGATTACCCGAAACAACATACCCAAATATCCGAACTATATACCCGATCATATACCCATGATTTTTTTAACGCATCACATAACCCTTAGATTAATGCGTTCGATATTTCAATAATTAACTTTTTTTTCTTATTTCATGTTAGTTCTTCTTAGAATAATCGATTACAAACTTCCGAATTCATTTGTAATGGCACTAGATTTATACCCCGGCGCAGAGATTCGTTTTTTTTTATATTTGAATATGATAACTTATGGCAAAGTTTTGTTTAAAATAATAATAATAATATATTTTATTATGTTATATTAGATATTTCAACCCGGGATGCTTCCGGGATAAAAACTAGTATATATATATGTGTATACTAGCTGATTACCCCAGGAGGGTCCCGGGGTTGAAAAATCTAATTTTACGTGATAACCTATTGCAAATGGCTCAAGTTAACTAACCACAAAATCTCTCAATCATTGCATGTTCATAGTATTCTAATCAGTAATAACTCATATTCACCACAAAATCTAATTTTACGTGATAACATGAACACTTTGGGTGTTTTTTTTCTGTATGAACGAAACCCCACAAAAAATAGTCGATTTTTTCTCCGTTTTTTATATAGCACTATGGTACTCGTTGGAAAGATAATAAAACGCTCGTTAATTTGGTGTAATTTTTTTCTTTAAAAAAATCTCGTATATAAAAGATATAAACGTTTAAAAATTATGGGAGGAAATATGAAAGAGAAAATTTTAAATTTATTTTTAAATTCTTTTTTCATAAAATAACTCAATTTAATTAAAAAAGGAAACAATTCAAAAAAACCAAAAACTCTCTATTATGGTGCCACGTGGCACTCTCAAGGGAAGGTTGAGGCTTACATTGCACGCCACGTCAGCATATACATTTTCTTTTATATATATAGATAGATAATAATTAAATTTTATTTTTAGGTTTGGGAGTTGCTTTAAACACTAAGCTAAGATTGAGCCTGTTTTATGCTTGCCTCATCCTCAATTTGAGTTTTTTAATGAGTCGATTCCGAATAGCTCATAAATTGCATAGCTCGTTTACACCACTAATAGAATAATACAGTAGTCGCTGTCGAGAAAAAATGGTGGAATTTAATTTGACTGCTTAGGTTCCATCGGCGGCTAATGTTTATTATTAGTATTATTGTTGTTAAAGGACTTTAATTTGAATAAATTATGCTTATGCTTATGCTTATGCTTTGCTTTTGTGTGGTTGCTTTCGGGTGATAGAATCTAAATCTATTTTTTTTATGCAAATAGTGGTCGAGTTACGTGTATTAAAATTGTCAGCCAAACCTTTTTGGGTTGTCAATTCGTTTGTGTTCATTGCTTTAATTATAAGTTTGGATAATTAAGATGAAGTGTGATTATTAATTTTTTTTTTTTTTGTTGTTTTGTGATGTTGGATACATGTTTGAAAGTGTTAAATTGATTATGTAATCTAAGGTTGTTTATTTTAAATGGTTTGATACATACATACTGATGACGTGGGTAGCCTAAAGCAAAATAAGTTAATAACATTGCATGACTACGCTTAAAGGGTTGAAAAGTACGAAGGTTCAAGGGATCGTGAAACACTGATCAAAAGATGACTTGTCTTGTCATCTTTCTCCTCGGTCAACACAAGCAATTGTCTATATCTGGCACATGGAGACGCTGCAATGCTCGAACCGCAGGTCCAAAGCCATCCTTGGCTAAAAGGGGTATGTCCTCAAGTTGCACCACGCATCAAGATAATATCCATTCTCAAAGAAGAAGATGCATCTGCTATAAATCAGATCATCCCTTACAGATCTGATTACACCTTTTTGATTGTTCTCACTTACACATCTTCTATTCCTTTTGATTATGCAAATGTGGAGACTCTCTCTACCACACTAAAGTTTCACTTGAGTTTATAACAACATTTCTGGCTTTGAGTCTTAGGGGCTGTTTGGTTAACCTCTGAATGGCTCATTCAGAGGTAACCTCTGAATCAGTCAGAGGTGGGTGGTGTTTGGTTGCAAAAAACTTGGCCTCTGAACTGAACCATTAAGACTGAATGGTTCAGCAAAGATTTCATGCTGAATGAAAAAATTGACTCCTTTGCCCCTCCTCTGAATGGTTTTCCACTGCCTCCTCCATCTCCTCCTTCCTGCTTCTCAACTCCTCCGACCTCCAATCGCCGCCGCCGCTCCTCCTCCGACCTCCCACCGCCGCCGCCGCTTCCCCCACCCTTCCTCCTCTCATCTCACCCGAGTGTGTGTGTTTGTATAGAACAAAGGATTAGAGAAGGGTGGTGAATGGCTTAGATCATCAGAGAAACCTTTCAAAAAAAGAGAGAAAGATGAGATAGAAAAGAAAGAAGAATATTTGGGAAGGTGGGTGTCGTGTATATTTAAAGAGAATTTGTTTGTTTTTGTTTTATATAAAGATATCTATATTTATTATTAATCAAATAATGTTGGTTTTTAATTTTAATAAAATAATAATAATAATAATAATAATGATAATAAGAACAACAATAACCGTTAAAAATTAATAATAACAAAAATTTTGTATAGGATTTTCATTGAAGTGGTGTTTTCTAAGTTATCAATATGATATTGTTACAGGGACAAAATAGTCATTTTGCACACTCATTCAGACCTACAACCAAACAACCATTACTGGTTCAGCTCTTACTAGTTCAGAGCCTCTTAACCATTAAGACGTCTTACTGGTTCAGCACTTACTGGTTCAGCACTTGCCAAACAGCCCCTTACTCAAACCAGAATCATAATACTCAAAATACAATTTTCTTGAACCTCCTTCTACGTTTTGCAACGTAGGAGGACACCACGACCTGCGTTATGCAGATCGGAACCCTTTAACCCTTTTACCCTTCCTTGGACACAGAACTAACGTTAGACCCATATTTGTTGTAGCAATAAGTTGGCACCCACCGTGGGGCTACGCCATTGTTTCCTTTCAAAAATCAATTGTGTAGCTCCAACTCTTCAATATGTTTGACCCTGAGTCCCCGGAAGAAGTGAACCAGATCTCTTCGAACACAGATCAAACTTCTCCTAACAGATCTGTGTCGTTTTCTACTCCCGGAAGTACCCCCCACCGGTGCTCTGTTATAAGAGTTCACACTCTTTTAAACCCCAACTCTTACTCGCTCAGGGGTGTCATCTCCTTTTGCTAACATTGTACGTACACCTGAACTTATAGATCTCACCCCTGAATGAGTTGCAAGTCATTTTTACAACTCAGATCTCTCCCGAATCAGCATGTTATCAAAGAAAGAGAAAAGGGGGTCAGGATCCGGCTTGACTATAATGAGGAGGAACCATCATTCTCTCCCGGACCACCTCGACCCCTCATGTTACTTCCTCAAGCCCTCAACCCGCTCCTCACAACTACGGAGTCGGGCCCAGCATGGTTTTTCCTACACCTTATCAGGCAGCAAGGCCGAGTCCTACTGCTTTCCCTTTGTTCACACCCCAGGCTGCCACTTCCGGTGCACCCCTAGGGCATGAACTTACCTTGGAACAGCTCCTACAATCACCAGTCACAAGCATTCCACCCCCAACCACTACCTCGTGGGAACAAGCCATGACTTCTTTACCCATGGCGCGTAGTACCTCCATGAGCGTACCCATGGGAATGAGCAACATGATTGCACCAGAAAGCCTCCAAGGCTTCAGCCTCATGCCTCACATGATAGCTTAAATGATGGCTCACTTTCCATGGCAAAAAATTATCAGCCAATCCATTACTGCCCAACAAGTAAACACCAATGGAAACAACAACACAAGGGTGGACACAACATAAATCAGCCGTACAAACCTAGTAGCCTGTCTTATTTCTCCCAAGAAATAGCAGACTACGACTTCCCAACCAAACTAAAGATGCCAGCCCACATAAGAACCTACAATGGAACTGAAGACCCTGAAGACCATCTTCAAATATTCTCCGAGGCAGCCTGAATGGAAAAATGGGGTAACCCTGAATGTTGCCTCATGTTCATGCAAACCCTTGTTGGATCAGCCTGCATTTGGTTTAATGACCTACCCGCTGGAAGCATTAAATCCTTCAACAATTTGGTAAAGGATATCTGGCCAACTTCTCACAACAGAGACGTTGTGTCAAGGACGCCACGGTTATTTTCCAGATCAAGCAAAAAGATGATGAAAGCTTTAAAAGCTTCATCGAACGATACAAAAAAGAAAGTCTTACTTACATGGGGGCGGATGAGAAAATGAAGGTTGCAAGGTTTATGATCGCCATCAACTTCAAATACCTCACCAGAGACTTCAACAAGAGTCTCCCAAAAACCCTTGAAGAAGCCCTAGAAAGGGCTAAAGCTCATATCCGAGGGGAAGAGGCTGTTGACATCAAGGAACAAAGAAAGAGGGCTGCCAACTGGATAAGTGCCAGCCCAAGCAGAAAAAGAGGTAGTTACGGAACCTATGATAAAAGTTCCAGAGGATCCGAGTCTCGAAGGTCCGAAGGCCGGAACCCTCCAAACAGAGATCGAGCCATAAACTTCACAGCTCTAACCAAAACCCCTCAAGAAATCTTGGCAACAAAAGAAGTCAAACACACCTTCCGACCTCCTCGTCCCCTACCAAAAAGCAAAAGAAACGAAAATTCCAACCAATATTGTGAGTTTCATGAAGAAAAGGGACATCATACTAACGATTGTTTCCAGCTCAATATTGTCCTGAACTTGACGCTATTCTACTAAACACCAATTTGACCGATTGGTTTTTATAGTAAATCTTGCAGGTAAATCCAAACCCGAAAATGTTTATAGAAAATTTGACCAATTGAAGTTTGATAATAACAATCAAATTAGAAATTTGAAAAGAAACCCTAACCTTAACCCACAAAATCCACCGAGTTTAAAAGCTCGTCACCAAATCCTCATTTCAACCTTTTTCCATTCGAAACCAAAATCAGCTAAAAGGATTTTAGTTCGTTACTAACCTGATCTCGATCAAAATCATCTCTTGGCCACAAATTTTGATGGCAGTATTTGGGTCGTACTCAGATAAGCGACGATTATTCTTTAAGAGTTATCGGTTAACCCTACTCACGATCTCGAGCTAAAACTAGGATCCAAAAATTTTTCCGCCTTCCAGCCGACTATAAACGCCAAGAAACCCAAACCCAAAACCCTAATCGACATCATCCTTCAAACGGGAAAAGACGGACCTATGCTAATCATCTCAGTGCAATATCGTGTGTTCAACGACCCAAAGCTCTGATAACACTTGTTAGGAATCAAGTTGCGTAGTAGAACCAACACACGATACACAAACAAATATTATCTCATAAAGATTACAATTACATGGTTTAGAATCAATCTGAGTTCTATGTCCACGAACTGTAACTAGGTTTCTTTATTATGTTATAAAGATTACAATTACATATGTGGTTTTTAATAGATTAGATACTAGAGTTAGTAACTTGATGAAAAAAAAAAAAATCGCCCTCCAAAAGAAAAATAATTTGGTGACAAAATAAGTAAAATAATGGGCCCAAAATATAATTAGCAAAGCCAGCCACTTTTGTTTCATGCATGTCGACTGAGCCCAGCAAAGGACTTCACAAACCGAACAAGGTTTTCCTCAAAATCTTCAGCCATAAAATGAGAAGCTTCTTTATAACCAACGTTCCATCTTACACTTCTAGTCCAAACCTCAATGCTTGAAAACCTTTCCTGAAACTAGAACAATTTAAGATAAATCTTATTTAATTAATAATCTTTTCGATAACTGAATTGATATAGTTTTAACATACATATATATATATATATATATATATATATATATATATAATTATTATTTTTATATATGTTTATCATTATAATTGTGTACATATAACTAGATTTACTGTTCGGTTGATTTTTTTTTTATCATGGCTATACATACAATTACTATATGATTAGTTATTACTAGTAAAATTCTATAAAAAAATAATATTTTTTATCATAACATTTTATATATAACATCATATAACGTATAGAAAGATAAAAATAGCTGTCAAAGGAGAAACACTCAAATGTAGAGTTGCACAAAACCAGGTAATTTATAAAAGCATTTCAAATTCCAAACCGGTTCCGATATGGTCAAACATGTTCCGGGTATAGTTATGAGAAACCGGGTCAGGTGTGGAACCGGTTTTAGGAGTAGAAAATCCTACCCGATAGGAACTGTATATTGAAAACTGGGTATAAAACTAGTTTTTTTTTAATTAACATCATGAAAAATAAAGCTAACAAAATAAAGTTTGGTTTTATTATTATTTTTTTTCGATCTTAACAAAAACATAAGCTAAAAAAATGATATGGGAGCAAGGAGTTGCAACTACATTTTTTTTAAATTTATATTTTGGGGTGGAAAACCCTAACCAATTGCATACTGGCCAGGTTTCACGACAAAAAATGAATTCACGGCGAATGCCCAGTGGGCAAGGTCGTCAGTCGTGTATATAACCGGTTTCTCAATGTTTGGTTTCTCACATGACCTTGTTTCGGGTATTTTTTTAAGGTCCGGTTCGGTTATTGGTTTTCTGTGCACCTCTAGTGTGATGATAACCGGAAGCTAACGTTGGACGTTAACCAACCAAAAAATCAACGGAGTTCGCTTATTTTTAAACTTTAGCAATTTGTAAGAAAAAAATACATCATTTGAGAGAATATTAAAACCACATTATTTTTTCTGAGCTGGTTTTTCATGGCAAGCTTGTTTACCTCCAAGCCCATATAGAGTAACATGTTTATTAAATTAAATAATAACAAGAGTAAAGATCAAATACAAAGTGTTTTTCGGTAAAAACTGTGAGAATCAAATGGGGTAAAAAAAATTTATTTTCTTTTTTAAATTTTTTTCCCATGTGCTTAAACATACTTTCTAGATGAATAATACAAAAAAAAATTAAATTTTTTTTAGTGTAATTACGTCATTAAAGTAAATACACTAGTTTACACTAGAGTAATTATGTAATTACTCTACACGTAATTACTCTACACCAAAAAAAAAATTTAATTTAATTTTTTTTAGTTTTCAATACTATAATACAAGTTTAACAATATGGGAAAAAAAATTTTGAAAAAAAAAATACCCTCGTTTGATTCTTACAGTTCTTACCAAAAAACAGTTTGTACAAGATCTTTCAAAAGGGTATAAACATGTCTAGATTTGTTTTAAATGGTTAGGATTATATTTATGTTCTAAGGGGAAAGATCCGGTACAAAGTGTTTTTTTCGGTAAGAACTGTGAGAATCAAAGGAGGATATTTTTTTTTAATTTTTTTTCCCATATTATTAAACATGTATTATAGTATTGAAAACTAAAAAAAAAAAAAATTGGTGTAGAGTAATTGCGTGTAGAATAATTACATAATTACTTTAGTGTAAACTATTGTATTTACTTTAATGACGTAATTACACTAATTTTTTTTTAAAATTTTTTTTGTATTATTCATCTGAAAAGAATGTTTAAGCACATGGGAAAAAAATTCTAAAAAAAAAAAAAATTTTTTTTACCCCCTTTGATTCTCACAGTTCTTACCGAAAAACACTTTGTATTTGATCTTTACTCTATGTTCTAAAATACGAAGTATGTTTGGATTCTATATTACACAGTTAGAAAAGAGAAAATCGTAGGAAGGGTATCAAACGGACTCCGATTAAACTCATTTAAGTGGGCATTGGAAACGTCTCATCGAACTCTAAGACTGATGGGTATGGGGCACGACATAGGGGAGGCAAGCCTATGCCGCCCCGAGCTACACCGCCCCCTAGGGCCGGCAACGGCAATGGCGGCATCCTCTTGCCGTTGAAGCCGGGCCAATTGATTGTTTTTAATTGATTTTTTTATTATTTTTAATAATTCTGACCAATTAAGAGGCCTGTCATCATAGTGCACACCACCCCTTGAAGGCCCATCATCAAGATGCCTCTCCCCTCACTCCTATGTGGCGCCTACGTGGCGGCCCATCATGAAAATGCCACCCCTCTCCACACCTAGTAGTCTAAGATCTTAGTTTTTAAGTTTTCGCTTTTTTTGATTTTTAGCTTGTAGTTTTTAGAATTTACGTTATATCATTGTGTTTTTTCTTATTTTATTAGTGTTATTTTTACGATTCATTGTGTCTTTTTTTTTTCCAGCATTGTGTTATATTTTGTGGCTCATTATGTCATATTTCGTGATCTATTGTATTTTTTTGTTTACTTCTCACTCTTCTCATATTTGTTACACTGCGTATGATAACTTAACCCTCTATATTACTACTATAAACGTACAATACCAGCTTGAAATGAGGTTCTTTCAGACACTTTAATTTTTTACGTATCCGTACACCTAAGATTCATACAAGTTTTGGTAAGTTATACACATTTACATGTTAAAGGGAAAATTTTACTCTATGCATTTTAAGTGAGAAAACTTGGTTACATTATTGGAAAAAAGTAAATTGAATGAAAATGCCATAAAATTTCCAATATTTTTTAACTTGTAATACACTTGTTATGTAGGTGCCCTACCCCCAAACTCAAATAAGGCACACCCAAACTTAAATAGCCGTTCAACAAAAAAGAACTCAAACGGCCGTTTCAGTTCGAACCTCAAATGATGTGGGATTATATTGTTAGCGGTGTGCGTATGGCAGACAGGCCGGCCCAAGGAGTGGGCGAGCCGTACCTTCGGCTGAGACCAGTTCTTCCCTAGATATACATGCGTGTATTTAAAAATATGAGAATGAAAAACTTATTGGACCTCTCTAAACTCTATAGAACCTTTAAACTTATTGGATCTTCTATAATCTATTTAAAACCTTACACTTATTATGCGCCCAAATAAACTTGTTTGATCCAAAAGTGATAATCCAAGCATCTAATTATTTGAATAATAATTAAAACAGTAAACAAACATAAGAAAGAAACAAACATAACGCGACTTAGAATTGAGTAACTGTTAATGATTTTGACTTTTGAATATAGATTTGAGTTTTAGAATTTATTGGTATGTTTGGCAATAAACTTTTAGGAGCTTCTAGCTTCAAGCTTTTAAGAAAAAATTCATACTCAATAAAAAGTTTTGTTTGGTTGAAGAAGCTTGAAGCTTTTAGGTTAGGAGAAAAAGTTCTATATTGAAACGCTACTAGTACTAGTGTTTAAGAAAAAGTTCCTAGTAGCTACAAGCTTTTAATGAGTAAAATGACACAAATACCAATTTTAGCATAAAAAAACATGCATACAAGCTTTTATTTATGTCCATTTTTGTCATTTTATACATTTTATTAAAAGCTCTATCTACTCTGCCAAACACCTTAACATATTTAAAAAGCTACAGCTACTAGCTACCAGCTACCGGTTTTTAGCCACCAGCTTTCAGCCACCAACCACCAGCTAGTTTTGCCAAACATACCCTATGTCTCCTAATTAACAACCATTCGATATTTCCACAAAAGCGTTTGATTCAAAGGAAAAAAATCGTGAGACTTCAAGTAGCAAAGAAGTCTCATTTACACCTGAAGATAAATTTAAAGTAATTGATTTCTTATATATTGTTGATCCAACTATTGTTTCTTTTGAGATAAGATTTGATCAATTCAAAATCTAAGAGACATTATTTGCTATTTTGTTTCCACATAACTTGGGGGAATTGAAGATGAAGATCTTAAGTTGTATTGTCATTTTCTTGAAAATCCACTTAAGTTTGATAGAAGGCCGAATAATAATGGTAATGAACTTTATATTATTTAACACATTAGAAACCAATGAATTTAGCAACTATGTAGATGTTTTGAAGCATTTAAAAGACCACAATTATTTCCCAAATGCATGGTCTGCTTATAAAATATTGCTGATTATTTCAGTCACGATGGCATTTGTAAAAATGAGTTTTTTGAAATTGAAGTTGTTGAAATCTTTCTTACGATTCGCAATGTACCAAGAAAGAATAGTGGATTGGCGATGATAGCCATCGACAACAAAATCTTAGAGAGTATAAACTGCGAAGAGGTGATCATTAAATTGCTATCAAGAATGCTAGGAGAAGTTCATAAATCATTGCTTAGCTACTACTTTATGTCATTCTAATAATATATAGTTTTGCCATGTTTATTGCTAACGTTAATCATCGTTTAAAAAAAATAGTTTATATAATTCTTTAGGGTCTAAAAGCCTCTTTTTTTCCCGGTTAATACGAGACACTTAAGTCCTCAAAACCGACCCTGATAGAAGACCCCATTGCGTAAACCTATAAACACGCACCATACAATACATTTCAACATTAAAATTATATATGATGGATAATATCAAACACGGGTATATTAACTATGTATCAAACGCCGTCTGACTGAGTGGGTGATTCGATAGGTGGATGAATTATTACACTATACATTTTGCGGAGGTCCAAATATCCAAAAGTTAAATCTAAGTAGGTCCAAACCATTCCTTTGGGGTCATGCCAAGCTCTTTACAGAAAGCTTTTGTCATGTCAATACTCAAGATCATGTGAAGGTAGGCTTGAACCCTCTAGAACAATGGTCCACCAAAGGTGGAGAGATGGGCTTGAACCTAGATTGTTAACTTCTTTATACGTTTTATAGTTTAGTAATTGTGTTATATTTAACATCACTAGTATTAAGCTCCCTGTATTGAGGCGGGGTACAAAATCATGCTAAATAGTACCAATGTCACAACACCGTCAGCGGCCGCTAACACTGAGTCGATCTAGGACACATACATTGCAATGCACGTGTCAAACGGGAAAAAATATATGTAAAAACATTGAACCAAATATGCACCTTGCGCCACGTTAAGTTGCAAAATTTGGAACAAAATGTAAAACGAAAAAATTGTGAAAGATAAAAAGTATAGGTACCAGTGTTGAAAGTAAAAAAGTCGTGAGTTAAATTGCAAAAAATAAAAAAGTTTTGAGTTAAAAGTAAAAAAAATCATTTATTTAAACACACTAAGCGTAATTTACAACACCTCTATGGGAAAAAAAAGTTAGATATTAATTTTACGTAAATAAGATTACACTTTAAGGAATGTATGATTACACACGATACAATCATTGAAGATAAAAGTACACTCTTACACAAGTTGTAAAAATCCCGATTAATCACTGACTAATCGGTGATTAATCACTAGTCCTCACTTTACTGATTAATTTTGAACTAATCACTCAATTAATCAGTGCGCGATTAATCACCGATTAGTCGGACCAAATTGGTCCTAGTCGGACCTAAAAAACTCAAAATTAGGTAAAAAAAAAATGAATTCGAATTGGTCAAAACTGGTGCAAATCGATAAAATAAAACAAGTTCTTACCTCAAAATTGGATGATAATCCATGTTTTAGAAGCAAAATAGATGAAACTCCATGAACCCTAGTTGCGTCTGATGGTTCCTTATGATGAAAGAAGGAACAGGGAGGAAAAAACGGGATATGGTGAACGATGGAGGTGATTAGGGTTATTTAAGTTCAGGTATTTTAATATTCAACCCCATTCCATATTCACTAGTTTTTATTTGTCCCTTAAATTTCTAAATTTATACATATAAGGTACAAAATTAGAATTATATTTGTATAAATTTCGAAAAATGTATATAAAAATCCAATCCGATTAATCACGATTAATCCCTAGTCGATACCCCACCGGTCGACTAGCGCCTAGCGAGTTCTACAACACTGCTTTTACATAATAGCGAAGAGGCCAATATAATGTTTGGTATGTAAAGATAGACACGGAATAAAATAGAGCATTACGATAGAATGAATAAAAAGATACGTGGTTGTTCATTCTATTTAGGGGTGTTTACGAATCGAATAATGAATTTTCGAATTATTCGATTTAGTTCAAATTCACCATAAATAATAAATTTTTTAGTTAGTTTTAAAACTAATACAAACTCATTATTTTTAACATAAGAAATACAAATCTACAAAATTGATAAATAACACTATGTCAAATATGGGAATAGTAATAATAGTAGAAAGTATAGTTTGTTATAGTTTTGTGATGTATAGGGTAAATATGTAAAAGAGAAAATTGATCGAATAGTCCATGTGGTTTGCTCAAATTTCACCTTTAGTCCTCAACTTTTGAAAATTACAGGTATAGTCCCAAACTTTTGACATTTTTATCTCGGATAGTCACTAGAGTTAACGAACGTTAGATTATCCAGTTAAGTTGGTGTGAAATTACTAAACTACCATTGTTTTAAAAAAAAAAATAAAAAAAAGAATTAATGTGAGACCCTGTAACATCGTCTGCTTTTTACTTTTCATGTATTTTAAATTCTATATTTAATAAATTCAAAGTTCATATTTATTTGTTTTTTTATGTTACTCCTACCAATTAATGACGAGTCGTCATTATAATTTATCCTAATCAATTTAGACAAGAAACTCAATTAGTCAACATCTTAATATATATTTATAATAAAACATATATATTTTAATAGTAATACTCCATGATTTAAAAAAAAAATCGTGTATGACTTTTTTTCTCTAAAACAACATATAATATTTTTCCAAATTTCCATTTGTTTTTTTTTATTTTTATTTTTAGTTTTATTTATTTATTTTTCTTTCCTTTTAAGATATATCTCTCACCTAATTCACTCTCAACCACCTCTTAACTCTCTTAATTACCTAACCCCTTCACCCCAACTATAAATACATCACTCCCTACCCATTCTAACACTTGCTCGATCTTAAATCCTCTCTAAACCTCCAAATTATTCAAGAAATCCTAAGTGTTGGAAGCCCACTTCTAAGTGAGTTTTTCTCATTTTAAATTCCAACTTTCCTCTTCTTTCTTCATTTCTCCTCTTCTTCTAACCCCTTGGGGAAACCTCTAGGACCTTGCTCTTGTTTGCTATGGCAAATAAATATGAGTAGGACACCAAAATGAGGCCTCAAAGGTGGTTCATCTTCTATTGTTTTTATGCACTAGAAGGTTAGTTGTAGTGATACCAACCAAGTTCACCAACAACTTAATGTTGGATGGACTTGTGTTATGGTTAATGGCTGACAAAGGAAAGCCAAGGCTCTTTCAAACTAAGTCACCATACACTACTTTAATCTTCTAGTTATATTATGTAAATACTAAAATAGATACTTTCAAAACTCTATTAATTTATTAACTTGGAAGGTTTGTGGTTACACCCTAACTTACCAATCTCTTGACCTATCTTGTAATACAGATTAGTTCCATACAAGAATGGGAAAATCCCTTGTTCAAGACCCATGTTTTACCTATAAACAAAGTGGTCACGACATGAACATTCTTAAATGGATTCACATTCCTAACTCTAATCCGTACCATCCTAATCACCTTCATGGTGATTTTGTGCTTGGTTTAACTTCAACTCATGACCATCCGAATTGCCCTAATGGCAATTTGTGCTTTGGTTCGCCTAAAAGGCTTGCTTGACTCTCTTGAATCTAATAATCCAACTCTTGAACCTAAGACGTTTTCCTTTCTAATTCTAGTTATTCGGAGCTAAAATCTTCATTTCTCCAAGACCCGTTTTGGGAATCTTATTAACGCACCCTAAGGTAAGTTCATACTGGTCCCCTTTTTACTCTTTAACACTTTTGGGGCTCAACATGTATCCTATCCAAATATACACAAAAACACTTTCATACTCACATGCTCAATCTACTAAACATGCTTATATGCTATGCCATACTAGAATTTAGACTTCTTACAACTGCCAGTTAGCATAGAACCTCCATTAACATGTATAGCGCTATAGGAGTAGCACCCCGCCCCCTAACTGGGTCATATTAAGTTTTACCGGCCTATCACTTCAGTGTTAGGTCAACCAGTGCAAACATGTGTTGATTATGCCTTTTGTATGATTCTGTATGTGCAAAACTATAGTATGAAGATTTGAGTAAACATTTTAATACTATATACGTAAACCAAAACTAGGATGCTCACCAATGCTTTATGTGTTGACGGATATTTTATACATGTTGCAGGAAATATATGATGCTTTGATTCAAGAAACTCGTTAGGGTTGGACTTAGAAACACACCGCTTTAATCTTTGATCTCTAAATGTTGTATTTCTTTTTGAACAATTTGTATTCCTTGCTTCTAGCATTATGAAATGAAATCTTTTAAATTATATTGTCATAACTCTAGTATCATGAAGTCTTTGAACAATCTATCACAAGTCGCGCCTCGATATATTCCGCCATCGGTTGGGGTGTGACAGACCCACCCCCTACATCTTCCCCAACCCATCACCTCCACAAACCACCACCACCTCCTCCAACTCTTGATCAAATCAACATCAAAACTCAACACCATTAGCAATCTTTTTCTCAAATCAAGACAACAAGGCTTCAAGCAATAAGCATACAAACTAACATATAATGCACCAATCCAACTAATAAACATTGGAAATTATGAAATTCAAAGTTTACCTAAACTTTCAAAGGCATCAATGTGAAGAATGTTCCAAAATTTATGGAAGTGAAATGCAGAGAATCATTCTAATAAGCTACTCTAGCTTACTAACCTATTGGTACATAATCATGCGGCAATAGTTAGATTTGGAGCGAACAAAAAAAATACCTAAAACCAGATCTATACCTAAAAAGTTAAGATCATTGAATAAAACATGTAAAATTGAGCAAAATTAAGTGTTAGGACAAAGAGGATTGGTGAAACCACTTTTGGAAACCTTAGTCTAATTCACTTCTGTCATTTTGGCTAAGTATAGAAGTACTGAAAAGAAAACAAAGAACTGCTGAAGAGAAGATAAGAGAAGTGCTGAAGAAGAAACTTCATCAGAAGTTCTGAAGTCCAAACCAGACAAGTTCACTTCAGAAGTACTGAAGACAAACTACTCATCAGTAGTTTGTCATTCATCAGCACTTAGCATCAGATATTTTCCACCGCCTTTTGCATCAGTAGTTTTATTGTTTATTATTACTTTTAGCTGTATTTGTTTGTTTCAATGTTGCAACTTGTGCAACTTGTTTCTGTTGTTTCTGTACTTGCTTTTTGGGCAAGATACATGTATGTAAACGTCTATAAATAGGAGGCTTCAACCTTCTATTTTAGATATTGATTTTAATAGAAAAATCCTTCAAACACTATCACTGTTCTATTCCATTTCTGTATTTATTGTGAATCTGTCTAAGTATCTAATTCTCATTTACTGCTTAGATTCATAATAAATACTTGTCATTTATTAGTTTCAATCATCAAGGGGGAGTAATAACTCTTCCTTAGTATAAAAAGTGTTGCTTTAACTTATACATTCCGCTGTGCTTATTATCTGATATACAAGGGCTTGCTAAACACTTAAGTGTCAAGATAGCAAGTTCTTACTTTGCAAAAAGAGCAAACTGATCCAACAATTGGTATCAGAGCATTGGTTTATCTGATCACATATCAATCTAACAAATTGAGAATCAGACACAAAGCTCTTATTGATATTCAATAAAAAGATCAAAAGTTCACTTTTTATCAAACATCCATCACTTAAAAGATTCATCTGACAAATCTATACTCTTTAAAATGGATCCACATAATACTGGTTCTGCCACTAAACCTGCCATGCTTGTTAGAAATGAATACAACATATGGCAAAAGAGAATGGCACATACCTTGTCACAGACCAACACAGGTTGTTGGAAATCTGTGATATATGTGTAACATCACGTATTTTTTTCCCCAAATTTATTTTGTATGAGTTAATAAAACCACCACCTTATCTATCTTATTAAATCTTGATATTATTTCAAGATATTTTAAAAGTGGTAAAAAATAAAATAAAATAATACATTCTTATTTCAGTAATAAATTTAAATTATTTAATTCGCCATTTAACGCGCTGTAACTGATAGTGTATCAGTTAATGGCACCTATCCATATAAATTTTAAACACGACTATAAATATATATAACAAATGTATAGTCTAAATTCCCGTTTTAAGTCGGTTTATATAAATAAATTCAACAAAATAACTATTTTAGCAGTTGAACAAGTTATGTAATTTAAACAAGACACGGTCAGTAACCGGCTCGTATACGCGGTACCCAACCACTTAACCTACCAAACCCTAACTATTATAAACACCTAAACTCCTCTTCTTCACCTCATCTTCATCAACATAAACCCTAGCCCCCCATATCTTCTTCTTCACAATTACTTAAGTCTTCCCTATAAATCAACACCCCTCATCGATTCTTAGTATAGATGTATAGATAACAACTGAAACAATGCTTCGTTTTCATCATCATCATAATCACCAGTTCATAACCACCACTCAACCGCCTCTAACCTCATTCCCTCTCCTCTCCCTCAGATGCAGTGGCTGCCGCCGCCGCCGACCACCATATCAGCCACCAACAACCATCATCCAAGCCACCCTTACCCAATCTCTTCCTTTCCTACCCTCTCCTCCACGCGTACACCCTCCAGCCACCACTCCATAAACCGCCGCCAACAAACACCTTTTAACCTCCTGATAGCTCCCATCCCTCTACATAATGAAAACCGGACGGCCACCACCATGAATGGTGGTGGCGACGCTAGTTGAAGGACGCGATAAGGGAGACAAGCAGCCCGATTGGGTAGTTTTTGGGCCGGCCTTGATAGGGTCTGGTCCTGTGGTGGTCTCGTGGACGAGGTAAAGCAACGATAGAAAACATTTCTGGCGGTTGTTATTTCGGTTCGGAGCAGCAAGGGTTCGTTGGAGTAGTGGTGCAGCGACGGGTCAGGGTGTTTGACAGGTTCAGATGGGTGTGTTGTCGTGACCGGCTATGGTCACAGGGACGGCTTGTTTTTCTGCTCGTGTAGACGAAGTTGGGTTTGAGTCTCGTTCTTATTGATTTTCTTGTCGGTCATGAGTTCAAGTGGTTCGGGTGGTCGAGACACGAGTCAACATGTCAAGATTTTGGTCAACAGTCAACCACAGTCAAACCAGCCAAGAACTGGTCAACCGGGTCAGATTTGTCGAAGTTTAGATTCAGGCGCGTACGGGTCAGTTGCAAGCATGAGAACGAGAAGGTATATCGTGCGACGTTTCTTTGTTTTAATTATGTTGGTGTCAAAGTTATAATTATGTCGATAAAGATATTTCATTTGTGTAGAACGAATCGAACCGACCGTCTTGTGACTAAAAGTTCTTATTAATAACTTGAACGAAAATTTCTAACTTATGATATATTTATTTTCGCAAGTAAGAATCGAATGTCCAACTATATATGTATGAACACATATTGTTATATATAAATTCAAGCAAACATAATATTAGCGAAACATTTCGTTTATATACTTTAAAGGCTTAGCTTATGTCGTGTGTTTTGAAATTGGGCGATTTGGTATGTAATAATAACCGGCCTCTCGATTAGGCGAAGTCTATAATTACTTATACGTATATTTATACTATTAACATTATCCTCCAAGTTCAATACTAATCACTTTACTAGATTGTCTTCGGACTATTAAATAATAACTAACCTACACTTATACAAGCTATATTGTCGACTATCAAATCTTGGGATATAAATATGATACACGTCAAAATGTACAATTTAGTTGCTTATTATTGCTTTTGAAAGTAAACTATGTGTAGTGAAGTTGTGTAACATTACGCAATAAATACTTGTACGTTACGCTTTGACATTAATAAAACGTCAAGTTTTCATAATTATCTTCGCATTTATTATTTTTGTCGCATTTGTGGAACCCTAATACTATATATATATATATATATATATTATTATATGTTATAACATTGAAATTATATCAAAAAAATTACATGTCTTGGCCGGGAATCGAACCCGCGCCAAGACCGGGTCACACAACAACACACAAGCTCAAACCAACTGGGCTAGCCTTCTGTTTTGATAAAACACGGACGCATATTAAATTTATACACACACTCAAAACCTCACAGTTGACAAGGAAAGTCAACTGTGGGTTGTCTTGGTGATCAATCCATCTAATTGACGCGTAATTGATATATTTTTGGCAAATTAGGGCAATAACCGGCCCAATACAACATAATTACACACCAATAACACGGCAATCGTTGCCCTAATAATCAATTGGACGCGTATACATTCTATGGAAAGTCAACCTTCTAATTAACCCTAACCCTAATCCTCTAGTATATATAGATGATCTGCGAGTCTTGGCAAATCGCTCATAACACTCTCTCCACCTCCAATTCTTCCTATTATACACTGATTATTGATTTTTTTGCTCGTGGTTGACTTTTGCCTTGACCCGACTATCTACATCAATTATACACTGTGAGTCTATTATTTTTGGTGGGTTTAGTTCTTCGGCATCCCAGCAACAATAGCCCTAACATTAATCGGGCTATTGTTGTCTGAATCATCCTATTGAAAAATCTAGGGTTCGTCGTTATTCAATTGGGGATAATACTGAACTCGCGTAGTGTTTATAATTAATTCGAAATCAGAACCATCACAACCACCGGCCTAGGCCAAGTGGTTGTGACGCTGGTCCTCTACAGGGGTCACCCGGGTTCGAGTCCCGGCTCTGACCGGGTTTTTGTATTCTTTTCTTTTCTTTTCTTTTTAACAATATAATTAATTATATATATATATTAATCCTTTTAATCATCTAAATTCTTTTTAAAATACCTAAACTATTTTATAAATTCTAAAAAAATTATAATTGTTTAATCTGATATAAAAGTTTTATTTGTAATTTTTATTTTTCAGAAATTCATTTATTTAATAATTATAATAATTAAATCATTTTTATACTATTATATTTATAAAAATCCATTATTATATCAAAACAGTTTTATTAAATTTCCCAAAATTTATCCTGACTTTTTATAAAGTCAACCTTTACTGAAATAATTTTTAAATCAGTAAAATCATTTATTTTATATTTTTAATCAATTTTTGTTAAATTTAATCATAATTAATTCATAATAAATCCAATTTTCATCATTTTTGCACCAAAATTTTATACAAATTATTTTTAATCATTTAGAACAGAAATATGATTTTTAAAATAAGATTTCTTTAATTTTAGTATTTTTGATTATTAAAGTTAATAATTGGCTATTTATAAATAAATAGATTTAAAAATCTATTTTAAATGAAATAATTTTATAAAAATTATTTTATTGCTTCAAACACTTTAATGTGCTCACTCAAAATTCAAAATTTATAAAAAGACTATTTTTCATTAATTACCCAATTTTCTTTATTTAATTAACATTTTTTTTAAAATTAAATTTAACAATTGATTATCCCCAAATCGAAACCCTAGGATACACATATTAGTTATATAGACTTAGACTTATTATATATTACCTCATTATAGGGTAATATTTGGAATCACTTTGGGCAACACAATTATCATATCTTTTCAACAAGTTAACATTTGCTAAGGTGAGTTTACATAGCCCCTTTTATCACCATTTTTGGGGTGAAACATGTTATAACATTTTCATTGCAATTCAATCATCAATGTGTCTATGTGTTTTCTATGTTGCATATTGTCTTGAGCATGATTAGAGTAAGCACCATTCTAGCATAATCATTAACATTGATCAGCCGACGGTATACATTGATAGATCTATTGGACTGACAATCCCACCCGGATACGTGCCTCCTACCAAGGTTACGTGGGTGTTTGTTATCGCATAACATATTCATTGGGACCATAAGTGTATGGTATGTATCATTTTATAACAGTCAACAGGGTTGATTATGCACTCGATTTATTTCTAATATGTTCTCACATATGGGCTAGATGGCACATGAATTGCATAACATTTTATTCATTTATCATCAAAAACCTATGTAATTCTCACCAACTTATGTTGACCCAAAATACTTTCAAAATTAACATGTTTCAGGTAACAATGAAGCTGAGGCTTGAGTTAGCATGAGGATTTATCTTGAAGTTTATTTGAAGTTTTTTGAAGTTATTATTTGATGTTATGTATTTGAATTCTTAGACATTATTTCACATTTTGGATATTATGTTTGAATAAATTATTTAAAATTTATATTATACCATGTGCTACTGAAAACAATCATCAATACGTGGCACCCCGATGTTTCCGCCATCGGTTGGGGTGTTACAGATTGGTATCAGAGCCTTGGTTATAGGGAATTAGGTTATTAGAAATAATCTAGACTATAACCTTAGGGACTAAAACAGTACTTGCTTCTCCTACTTGTAACCCTAATTGCTTCCCAAATCCTAACCTTATCCTATGCCCTACAACCCTAAACCTACATGTGACTACTCTTAATTGTCTGCTGCAATCCTGATCCACCATTAGATTTATAGGACAAAATCCTCAGGTTTAACCTGAACCCCTTGAGATCCCGTCGAAGTTCTAGATTTTAATAACGAACACGTGCAATCTGGAAGGGTGAACGCCTGTATTCTGAGTCTTCTGTCTAGGCTGGCATTGCGCATATATCCCAATCAGACGAGGGACCCGGATGCCTACCTGGGAATTCTCGGGATGAGTGTTCACTTATAGGCTAAAGCATGTCTTCATATGTTATTAGAATTTAGAATCTTTGATAAGTCAACGTTTTCGTTTATTCGTTTTAATTAATGAATAAATGATTACATTCCTTATATAAACTCTCATTCATTTCATTGTGTCTATTACAGATCATGCCTCCTCGTCGCAGCACTCGCAACACCAATGGTGAGAACCACGAAGAAGGTGGTGATAACCATAACCACAACCATGACCAAGCTCCTAACCACAACAACAATGGGGTCGATGCTCAACTGGCTGCGATCATTTCTCAACAAATGGCGCAGCAAATCGCAACTCTGGTTCCCAACTTACTTGCTCAGGTCATCCAATTGAATGGGAATGGTCACAACAACGGGAACGGGAATGGCAATGGCAATGGCAATGGACCCCAAGCTTGCACCCTCAAACATTTCAACTCTTGCAACCCTCCAAAGTTCAGCGGTGAGGAAGGAGCTACTGGACTTCTCCAATGGTTTGAGGGTATTGAAAATACCTTCATCAACAGTGAGTGCCCCAACAATTTCAAGGTTCGTTACGCCATGAGTGTTCTCCATAAACGAGCACTCACATGGTGGAATGAAGAAAAGCGTACTCGTGGGGCCGAGGTTGCTCTTGCTATGACTTGGGACCAGGTCAAAGAGATCATGAAGGAGGAGTTCTGTCCTCGCAATGAAGTTAAAAAGCTTGAGGATGAGTTCCACACCTTGGCTCAAGATAGTGGGGAAAATCTTGCCTACAACACCCGCTTTCATGAGCTTAGCTTATTGTTGCCACACAAGGTTACTCCTCTGCCGGTAGCCATCGAGAAGTACATCGGTGGTCTGCCCATGCAAATCCAGGACACTGTTTGGGGTAGAAATCCTGCAACTCTGGAAGAGGCCAAACGTCTAGCGGCCACTCTTACTGATAATCACGTGAAGAACGGTACTCTAGTTCGCAAGGGCACTAAGAAGACTGTTGCCAAAGATACTCCACAGCCTGCAATTGAAGTCAAGCCTGAGACCTCAAGCAACAAGAAGCGCAAGGCTAGAAACTATATGGTTGCTGCTACTCCACCTGCTGCCCAAAACCCAGCCAAGAAACCATACACCGGACCTCACCCTTTGTGCAACACTTGCAAGTATCACCATCCCACACAGGTGCCATGTCGATTCTGTACTAAGTGTCAAAGATATGGTCACCTGGTGAACGTCTGCCGATCTCCTGCTGCCCAAGACAACAACAACCCAGCTCCCAACCAACAAAACAACAGGCCTACTCGTGGTCAATGCTACGAGTGTGGTAACCCTAATCACTACATCAACAACTGCCCTAATCGTAACCGTAACCAAAACCAAAATCAGAACCAAAACCAAAACCAAAACCAGAACCGCAACCAGAACCAAGGTGCTCGAGGTCGCGCCTACAATCTCAACGCTAACCAGGCTCGTGACAACAACGAAGTGGTGAATGGTACGTTTCTCATTAATAACCACTATGCATCCATATTATTTGATTCAGGAGCTGATAAGTCATTCGTGTCACTGAAGTTTGAACCTTTACTTAACTTACCCCACACTAATCTAGAAGACCCTTTTGTGGTAGAGGTAGCTAACGGGAAGTCTATTTCGATCGGTTCTATTATTCGTAACTGCTTGTTGAATCTCGATGATCATACCTTCCCTATCGATCTTATTCCCATGCATCTTGGTAGTTTTGATGTTATAGTAGGCATGGACTGGTTGTCAACTCATCGTGCCGAAATTCTGTGCTTCGAGAAAGTCATACGCATTCCTCTCGAATCTGGTGAGATTTTGATGATCTATGGTGAGAAACCCTGTGGTGAGCTTAAGCTTATGTCTTGTACTACTGCCCAAAAGTACTTACGAAAGGGGTATACAGCCTTCTTAGCTAACGTAATAGAGAAGAAGGACAAAGGCAAAAGTATCCAAGACATTCCTATTATTCGAGACTATCCTGAAGTTTTTCCAGAGGATTTACCTGGTTTGCCTCCTGCTCGACAAGTGGAGTTTCGTATTGATCTTGTTCCTGGTGCTAATCCTATTGCTAAAGCTCCTTATCGTCTTGCACCCTCTGAGATGCAAGAACTTGCTAGTCAATTACAGGAACTTTCTGATAAAGGGTTCATTCGCCCTAGTTCTTCTCCATGGGGAGCCCCTGTCTTATTCGTTAAAAAGAAGGATGGTTCTCTTCGGATGTGTATTGACTACCGTGAACTCAACAAACTCACCATCAAGAATCGTTATCCGCTTCCTAGGATTGACGATCTCTTCGATCAACTTCAAGGAGCAACCCACTTCTCGAAGATTGATCTCCGTTCTGGTTATCATCAGCTTAGAGTCCACGATGAAGATATTCCCAAGACAGCTTTTCGCACTCGCTACGGTCACTATGAATTCATGGTTATGCCTTTCGGTTTGACCAATGCTCCCGCAGTATTTATGGATTTGATGAATCGGGTTTGTAGACCCTATCTCGACAAATTCGTGATCGTTTTCATCGATGATATTTTGATTTACTCTAAGTCAAAATCCGATCACGAGCAACATCTTCACTCTATCTTGAGTCTCCTAAAGAAAGAACAACTGTACGCCAAGTTCTCAAAATGTGAATTTTGGCTTAAGGAAGTTCAATTTTTGGGACATGTCATTGATATGAACGGAATTCATGTTGATCCTGCAAAGATCGAAGCTGTGAAGAATTGGAGTGTTCCTACCACTCCAACAGAAGTCCGTTCTTTTCTTGGGTTGGCTGGTTATTATCGTCGATTCATCGCCAACTTCTCCAAGATCGCTGTTCCTCTCACTACCTTAACTCACAAGGGTAAACCCTATGAGTGGGGACCTAAGCAAGAGGAAGCATTTGAAACTCTTAAGCTGAAACTCTGTGAAGCTCCTGTCTTATCTCTACCTGATGGTAATGATGATTTCGTGGTCTACTGTGATGCATCGAACCAAGGTCTCGGTTGTGTTCTCATGCAACGAGGAAAGGTTATTGCTTATGCGTCTCGACAACTCAAGACTCACGAGAAAAATTATACCACCCATGATCTTGAATTGGGCGCTGTTGTCTTTGCACTCAAGATTTGGAGACATTATCTTTACGGGACCAAATGTGTGGTGTTCACGGACCACAAAAGTCTCCAACATGTCTTCGACCAAAAGAATCTTAACATGAGGCAACGACGTTGGGTTGAACTACTTAACGACTATGATTGCGAAATTCGCTACCATCCTGGCAAAGCGAATGTTGTGGCTGATGCACTTAGTCGTAAAGAGCGTGTCAAACTCCAATGTGCGAGAGTTCGTACCGATCTTCAAGATCGCATTCTCCAGGCTCAACACACCTCAGTCACCCAAGGTAACATGTACGATGAAATGTCTTGTGGTGCTGAGACTCAACTTGAAACCAAACCCGATGGTCTCCTTTATTTCCTTAATCGACTGTGGATTCCCGACCGTGATGATCTTCGTACTTTTCTCATGAACGAGGCTCATAAGTCTCGTTATTCTATTCATCCTGGAGCTGACAAGATGTACCAAGATCTTCGTTATTCTTATTGGTGGCCTGGTATGAAGAAAGACATTGCTCTTTTCGTTGCAAAATGCCTCACTTGTTCCAAGGTTAAGGCTGAACATCAACGACCATCTGGTATGCTTGAACAACCAGAGATTCCTGTCTGGAAATGGGAGAGCATAGCTATGGATTTCATCACCAAACTCCCTCGCACACCCAAAGGTTTTGACAGTATTTGGGTAATCATCGATCGTTTGACCAAGTCAGCTCACTTTCTACCTATTCGTGAGAAGTATTCTGTGGAAAGGTTGGCAAAGATGTACGTAAGTGAAATCGTATGTCGTCACGGTATACCTTTGGACATTATTTCTGATCGCGATGGTCGTTTCACCTCTCACTTTTGGGGATCTCTACAAGATGCTTTGGGTACCAAGTTGAACCTGAGCACTGCTTATCACCCTCAAACGGATGGTCAGACTGAACGAACCATCCAGACACTTGAGGACATGCTCAGGGCATGTGTCATCGATTTTGGTGGCGCATGGGATTCTCATCTTCCTTTGGTTGAGTTTTCATACAACAACAGTTATCACGCCAGCATTAACATGGCTCCTTTTGAGGCACTCTATGGTCGGAAATGTCGTTCTCCTGTCTGTTGGACCGAGGTTGGTGAAGCTCGTATTACTGGACCCGAACTAATCCAGGAAACCACAGACAAAATCCAGCTTATTCAGGATAATCTTCTCAAGGCTCGAAGTCGCCAAAAGAGTTATGCTGATAAACGTCGTAAACCCTTGGAATTTCAAGTTGGGGACCTTGTGCTACTTAAAGTATCCCCTTGGAAAGGAGTTATTCGTTTCGGTAGAAAGGGAAAACTAGCTCCTCGATACGTAGGCCCCTTCAAAATTCTTGACAAAGTTGGGAAAGTGGCTTACAGACTTGAGCTTCCACCTGAGCTAAGCAATGTTCATCCGACCTTCCATGTTTCGAATCTCAAGAAATGCTTAGCAGATGAGAACCTTCATGTTCCTCTTGAGGATGTGCAAATCGATGAAAGCATGCACATTATCGAGAAACCCGTCGAGATTGTTGACACTGGAGTCAAGAAACTCAAGCGCAGTCGTATTCCGATCGTTAAGGTTCGTTGGGAATCTAAACGAGGCCCAGAGTTCACTTGGGAGCGTAAAGACCAGATGAAGTCGAAGTATCCGCATCTTTTTCCACCAGACTCTCCAACTCCAACTTCGGGACGAAGTTCCTAAAAGTAGGGGAGACTGTAACATTACGCAATAAATACTTGTACGTTACGCTTTGACATTAATAAAACGTCAAGTTTTCATAATTATCTTCGCATTTATTATTTTTGTCGCATTTGTGGAACCCTAATACTATATATATATATATATATTATATATGTTATAACATTGAAATTATATCAAAAAAATTACATGTCTTGGCCGGGAATCGAACCCGCGCCAAGACCGGGTCACACAACAACACACAAGCTCAAACCAACTGGGCTAGCCTTCTGTTTTGATAAAACACGGACGCATATTAAATTTATACACACACTCAAAACCTCACAGTTGACAAGGAAAGTCAACTGTGGGTTGTCTTGGTGATCAATCCATCTAATTGACGCGTAATTGATATATTTTTGGCAAATTAGGGCAATAACCGGCCCAATACAACATAATTACACACCAATAACACGGCAATCGTTGCCCTAATAATCAATTGGACGCGTATACATTCTATGGAAAGTCAACCTTCTAATTAACCCTAACCCTAATCCTCTAGTATATATAGATGATCTGCGAGTCTTGGCAAATCGCTCATAACACTCTCTCCACCTCCAATTCTTCCTATTATACACTGATTATTGATTTTTTTGCTCGTGGTTGACTTTTGCCTTGACCCGACTATCTACATCAATTATACACTGTGAGTCTATTATTTTTGGTGGGTTTAGTTCTTCGGCATCCCAGCAACAATAGCCCTAACATTAATCGGGCTATTGTTGTCTGAATCATCCTATTGAAAAATCTAGGGTTCGTCGTTATTCAATTGGGGATAATACTGAACTCGCGTAGTGTTTATAATTAATTCGAAATCAGAACCATCACAACCACCGGCCTAGGCCAAGTGGTTGTGACGCTGGTCCTCTACAGGGGTCACCCGGGTTCGAGTCCCGGCTCTGACCGGGTTTTTGTATTCTTTTCTTTTCTTTTCTTTTTAACAATATAATTAATTATATATATATATTAATCCTTTTAATCATCTAAATTCTTTTTAAAATACCTAAACTATTTTATAAATTCTAAAAAAATTATAATTGTTTAATCTGATATAAAAGTTTTATTTGTAATTTTTATTTTTCAGAAATTCATTTATTTAATAATTATAATAATTAAATCATTTTTATACTATTATATTTATAAAAATCCATTATTATATCAAAACAGTTTTATTAAATTTCCCAAAATTTATCCTGACTTTTTATAAAGTCAACCTTTACTGAAATAATTTTTAAATCAGTAAAATCATTTATTTTATATTTTTAATCAATTTTTGTTAAATTTAATCATAATTAATTCATAATAAATCCAATTTTCATCATTTTTGCACCAAAATTTTATACAAATTATTTTTAATCATTTAGAACAGAAATATGATTTTTAAAATAAGATTTCTTTAATTTTAGTATTTTTGATTATTAAAGTTAATAATTGGCTATTTATAAATAAATAGATTTAAAAATCTATTTTAAATGAAATAATTTTATAAAAATTATTTTATTGCTTCAAACACTTTAATGTGCTCACTCAAAATTCAAAATTTATAAAAAGACTATTTTTCATTAATTACCCAATTTTCTTTATTTAATTAACATTTTTTTAAAATTAAATTTAACAATTGATTATCCCCAAATCGAAACCCTAGGATACACATATTAGTTATATAGACTTAGACTTATTATATATTACCTCATTATAGGGTAATATTTGGAATCACTTTGGGCAACACAATTATCATATCTTTTCAACAAGTTAACATTTGCTAAGGTGAGTTTACATAGCCCCTTTTATCACCATTTTTGGGGTGAAACATGTTATAACATTTTCATTGCAATTCAATCATCAATGTGTCTATGTGTTTTCTATGTTGCATATTGTCTTGAGCATGATTAGAGTAAGCACCATTCTAGCATAATCATTAACATTGATCAGCCGACGGTATACATTGATAGATCTATTGGACTGACAATCCCACCCGGATACGTGCCTCCTACCAAGGTTACGTGGGTGTTTGTTATCGCATAACATATTTATTGGGACCATAAGTGTATGGTATGTATCATTTTATAACAGTCAACAGGGTTGATTATGCACTCGATTTATTTCTAATATGTTCTCACATATGGGCTAGATGGCACATGAATTGCATAACATTTTATTCATTTATCATCAAAAACCTATGTAATTCTCACCAACTTATGTTGACCCAAAATACTTTCAAAATTAACATGTTTCAGGTAACAATGAAGCTGAGGCTTGAGTTAGCATGAGGATTTATCTTGAAGTTTATTTGAAGTTTTTTGAAGTTATTATTTGATGTTATGTATTTGAATTCTTAGACATTATTTCACATTTTGGATATTATGTTTGAATAAATTATTTAAAATTTATATTATACCATGTGCTACTGAAAACAATCATCAATACGTGGCACCCCGATGTTTCCGCCATCGGTTGGGGTGTTACAAGTTGTGCATTTGATGTTTTGGGAAAATATAGACAACTTGAGTTGTCTGGTTTCTTGCAAAAACAGGGGAAACTCTGCCCAAATTTTTACAAAATATGAGAAACATATCAAGCATTCGAATCTATACTTTTGTACAAAAACGCTACGTTTTACAAATGGACACTATCCCAATTTTTCGTGTCATAATAGAGATACGTGTACATAAAAATATAGTTATTAATATTTATATATATATATAAACATAACGGTACAAATATTAACCGGTCTTTGAAAACAAATTGAAACGCGAATCGAGTTACACTAGTAAAGTTTTCATTAGCCAAAAATGTTGCTTTAACACTAATTTCAAGATGCGACTTCGTATACCATATTAAGGTATTTATTTTCAATAACTATATACACACGCATACATTCGAACAACTAAACCAAGTACAATCGGTTCGTTAAGTCATACACACTTTAAGACGCGCATTCGTTCAATGCGAGTCTAGGTAGTTGAATAAACTATCTATACAATCGATTAATGAAACAAGCTTATTTGCATTAGCATTTAAGACATCATTTATTTGTAATAGGATACAAGAGTTCAATTAATCCAAGTTCAGACTTGTTGCTACTTGCTAGTACTTGCACAGTGAAATTCAGGTGAGTTTTACATAGCCCCTTTTCTATTTATCACCGTTTTTGGGGTGAAACATGTTACAACATCATTTATGCAATTCAATCAGCAATGTGTCTATGTGTTTTTCTATGTTGCATTATGTCTTGAACATGACTAGGGTAAGCACAATTCTAGCATAATCATTAACATTGATCAGCCGACGGTATACATTGATAGATCTATTGGACTGGCAATCCCACCCGGATACGTACCTCCTACAAAGGTAGCGTGGGTGTTTGTTATCGCATAACATATTCGAGTGAACCATGAGCGTATGGGATGTACCACATTATAACAGCCACAAGGGTTGATTATGCACTCGATTTACTTCTAGTATGTTTTCACATATGGACTAGACTTGCCATGACACATGAATTGCACAACATTTTTATTCGATTATCAAAACCTATGTAATTCTCACCAACTTTTGTTGACCCAAAATATTTTCAAACTTAACATGTTTCAGGTTATACTTGCATGAAGATTAGAGTTAATGCTTGAGGATGTGTATTTAGTATTATTCATTTCGATGTACAAATTTTTGTAGAACAATTGTATGTAATGTAATTAAATCAGTTATTGAAATTCATTATTTACCATGAGCTACTGAACAATCATTCATACGTGACACCTCGATGTTTCCGCCATCGGTTGGGGTGTTACAGATTGGTATCAGAGCCATGGTTATAGGGAATTAGGTTATTAGAAAAATAATCAAGACTATAACCTTAGGACTTTAACCAGTATTTGCTTCAATTACTTGTAGCTCTACCTTATCCTTATCTCTACCTCTATCCTCATTCTTATTCTTAGCCTAACTTGGTCTTGCCTACTCTCTTTCACTTACTTGCTACAATCCTAACGTACCCCTAGATTATTAAGGCAAATTCGTTGGGCTTAGATCTGATCTGTTTTGATAAGCCAATATTTTCGTTTATTCGGGGTTAAATATTTACAACCTTTGTGTTTCATTTTCATTTATACCCCCTCACTCTCGTATAAAATCTAAGTTTTGAATCTCAAAATTTTTACAATTCAAATATATTTTCTTCTTATATAATTCTCTCATTAGCTTAAACTTCATGAATCATTTCTGGATTTCACAATCCTAATTCATTTTACAAACTTATAATATTACCCATAAGTCTAATTATTTTTAACATCTAACTCAAATCATATGTTTCCCTTTACATCATACATAAATCTATCATCTTTGATGGCAAATTTTATTTTAAACTTCCCCCCCCCCCTACATTTTTTTTATGTGTATATATATATATATATATATATATATATTTTGAAAATACTATCAACCATAAAAGTTCATCATATTCAAGATTTTAAAATTCTTGTTCAAACTATCATCTCGTAACATGTTTATAAGAGATACTTTAGCACCAAAACTAAAGAGTACTGAATTTTGTCAAACTTTCATCACTTGGGAATTTCACAAACTATAACAAATAAATATATATTTTTCTTAAGAGTTTTATTTCCACAAACTTATTTGCTAAATTTCAAATTTTTATTGAACAATTTATTGGCGTAACAAATGATTTACGATAAAAATGTTTTAATCTATTAAGAATGACTTCTTTTATGTGTTACTCGAAGCTTATTATACAAAATGTCTGAACAAATTCTTGATTTTTTTTTGAAATCCGACATCGTGTTTAAGACTATGACTCATCGAAATATTTTGATCTAAATCAATTTAGTTGTACAATTTAATGACTTTTGTTTTATATACGAAACCAATTTAGAAAAATAAAAATCTTTTCATCCACAGGAACAAAATTTACCCTACAATTTTTCCATTGACACATACTTATTTTAAAACTTGTTCGAACTATTACAAATTTTTGGCAAATACCGCAATCATGTTTTCTCATACGCTTGTATCTAACTAATTATTCAAACCCCACGATTATTCTGCATGATCACCTTATTACTTGCGTCTTTTTGAAACCCTATAAATTAAACCCTTTATCAACCATTTACACGTTCACCATTTTTCACAACTTTGATTATACTTTGAGTTTCCATCATCTCTCAAAATCCAAATTCACACCCTTTACCTCCTCGAACATGAACTTGATCTCTACGATAACCACACTATTGAAAACTTAATTGTTCATTGCATCAAAACTTGAATATTAGTTATACATGAGGATTTGATATCTACCTGAACATTTGATTATTCATGATATTTGGAAGCATGGAAAATAAACCATTTGCTATAAACACATCTAAAGTCATTAACCTTGTCTAGGGCAACTCTATTGCAGCTCGCATGCTATACTTGATACTTGATGCATTTACCAACTTGCTTACATGTATGTATTATCAATTTGCAACTCATGTGTTAAGCCAAAAACAATTGTTACACTTAATCAAACAACTGGTAGAGGATGAAGTACTTGCTCAACAGTTAGTTGGCTACCAAACAACCTACTCAACGATTGGTAGAGGTCATCATGTCTTCCAACAGTCGGGAGAGGCCCTACAACCTGCTCAACGACTGGTGGAAACCTGCTCAACAATCGGTAGAGTCATAGAAGGACGCAAAACCCTAATGTAAGGTAAATTGGTGATTACGGTCCGGAACGTAATCATGAATTTACAGGTACGTTAAGGTAGTGTGAAATTCTATCAAGGTTTCGGTAGGTAACCAAATGTAAACTCTAGTTATCTGTAGTTCATTTAGTCAATCAACTCACACATAACACACCTCTTATCCAAATTATTCGAAACGGTTTATTCTATTCACGTCATGCTATAACCCAAATTTTCCAAACCACAATTGTTTTCACTTCTACCTGATCACCCTCAACCCTGTTTTTAAATAACTTCGGGACGAAGTTCCCAAAAGTAGGGGAGACTGTAACATCACGTATTTTTTTCCCCAAATTTATTTTGTATGAGTTAATAAAACCACCACCTTATCTATCTTATTAAATCTTGATATTATTTCAAGATATTTTAAAAGTGGTAAAAAATAAAATAAAATAATACATTCTTATTTCAGTAATAAATTTAAATTATTTAATTCGCCATTTAACGCGCTGTAACTGATAGTGTATCAGTTAATGGCACCTATCCATATAAATTTTAAACACGACTATAAATATATATAACAAATGTATAGTCTAAATTCCCGTTTTAAGTCGGTTTATATAAATAAATTCAACAAAATAACTATTTTAGCAGTTGAACAAGTTATGTAATTTAAACAAGACACGGTCAGTAACCGGCTCGTATACGCGGTACCCAACCACTTAACCTACCAAACCCTAACTATATAAACACCTAAACTCCTCTTCTTCACCTCATCTTCATCAACATAAACCCTAGCCCCCCATATCTTCTTCTTCACAATTACTTAAGTCTTCCCTATAAATCAACACCCCTCATCGATTCTTAGTATAGATGTATAGATAACAACTGAAACAATGCTTCGTTTTCATCATCATCATAATCACCAGTTCATAACCACCACTCAACCGCCTCTAACCTCATTCCCTCTCCTCTCCCTCAGATGCAGTGGCTGCCGCCGCCGCCGACCACCATATCAGCCACCAACAACCATCATCCAAGCCACCCTTACCCAATCTCTTCCTTTCCTACCCTCTCCTCCACGCGTACACCCTCCAGCCACCACTCCATAAACCGCCGCCAACAACCACCTTTTAACCTCCTGATAGCTCCCATCCCTCTACATAATGAAAACCGGACGGCCACCACCATGAATGGTGGTGGCGACGCTAGTTGAAGGACGCGATAAGGGAGACAAGCAGCCCGATTGGGTAGTTTTTGGGCCGGCCTTGATAGGGTCTGGTCCTGTGGTGGTCTCGTGGACGAGGTAAAGCAACGATAGAAAACATTTCTGGCGGTTGTTATTTCGGTTCGGAGCAGCAAGGGTTCGTTGGGAGTAGTGGTGCAGCGACGGGTCAGGGTGTTTGACAGGTTCAGATGGGTGTGTTGTCGTGACCGGCTATGGTCACAGGGACGGCTTGTTTTTCTGCTCGTGTAGACGAAGTTGGGTTTGAGTCTCGTTCTTATTGATTTTCTTGTCGGGTCATGAGTTCAAGTGGTTCGGGTGGTCGAGACACGAGTCAACATGTCAAGATTTTGGTCAACAGTCAACCACAGTCAAACCAGCCAAGAACTGGTCAACCGGGTCAGATTTGTCGAAGTTTAGATTCAGGCGCGTACGGGTCAGTTGCAAGCATGAGAACGAGAAGGTATATCGTGCGACGTTTCTTTGTTTTAATTATGTTGGTGTCAAAGTTATAATTATGTCGATAAAGATATTTCATTTGTGTAGAACGAATCGAACCGACCGTCTTGTGACTAAAAGTTCTTATTAATAACTTGAACGAAAATTTCTAACTTATGATATATTTATTTTCGCAAGTAAGAATCGAATGTCCAACTATATATGTATGAACACATATTGTTATATATAAATTCAAGCAAACATAATATTAGCGAAACATTTCGTTTATATACTTTAAAGGCTTAGCTTATGTCGTGTGTTTTGAAAATGGGCGATTTGGTATGTAATAATAACCGGCCTCTCGATTAGGCGAAGTCTATAATTACTTATACGTATATTTATACTATTAACATTATCCTCCAAGTTCAATACTAATCACTTTACTAGATTGTCTTCGGACTATTAAATAATAACTAACCTACACTTATACAAGCTATATTGTCGACTATCAAATCTTGGGATATAAATATGATACACGTCAAAATGTACAATTTAGTTGCTTATTATTGCTTTTGAAAGTAAACTATGTGTAGTGAAGTTGTGCATTTGATGTTTTGGGAAAATATAGACAACTTGAGTTGTCTGGTTTCTTGCAAAAACAGGGGAAACTCTGCCCAAATTTTTACAAAATATGAGAAACATATCAAGCATTCGAATCTATACTTTTGTACAAAAACGCTACGTTTTACAAATGGACACTATCCCAATTTTTCGTGTCATAATAGAGATACGTGTACATAAAAATATAGTTATTAATATTTATATATATATATATAAACATAACGGTACAAATATTAACCGGTCTTTGAAAACAAATTGAAACGCGAATCGAGTTACACTAGTAAAGTTTTCATTAGCCAAAAATGTTGCTTTAACACTAATTTCAAGATGCGACTTCGTATACCATATTAAGGTATTTATTTTCAATAACTATATACACACGCATACATTCGAACAACTAAACCAAGTACAATCGGTTCGTTAAGTCATACACACTTTAAGACGCGCATTCGTTCAATGCGAGTCTAGGTAGTTGAATAAACTATCTATACAATCGATTAATGAAACAAGCTTATTTGCATTAGCATTTAAGACATCATTTATTTGTAATAGGATACAAGAGTTCAATTAATCCAAGTTCAGACTTGTTGCTACTTGCTAGTACTTGCACAGTGAAATTCAGGTGAGTTTTACATAGCCCCTTTTCTATTTATCACCGTTTTTGGGGTGAAACATGTTACAACATCATTTATGCAATTCAATCAGCAATGTGTCTATGTGTTTTTCTATGTTGCATTATGTCTTGAACATGACTAGGGTAAGCACAATTCTAGCATAATCATTAACATTGATCAGCCGACGGTATACATTGATAGATCTATTGGACTGGCAATCCCACCCGGATACGTACCTCCTACAAAGGTAGCGTGGGTGTTTGTTATCGCATAACATATTCGAGTGAACCATGAGCGTATGGGATGTACCACATTATAACAGCCACAAGGGTTGATTATGCACTCGATTTACTTCTAGTATGTTTTCACATATGGACTAGACTTGCCATGACACATGAATTGCACAACATTTTTATTCGATTATCAAAACCTATGTAATTCTCACCAACTTTTGTTGACCCAAAATATTTTCAAACTTAACATGTTTCAGGTTATACTTGCATGAAGATTAGAGTTAATGCTTGAGGATGTGTATTTAGTATTATTCATTTCGATGTACAAATTTTTGTAGAACAATTGTATGTAATGTAATTAAATCAGTTATTGAAATTCATTATTTACCATGAGCTACTGAACAATCATTCATACGTGACACCTCGATGTTTCCGCCATCGGTTGGGGTGTTACAATATGGTCCTCACAAACCAGTAAATGTTAATCTTGAAACTAATGTCAAGGTCCCTAAGGACCCTAAAGAATATACAGATGATGATTTCCTAAAACTTGAGCTAGATGCAAAAGCATTCTCTATGTTGGCAATGGCTCTCCCAAATGAGATATACTCTGGCCTTTTACATTGTGAAAGTGCCAAAGAACTCTGGGATTGTCTTAAAGAACAGTTTGGAGGAACTGAAGAGGTGATTGCCAACACCAGAGAGATTTTAGCTCAACAATATGAAACATTTGCTCATATTAATGGGGAAACTTTAACTCAACAATTTGAAAGATTCTCCTCATTAATATCTGAGCTAAAGTTAAATGGTCAGACCTATACAACAGTGTCTATGCTACATAGATTTTTAAGGTCTTTACCAGACAAATGGGAAACATACTCCATTGTTTTAAGATCCTCACCAGATTTTAGCTCCCTCACTCTTACAAAACTCCATAGGAGATTACTTACTTTTGAGAGAGAAATTGATCAAAAGAAGAAATTACAATCATCTGGTAAAACTGCTGATGACTACCTACCAGGTAGTACAGCACTTTTGGGACAAGATTCACCAACTTGTTCCTATGGATCTTATGACAATATTGACATAACCACTGGGATCTCATCAGAAAGATCTTTCCCAGGTTATGACAATAATGACCAAAGTCAAACTGCTGATAATCTATGTTTTATCATGGATGATTTGAAAAACTTTAGCAGTGATGACTTAGAAGAAATGGACATATTACACCAACTGGCCATGCTAAGCATTAAAACTAACAAGTTTTATAAAAGGTCAGGAAGGAAATTTCCAGGATTGACCAGTAATACAAAAATTGGTTTTGACAAATCTAAATTAAGATGTCACAAGTGTCAGAAGTTGGGACACTTTGCTAGAGAGTGTAGAAGCTCTAGCTTTAACCAATCACAATCTGGAAATAACTATAACCCCAATTATAATAGGAATAATGGAACTCAAGGGAGTGCTCATTTTGTACAGGCACAAGCTCCTCAACAGCAATACATGCCACAAGTACAATATGTTCAAGTGCCTGCTCAACAGATGTAGAGCCAACAATCAATCCCTCCCTTTCCAGCTGCTCAACATCCTCCACAGCCTCAACAACCCTCTCAACAAAGTCTTTTCACCTCAGGGTATGTTGACTGGAGCAGTCTCCCTTTTGACACCACAGAGTGCAATCCTGATGCAGACAACAAAATGTTTGACATCAACTGGGGAGAACCAGACAATGGCAGAAAGAACTTTGCCTTAATGGCATTTGAAGGCTGTACTTCAAAATCTGCATTGTCACAGGTATCAAAATAATCTTTGACAAAACTTTGCTCAAATTCTTGCAAAGAAACTTTTGCTCTCATAAGAGAGACAAATCTGCACTTACAAAGTAAAGCCAATGATTTAGAAAGAAAATACACACAGATAAAATGTGATTTAGAAAGAAAACTGTGTGCTAAAACAAAAGAAGTTTCTAAATTAACTGACTCAGCTATTGAAACCCAAGCACAAATTAAAATCATGCTAAATGACCTGGGAGATGTCAGACAAGAGCTTGCTGACACCAGGATCACATGTGAAAAATGGGTGGAATCTTGTAAGGGGTATCAATTATTGCTAAACAAACAAAGTGCTTCAAATGTTAAGTTTGGCATAGGATACCATCATGTTGAAACACCAACAGATTTTTCTTCCAAAACTACTGAAGATGGGAGAAGAATTGTTTCAAATGAAACTTCTGAAGGGAAAGAGTGCACATCTTTCCATGAAAACTTTCTAAACAGAAATCCTGGCATTTTTAAAGAAAGTACTTCAGAAGTATTAACAAAATCTGACAACAAGCCATCAGTAGTTTCATCTACATCAGGAGTTGAGACCCTGAAAACTACTGATGAGCAAAATCTCTTCACAAATGTCAGAAATTTGCCTTTAGATAAAAAACAAAAGGCAAAAGAGTGTGAAATTTGTGGTCTGTTCAACCACAAAACTGAATTTTGTAGATACAGAAAAGGAATTCAGTTCAATCAAAAGATTAAACAACAGGTTGAGGGAAATCAAATCAGAAATGATTATGAAAGAATCTTTAAACCCAAGAAACAACAACCTGAAAACACCTTTTCTCAGAAAAAGATAAAATCTCAACCAAAATCTTTTTCTCAAAATTCTTTGTCAGTAGTTAGACCTGTATCATCAGCAGTTTCACAAACTGCTGAGATACAAAATCTAATGAACATGGTACAACTACTGATGACCAAGGTTGATGGTGGTCCTGAAAAGGATACCACCATGGTTCTTAATGAAAAATCCATTGCCAAAAAGATATGGATTTCTCAACCTGGTCAAGAACAAACTGTAACTGTTCTCAAGAGCAAACCCAAAGCCAAACAGGCTTGGGTTCCTAGATCTAACTAATTTGCTTTTATGCGCAGAGAGTTTCCAGGGGCTTAAACAGCATATGGTATGTTGATAGTGGAGGCTCTATGCACATGACTGGATGCAGATACCTGATAAACAACTTTATCAGCCAAAGAGAAGGATCTGTATCCTTTGGGAACAATGCTAAGGGATATGTGCTAGGACATGGCAATGTCTCCTCTGGCAAAATACAGTTTGACAAGGTCAATCTGGTGAAAACCTTGAATACAACTTGCTGAGTGTGTCACAAATGTGTGATAAAGGATATTCTTCCTTTTTCACAAAGACAGCATGCAAGATCATCTCACCAGAAGGCCAGAAGTTGATAGAGAAGATCATTGAATATCATACTTTGCTGATTGCCAAAAGATGTGGCAATGTCTATGCAGTGGACATTGAGAAAGACAAAGTATTGAACAACACTGCATGTTTCTTCTCAAGGGCATCAACTTCAGAAACAGATCTCTGGCACAGGAGACTTGGCCATGTGAACTTTAAAACCATAAATAAAGTCACAAAAATGGGCTTGGTCAGAGGTCTACCTTTGAAAGTATACCAGTGTCAAGAACACTGTGTATCCTGTTTAAAGGGAAAACAACATAAGTCCTCCTATAAGTCTATTGAAGAATCAAAAACAACTGCATGTTTTCAACTACTCCATATGGACTTATTTGGACCTGTCAAGATTATGAGCCTTGGTAAGAAGAAGTACTGCTTAGTCATCATTGATGACTACTCAAGATTCACATGGGTATTCTTCTTATTCTCCAAGGATGAGGCTGCTGAAATCATCAAGTTCTTCATTCTACAAGTAGAGAAACAATATTCTCTATCTGTCAAAACCATTAGAAGTGACAATGGGACAGAGTTCAGGAACAAAACTCTGGATGAATTCTGTTTGTCTAAAGGGATTATTAGACAATACAGTGTTCCCAGAACTCCTGAACAAAATGGTGTAGTAGAAAGGAAGAACAGAACATTAATAGAAGGAGCAAGAACAATGTTAGCTGATTCTGGACTGCCCTTGTACTTTTGGGCAGAAGTAGTTAACACATCATGTTATGTTCAGAATAGAGTTCTTGTGGTCAAGAGACATTCCAAGACTGCCTATGAAGTTCTTCATGGCATGAAGCCCCTTATCTCCTTTTTCAGGGCTTTTGGGTGTCAATGTTTCATCTTGAACATCAAGGAATCTATTTCAAAGTTTGCTGCCAAAGTTGACTCAGGTTATTTTCTTGGTTACTCTTCAACTAGAAAAGCCTACAAGGTTTTTAATTCTCACACCAGGATAGTAGAAGAAACATTGAATGTCAAGTTCAATGAGTCAAAACACACTCTTATTCCAGCACATCCTGCTGAACTCTTTGACCTTGACAACTTCCACTTTGGACCTGAAAAGACTGTTACTCCCTCCAAACCTACTTATTATGGTGATCAAAGGTTTGAAGATGAGGATCCTACACCATGGACTCCTCAAACAGTCATTAAGTCAACTTCAACACCATCAGAAGTTTCTCAAACTTCTGATCCAACAAATACTGAAGGCCAAACTCAAACATCTGCTTCAGCACCTACAACTACTGAAGAAGCTAAAACTGCTGAACCAGATATTATAGACCTCAGTAGTTTGTTTGAAGAACAAGAGCCACCTACACCTGTCAGTGGTTTACAACAACTGATTGAACACAGAGATCATCCACTTGATCAAGTCATGGGTGATATAGCTTCAGGTGTTCTTACCAGAAACCAGCTCTCCAACTTTTGCCTATTTTCAGCCTTTATTTCACAGTTGGAACCAAAGAAGTACCAGGAAGCCCTCAAAGACAATAATTGGGTGCAAGCTATGCAAGATGAACTGCTTCAGTTCAACAAGCAACAGGTCTGGGAAATCTGTCCCTTACCTCCAAACAAGCAACCAATTGGCACAAGATGGGTTTTCAGGAACAAACAAGATGAAGCTGGTATGATAATCAAGAACAAGGCAAGACTGGTAGTTCAAGGGTACTCTCAAGAAGAGGGGATTGACTATGATGAAACCTTTGCTCCAGTTGCAAGGCTTGAGGCCATCAGGTTATTTCTGGCCTATGCCATTTCCAACAAAATTAAAGTTTATCAAATGGATGTAAAAAGTGCATTTTTGTATGGAAAAATAAAAGAGGAGGTGTATGTCTGTCAGCCACCTGGGTTTGAGGATCCTTCTCATCCTGAGTGGGTGTACAAACTGGACAAAGCTCTTTATGGGCTCAAACAGGCTCCAAGAGCCTGGTATGATACACTATCCACCTTTTTACTCAAAAATAACTTTACAAGAGGTGCCATTGATAAAACTCTTTTCATTAAACATGTTGGAAATCATGTCTTACTTGTTCAAATTTATGTTGATGACATCATTTTTGGTTCAACAAACACAAAACTGTGTGATGATTTTAAGAAACTCATGCAATCAAAATTTGAGATGAGTACCATGGGAGAACTGCAGTACTTTCTAGGACTGCAGATCAAGCAACAAACAAATGGAACTTTTATACATCAATCAAAATATGTTAAAGAATTATTGAACAAATTTTCTTTAAATGACTGTAAATCATGTTCCACTCCCATGACACCAATCACACAAGTTGAACCTGATGATCAAGGAAAACAGGTTGATCAAACCATGTACAGATGCATGATAGGTTCCCTTTTATACTTAACTGCTTCTAGACCAGATATTATGTTTTCAACATGTGTCTGTGCTAGATATCAATCAGCACCAAGGGAATCACACCTTATAGCAGTCAAAAGAATTTTCAGATATCTGAAAGGAACTCCAACACTTGAAATTTGGTATCCTGCTTCAATCAATACCAAGTTATCAGCTTTTTCAGATAGTGACTATGCAGGGTGTAAGATGACAAGAAAGTCAACATCTGGTGGTTGTCAATTCCTGGGTAACTGTCTAGTGTCATGGCAATCAAAGAAGCAAACATCTGTTGCAACTTCAACTGCTGAAGCTGAATACATTGCAGCTGCAAGTTGTACATCACAGATACAATGGCTCCAATATCAACTTCTTGATTATGGAATCAAAGAGACCAAGACACCTTTGTTTGTAGACAGCAAATCTGCCATTAGCATCATTCAAAATCCGGTACAGTTCTCAAAAACCAAACATATTGAGATCAGGTACCATTTCATAAGAGATTGCTATGAAAAAGGCAAGATTGAGGTGAAGCATGTAGCAACAGCTAATCAAATAGCTGACATCTTCACAAAACCCCTTGACACATCAACATTTCAGAAGTTAGTATCCATGCTTGGGATGCTAAATTTGTAAGTGTTTATTTTCTTATTTTGCAATTTTTCATTTTTCACTTACAAAACAGACAAAAAGTCTGAAACAAAACTTCTGAAAAGAGAGAAACTACTGATGAACAAACATCAGTATGGGGATAATTTCTGAAAAGTGTGTAACTTCTGATAAAATAAACTTCAGAAGTTATGAATAAAAGTATTTATAAAAACATTTCTCATCAGCTGTTAAAACTACTGAAGAGGAAAATGGGAACTACTGATGAAGTAATCCTTCATCAGCAGTTTAAGTCAAAAGGGCAAATCTGACTTTTCCCATCATCAGAGGTTTGACCTAATCAGTTTAAAACCTCTGATAAAAAGATTTTTAACCAAAGGCGGTTCAAAAACTTCTAATAAAGAAGATTCAAGCGGTTAAAACTTCTGATAAATACCTTTTTCTCCACACTTATCCTTTCAAACTCAAAATATCCCTCCTTCTCTCTCAAAAACTCTCTCAATAACCTAAACCTGCAAATCAACTGTTCGATCAAAACCCAAACCACATGGCTCTAGTTCTAAAGCAGGGACACAATCAAAGGGCCTTTCTTGAAAAACAAGAAGGCTGGTCCCAATACGATGAGATCATTGATCTTGTCGTAAAATCCCAATATTTTACTGCTCTCACAATAAACCCACCAATTCACACTGAAACTCTGAATGAGTTCTGGGCAAATGCTGAGACGGTGACGGCGGATGATGAAGTCATTTCCCTCAACTCAAGAATAAAAGGGAAACCACTGACCATCACACCGGCCACACTGGCAACAAGACTGGGTCTGGATGATGTAACTGCCCCTGACCATGTTGCTAATTCTGATATTCACCTAACCATGACTGAGTGTGGTTATCAAGGTACTCTCTCCCATGCTACAATCTTCAAAAAATATTTTGAACCAAAATACAAGCTTTTGTTTCATTATATTATTATGTGTTTGAGTCCAAAAACAGGGTCTTATGACCAGATGCCCTCCACTTTTCAACCAATATTTCATTCCATTGTGAATGAAACTAAATTCAGGGCATCAAAACTATTTTTCAATGAGTTGGTGTTACATCACAATAATACCAAGAAAAAGTTTTTGTTGTACCCAAGGTTCATTATGCAATGCATAATAGGGGAACTGGGTAATGAGGTGCTTGTGGGAAAATTTTCAACTTTAAATCCTTTAACATCACAAGCATACTCAAGGCATAACAAACCGGCTGCCTGGCCAGAAGATGATCAGGGAGAACAACAACAAGTCCCCCTGAAGCCCACATCTTCCAAACTCACACCACCAAAAGCCAAAAAGCCCAAGCCAACAAAGACAAAAACCCACCAACCCAAAAGAAAAGCTGTTCAGGAGATTGAGATGCCTGAACATGCTCATGAGCAGTCTGCTCTTCAAATAGGTGAGACTGAAACACCCTCTCAGTCTCATCCATCTCAAACCCCACCAAGAGCACCCATAACCATTTTATTCAAAAGAAAAAGACTTAGAAAAACTATTGAAACACACTCTTCTTTTGAAACTGCTGAACAACAAAATTCACCTATTGCCCAAACTACTGAACCAACCCCACAAATTTCTGAACAAGAGGCAATAGAAATTGCCAAACTTCTCTCTGGGCTAAAAGAGAAGGTCCCATCTGATTATGTCAGTCCCCTACAACCACAACAAACAGGGGACATAACCACTACATCAGACATGGATGTGGACATCTCTAGCCCTATCCCAAGAGATGAGGGTGGACCAGAGTCTTTAAGCCCAATTTTAGAGACTCTTGGGGCATCTGAGGCTGCTACTACTCAGTTACCACCCAGTGGTGGATCTGAGGATAGAAGTAACATAGCTAAGACCTCAGATGTGGCAACTACTGATGAAGGCTTAATGCCTGAAGTAGGAAATCCTCAGAACTAAGAACAAGAGGTTCATGAGAGAACTGAGTTGGGCTCAGCTCATGATTTAACTGAGACAGTCCTCATTGAGGGCAACATCAGGGATTCAGATGATTCCATTAATTTGGATGATGTTTCAAAAACACAAACTACTGAATTGACGGCACATTATGAAGGTCCTGTTTCAGGGGTATCCAGGCTCAAGAAGCCAGTCACCCCTGCACAGGTTAAAGCCCACTCAATCCCTAAAACCCCTAGAGTGGCATCCTCTGTACAACATGAGGATCTCCCAAAAACACCCCCTTCACAACAAATGCCTACCCAATTCCCTGGGCAAACAAGCATAGACCTGAACCAGCTATGCAGCCTAGAGGGTCCCCTGTACCACATGATGAATAATCTCATCAGAAATCACTTCCAAACATACACAGCTAACTTGGAGCTGTCTATCAAGAATCAATTTGGAGTGATCAAGACCAAGATGAATGATCTGTCCAACAAAATAGACTTCAACAGCAACCAGATTGCTCATCTTCAAGGACAATTCTCCCAACCCTCAACTTCAAAAGTTAAACTTGATGAATCGTGCTCAAAGTGGTTTAGTAAAAACTAACTAAATTAACCTAAACTAGACACTCTAAGTTTTAAATTTATAACCTAAGACTCTCTAAACCTAAACCACACAACCGGCAAGTGTACCGGTCAGTGCAGTATAGCTAAAGTAAGTCCGAGTATCGAACCCACGAGACTCTACTAGAAAACGTAAACTAGACTCGATTACTTATCTACAAACTGACTTAACAATGTTTTATTGCTTAAAGGGGGGTTTTCTAACAAACTAATTGCAAATAAATAAAATAAAATAAAACTAAAATAACTAACACAAACTGGGAACTAGAATTCGGATCAGGTGATGGGAAGGCACTACCTAGGCTAGAATCCTACACATGAATGATAAATTTCTAATGGTCATGGAACTGGTGTGGAACCGGGATCTTAAAATACTAAACATCAAGAATAGACTAGACACCCTCGACCCTTCTCAAGGGGAAACCCTAGAATACTGTTGTGCTGTTAAACCACCGGTTGAGAGGTTACCCTCACAGGCTTACCTACTCGAATCTTAAAGTACCCGCTAGACAGTCTACCTCAAAGCGCGAAAGTCACAATACACCCTAAAGTGCAAGGGGTAACTACAATATTTCTGATAAGACTTGGCCTACAAGGAATGCTAGGGAAACTAGGAAGATCTTCTCACAAAGCCTCTAGAACTAGCAATTTAACACCCTAGACAGACCAACAATCTCGCACCTCACAGCTATTGAGAATTGGTAGAACACTTAGAATCATCTAACTAACAATTACAACTCCTATGGATAACCTGCAGAAATTAACCATAAACTAGTTGCTAACACCCAGTCCGCAACCTAACCCGCATTCATACATGAAAGACATTCACAAAAACGCAAGTAGAGTTTATAAAAATTAATTAAACAAAACTAAATATGCATATACATCAAACCAGAAAATAAAGAGTTCTTTACTTTAAAATTCAACCCACAACCAAAAAGTTCTAAGACCAAAAGAAAATAAATCAAACATGTGCAATCATCTTTAACCTAGGTAGCGAAAAGGTCTAGCCAATAAAAGGCATGATAAAATCAAAACAAATAAAACTAAACATATTCATGGCGTTCATAACGGGTTAGAATAAATAAATAATAAATATTGAATTAGAACCGACCCGTGCTGGCACCTATGCCTCAACCCTTCACCTCCTTCTCTCTTTTTCTTCAAAGAATAATATGGTGCTTCCTTCCCAAACTTCGCTGCTCTCCTCTCTAGAAATAATAATCTCCTCGATGCCGCTGCCTTCTTCCAATAATATTTTACCCTCCTAGAATTTCTTTTAATGTGCGCCGCCCTCGATGTAATGTGTTCTTCACAATTAATGTTTGCCTCAAAAAGGCTTTTCTTTGTTTTGGGCTTGGGTTAACCGACCTAAGGTCATGTTTTTATTATTTTTTTTTCTTTTTACTTTATTATTATTATTATTATTATTATTATTATTATTATACTATTAATATATATAGTATTATAACTCCGTGCTTTAAACTTGGGTGCTCTTGACTTGACCAAAGTTGCTCGTTTACGCTCCAACGTCCATGAACACCTATAAAATACAAAGTAAATACATAAGTACTAAAAACGACGCAAAACTAATAAAAATCTACAAAACGCTAAATAAATAAAATAGACCGGTACAAGCCTAAAACTAAAAAAAACAATATCTAAATGACTCGAAAATTATACAAACTTTACACTGGAAATAGATGTATTTTACAATACATCAAATCCAAAAAGGGGGAGAAGATCAGGGAACCTAAGGAGTCATTCCAAGCCAGGATAAGGGCAAGAGTGGCCATCCTTGAAAGAGATCAAAAAGATCAGGCCAGGAAAGAAAAACTGGCCAAACAGTTTGGTGTCTCAGTAGAAGAGATTGAAGCAGCAGAAAAAGAAGATGAGACCCAAACATCTGAAGAATCCCTAAGGCTCAATGAAGAAACTTCTGATGGCAAAAGTTCTGATGAAGAATCAGAAAGTACTGAAGACAATCCTTCAGTAGTTGACAAACCATCAGCAGTTGTCAACCCATCAGAGGTTAACACTTCCAAACCTCAAACTGCTGACCCTTCCAGAACAACTGCTCCCATTCAACCAACATCTAATCCTATCAGGCCTACAACTGTTACAACAATGACTGTACTAAACCCTTCTCCCATCTCTCAATCAGCTGAATTATTAGAGAAGAGCTTAGTTGCAGCCAACAAGAAGGCCAGAGAAGATCTGATCTGGAAAACTCTGGAAGAAAGGGATGATCTAGATTTAAGCCATGAAGAAAAACTTCAGGCTTATGAGGCTGAACTACAAAGGCAGGCTAGCCTTGATGAGATTGCTGAACAAGATAAAAGACAACAACTGGTGTCTTACATTACCAAGAACAGCAAGACTAAAGCCTATACACTCAAAGGACTCTCTATGCAAGAGCTGACAAGAAGGGCACAACTGCTTGCAGATAAAATGGCCACTAGCAAAGAAGGAAAGGCCAAGAGAGCCCAGATAATAGAAGAATTAGTAGCAGAGGGCTATGGTTCAAAAGCCTCAGTATCCAGATGGAAAGAAGAAAAACTAATGGATACTTACAGAAAATACTTGGCTGCCAAGGCTGCAAATCCAGAGAAGTTTCAAACTGCTAATCCTTCAAGATCAGTAGTTAGAACTTCTGGTGTATCAAGAAGACCTGCTACTCAGAGAAAGAAGGCAGAGGACAATGTCAAAACTGACTTCAAAATGGTACTACTTGAAGGAAGTTCAATAGTCCATTCAGATTTTGACATTGAGGAGAAACCTCTGTTAACACAATTCAGGGATCCTTCCACTTTTGCCTACCAAATACAAAAGACCATCAAAGAAAAGATGCATACCAAGGTAGTGACTGAACACCATCTCCCAACTGTTCAGATGCCTGATATGCAACAACAACAAGGAAGAGACTCCCACCTGAGGTTAACTGAAACAGAAGACATCCAACACTCAGGACCATCAACCCAAGGGACAAGTCTGGTTCCCTATTCTTCTGACTTTAACAAGTCAAAGATTCCTATCATCAGATGGTCACTTACTGATAACAACTCAGTATTATTGACAAGAAGAGACCTCTCAAGCAGGGCTTACAAGAAGATCAGTGATCTGAAGAAACTGTCAACACAAGACTTGCTCACAATTCAACATCTGGAACCACAGAGAGGATCTCTATCTGATGGTCAGTTAAACCAGCTCAAGAACACCATGTACAAAGAGATATGGAAGATTGTTCAAGACAGAAGAAAAACATAAGGAATTAGTAAGGTTTTGGCTTCATCAATCCAGGGGGAGATTGTTAGGACAAAGAGGATTGGTGAAACCACTTTTGGAAACCTTAGTCTAATTCACTTCTGTCATTTTGGCTAAGTATAGAAGTACTGAAAAGAAAACAAAGAACTGCTGAAGAGAAGATAAGAGAAGTGCTGAAGAAGAAACTTCATCAGAAGTTCTGAAGTCCAAACCAGACAAGTTCACTTCAGAAGTACTGAAGACAAACTACTCATCAGTAGTTTGTCATTCATCAGCACTTAGCATCAGATATTTTCCACCGCCTTTTGCATCAGTAGTTTTATTGTTTATTATTACTTTTAGCTGTATTTGTTTGTTTCAATGTTGCAACTTGTGCAACTTGTTTCTGTTGTTTCTGTACTTGCTTTTTGGGCAAGATACATGTATGTAAACGTCTATAAATAGGAGGCTTCAACCTTCTATTTTAGATATTGCTTTTAATAGAAAAATCCTTCAAACACTATCACTGTTCTATTCCATTTCTGTATTTATTGTGAATCTGTCTAAGTATCTAATTCTCATTTACTGCTTAGATTCATAATAAATACTTGTCATTTATTAGTTTCAATCATCAAGGGGGAGTAATAACTCTTCCTTAGTATAAAAAGTGTTGCTTTAACTTATACATTCCGCTGTGCTTATTATCTGATATACAAGGGCTTGCTAAACACTTAAGTGTCAAGATAGCAAGTTCTTACTTTGCAAAAAGAGCAAACTGATCCAACATTAAGAACATTCAAAATCTCAGAACCTACAAATCAATTCAGATCCAGTCAAAATTAATGTAATAAAAAAACAAATATGTGATTAATAGTAATTATACCTAGATGTTCGTGACCGAGTAATTAACATTGGCGGCCGACAATTGTGTGTGAGGGCTGTTTAAGTGGAAGCCTAATGTGGGTTTATATATATATATATATATATATATATATATATATATAGGGGAAAGGGAAAAGAGAAACCTTCCAAAATGAGAAAACTCATGAAACCCTAACTAGTGGACCATAATGCTCCACATCACCCATTAATAAATGTATTATTTTATGCCTTGAGGGCTATATTAGTAATTTTGCTTTTCCCCCCATTTAAAAGTTTGAATTCTTTATTCTCCCTCCTATATAAACAACTCATCTCTCTCTCTCACACACACACTCTCTCTCTCTTCTCTCTCTCTAACAATCCAGGATGAAGCTTTAATGTTTTGCATCACCATTCCAAAGTGATCGCTGTCCTTGTTCCTACGCCATATTATCCAAGGTATGTTCACATTCATATATAATATTTTATTCTTTAGTTTAATTAAACTTTAAGTAACATAGCCACTTATGATTCTAATCCGGTTTCCTACGTTAAACAAACAGATTCGACCGAGATCTCAGGTGGCGAACCGGAGCCGAAATCGTCCCAATCCACTGCTTGAGCTCGAACAGCTTCCGAATTACCAGGTATGTAATTAATCACACATTTTTTTTTCAATGTTTTCATAAAATAGAGGGTTAGAGGGTTGGTTGAGGGGATAGTGATTTTGAATAAAAAAAAAAGAAGATTAATATAATAATATTATTATCAAAATAAGAAGTTTATTCAATGTTTTCATAAAACAGAGGGTTAGAGGGTTGGTTGAGGGATAGTAATTTATGATATGTAAACATCTTTTAATGATTGTGGTCACGTTTGAATTGTCATACTGTAGTTGAGTTTGCTCATTTGATGCTAAAATTACTGTTGAAATTCTTTTGCAAGTTTCTGCGTTTGTGGATGTAGACCAGGTATTTGATTATATGTCTCAACCAAACTTCTTACTAAAATATCTTCATTTTTTGTAATTGAAACCATCAAAAAAGATTATTTTTTTTGGATGATTGATTATGGAAAACCACTAATATAATATAAAGTCATTTAGGTTTAGAACATAATAAAAACCATCGAAAATATATTATGGTTTCTGTGTTTAGTTAGACTGTTACGTGTGTAGCATATCTTTTTTTCAAAAATATATTATGGTTTCTGTGTTTTAGCATATCAAACTCTGTTCTCTGTTCACTGCAGATTAGACAAGTGTTGTCTGTGTTTTTCCTGTTACACATGTAATACTCGTGTGTTCTTGCACCATGCCTGTCTATTTTTTTTTCTTTTTATCATGTATGAGTTTTTTTATGTTACCTATGTCTTATTTACAGAAGAAATGCCCCCTGTTTGAAAAATGCCCCCTGTTTGTTAAATTCTTTTTCTGATATATTATAATAATCAAGTTTAGACTTTTGATGTGGCTGTTTTTGTAATTGAAACCATCAAAGACATATCTTTGTGTTTAGTTAGACTGTTACGTGTGTAGCATATCTTTTTTTCAAAAATATATTATGGTTTCTGTGTTTTAGCATATCAAACTCTGTTCTCTGTTCACTCCAGATTAGATAAGTGTTGTCTGTGTTTTTCCTGTTACACATGTAATACTCGTGTGTTCTTGCACCATGCCTGTCTATTTTTTTTCTTTTATCATGTATGAGTTTTTTTATGTTACCTATGTCTTATTTACAGGAAAAATGCCCCCTGTTTGAAAAATGCCCCCTGTTTGTTAAATTCTTTTTCTGATATATTATAATAATCAAGTTTAGACTTTTTATTAATCTTTTTTTGTAATTGAAACCATCGAAAAAGATTTTTTTTGGATGATTGATTATGGAGTCATTTAGGTTTAGAACATAATAGTAAAATAATAGTAAATTTTCTGAGTGTAATCGAAGACATATCTTTGTATAATCTTTGTGTTTAGTTAGACTGTTACGTGTGTAGCATATCTTTTTTTTCAAAAAGATATTATGGTTTCTGTGTTTTACCATATCAAACTCTGTTCTCTGTTCATTGCAGATTGGATAAGTGTTGTCTGTGTTTTCCTGTTACACATGTAATACTCGGGTGTTACGTGTGTAGCGTATCTGTTTTGTAGTCAAAGTTTGCTTTCTATACCAGCAAAAAATGGATGCTGGGTGCAGACTACAGCAGTTTGTATGTGTTTCCAGAAAAAACCCTGTTACACATGTAACAATCGTGTTTTTTCCACCTTTAGTCATAGATTATTTTTTTTTGCTTTTTGCAGCATTAGTTTTTCTCTGTTACCTATATGTTTTTAATAGAGAGTAGTTTTTTTCCCCTGTTTCATATTTCCAATGTCAACACTTAATCTGCTATAACATACGTTACAGGTCCTGTTTTTTGTCAAAGCATGGATTCCAAGCCCAACACTCCGCCTTGGGAGGTTTTTGAGGGCCGTGACCATCTCATCCCAATTGTACACGAGCCACCTCAAAATGAACCGGACATTGCAATTGTACCTGAACCACCCCCACCGGTTGATTTGGTCATCCCTCCTGTCGCAGCCGAACATGAACCCGCCCCCCCCCCCCCCCCCCCCGTTGCCCCGGACATTCCGCCATTAGAACCTGTTATATCCGTAGTGCAGGCGGACGATGGGTTTGAAAGTGACGAAGATTTTGATTGGAATGCGGCCTTTGATTACGTCTTCCTCGAAGAATATCCGCCACCAGAAGACTATATGACACCGGAGGATGATGTGCATGATGTAAATCACACACCTGAATGGGCGGTTGGTTATGAATCAGACCTAGGGGCTGAATATGAAGAACCATATGAACCTAAACTTAACAAACCCGTGTTGCCGTTCACGTATCCGGGAGGTGGGCGTATTAGGGCTGAATGGGAGGGTATAGGTTATACTGAGGAACAGTGGGCTTTTTATGCAAAGTATGGTTATCGGATGCCGTCAGCTACTGTTGGTTGCAGTGCGGGATGCCGGGGTTATTGCATGCATGGTGGGGTATGAATCTTTAATTGTATGTTTTGTTGTTGATACAGTTTCATTGTAATATATTTCTTGACTAGTATGTTTTAGGCGGATGAACAATATGATGTATCGCTTTTTTTAGTAGTATGTTTTCTGCAAGTTTTTTGTAATGTAATGCAATGTAGTACTAATTTCACATGAATCTTAAAAGTAGTGAATATCAAAAAATAACCATATGGACCTTTCGTTACGTATGCAACAACTCTGGTGCTGGTACAGTAAAACCAAAACAAACATGTTGTAATAAAAAAATTAACAGGTTAGGATTTTTCTAAATTAATATAAAACTATCGTGACGGATTTTACGTACGTAACACTGCGTATGTTACATATGTAACTCGGGCATCTGACAATTTATATAACAATGTGAAAAAAGTAAGAGAGAGATGATGTGATGGGGGTGTCATATCAGCTTTTGTCAGTCTCTTTTTCAGAAAAACCAAATTACCCTATTACCCTTTCTTGTCCTTTATCACATATTTAATTAAATTAATATTATAGAAAAAATGGTGACCATAGATTAAATGGATGGATGGCTAGGATTTAGTTTGCAAGGTTTACTCATTTTGAAGGGTTTTTATTATAACCATCCCCTATATATATATATATATATATATATATATATATATATATATATATCTAGCATTCAAAAAATATTCAAACTATAATCGAACACGAGTTACCTTCTATGAAAACACAAGCCTTTTCCGCTGGACCATTTGTTTACGTTGTTTATGGATTCCATGATATTATATCTATGGGTTCCCTCTAAATTTTTTTTATATATAATTGCTATTAAAATTTCAAAACTCAATGGGTTCTCGAGAACCCGTAACAATCTATATAGATCCGCCCCTGACAGTATGCATGCTTAAGAACCCATAAGACTCAGATTTTATATGGTTCACATACGTCAAAAAAGCTTTCAAATTCCCTGCATCTTTTATAAATTTAACGAATAACCCGTCAACTTTAACAAAATTATCTTTTTCGGTTTTTCCTTTTAACCAATTTACACTAAAACCCCTTAAGTTTATTAAAATTAATGGCACCCTTGCACTTTATTCAATTTTTTTCAATATGTTTAATTATTTTTCATTTAATATAATTAAACCTAAGTTTTACATTTAGACGTGTTTACTTAACATTCTAAGTTTCATATTTTTATCGTTGTTTCAACATCATTTTTTTCTACAGTTGAATATATTATTTTCTGAATGATTGCAAATCTCATTGATAATGTGAGAATATATAATACAGGATACAAATCTACATCTACATCTACATCTACACTATATAATAAAAGAAAACACATGAGGGACACATGGCACTCCCTCATGAATTCTCTCATTTTATTATTTAACTTAATACAATAAATTCAAATTTAATTATAATAATTGATTTGCAAAAGCATATTATAAATTTATTAAAATGAATTTTATTAATTATATTAATAATCATAGTTGTAACTAAAATCATTAATAAAAGAAAACACATGAGGAACACATGACACTCCCTCATGAATTCTCTCATTTTATTATTTAATACAATAAATTCAAATTTAAATATAATAATTGATTTGCAAAAGGATATTATACATTTATTAAATTGAATTTTATTAATTATATTGATAATAATAGTTGTAACTGAAATCATTAATAAAAGAAAACACATTCTTTTTTTTATAATACAGTAAAATTGAACCAATAAATGTCATTATGTTTAAGGACCTTGACGTTAGAAAAAAAATGATCATACACTCAAGGTTAGAAATACTTTGGCTTTGGAATAAACTTGATGTCAAATTCCAAAATGAACAATACTCAATTAGGATGGTTTAATGGACGAGGAGATACTTTTAAATTAATTTCATTTTTTATATTCTAGCCTAAACAGATTTACCTTTATTACTCTTTTGATTTGTTTGTTTTGTTGTACCTGCAGTCTAATAAGGTAATAGCCACAGTATGGAAGATACATTTTAGAATGTTTGAAAAAGTTTTATGTGAATAAAAATGTTTTTTACAATAAATCATTTAGGGGCTGATGAATATTTAATATTTTTTTTCGGTTGTAAAGGCAACTTTTTTTATTTTAAATAAAATATGTAATCTAATGTTTCTTAATTATATCTTAAATTTATATATAATATATATAATTTAAATTGTTCAACCCGTGTATCACATGGGTACATAACCTAGTCAGAAATATGGAAATAGTATCTCCTCATTAATAGGACATAAACTATACAATTATACATATACAATCTTATTTACTAACAAACCCCTGCAGTTTGGGCCGTAGCCGAACGAAGGCACAAACTGGATCCGAATCGTGTAAACAGCTACTTGGATAGACCTTTGGTGAAGATGTCGGCATACTGGTAATCGGTGGGCACGTGGAGAACGCGGACTTCACCAATGCGAACCTTGTCGCGAACAAAATGAATGTCAAGTTCAACATGTTTAGTTCGTTGATGTTGAACATGATTCTGTGTAAAATAAATAGCCGATATGTTGTCATAGTAGACAAGAGTGGCTTGCTTGACTGTTATGCCGAGCTCGAGCAAAAGGTTGCGAATCCAACTTGTTTCAGCAACATCGTTGGCAACACCACGATATTCAGCTTCAGCACTTGAACGGGCGATGGTATGCTGACGCTTTGAGCTCCACGAAACAAGATTATCCCCTAAGTAAATACAGTAACCAGAAGCGGAGCACCAGGAATCTGGGCACCCACCCCAATCCGCATCCAAGTATGCCGTGAGCGAGAGGGATCGAGATGGGCTGAAATGATGGCCAAAATCAAGCGTTCCTTTGATGTAGCGAAGGATGCGCTTGAGGAACTGAAAGTGGGGTTCCCATGGATCATGCATAAAGAGTGGCATCAACAACCTGTTGAACTACATATGAGATATCCAGGTGGGTGATGGTCAAGTACTGTAGGGCACCAGCAAGACTGCTGTAAAGAGTGGCATCAACAACTAGAGATTCAGAGGAGGCACTCAGTTTCGAGCTGACCTCAACATGTGTAGCGCAAGGTTTGCAATTTTCCATATTTTCCCTATGTAGGATGTCAGTCGCATAGGTGGATTGTGAAAGTCGTAGACCCCCGTTCTCATGTTCAACTTTGATGCCGAGAAAGTAATGAAGTGCCCCAAGGTCGGTCATGGCAAATTCCGCCTTGAGGGTAGTAATGATATTCTGAAGAAGAGTGGAATCAGAGGCCGTCAAGATAATATCGTTAACATATAGCAGAAGATAAGCCTTTTGCGCCCCTTTGTTGAACATAAACAGGGAAGTATCACACACGCTTCTTTTGAAACCACACTTAAGAATGAAGGTTGAGAATCGTTGATACCACGCCCGTGGTGCCTGTTTCAAACCATAAAGTGACTCCTTTAACATGCACACAAAACCTGGATTAACCTTATCAACAAAGCCCGGGGGCTGATGCATGTAAACTGTTTCGTTCAAATGGCCATGAAGGAAGGAGTTTTTCACATCTAGCTGGTGAACGGGCCATGATTTCGAGACAGCAAGACTTAAGACAGTCCGAATGGTGGTCGGTTTGACCACTGGGCTAAATGTCTCATCACAATCAATGGCAAATTTTTGGCTTTTACCATTCACAACAAGCCTGGCCTTGTACCGTTCCAACTGACCAGAGGATAAAAATTTATGTTTATATAGCCACATACACCGAATGATGGGCGTAGAGGTAGGTCTCGGCACTAAGCCCCACATTTGATTCTCTAATAAAGCTTTGTATTCGTCGGCTATGGCCTCGTTCCAGTTTGGATCCTTAAGGGCATGGAGCTGAGATTTCGGTAAAGGAGAAATGGAAGGGGTGACGGTTGAAAGGTTGAAGGGGACGTGTGGCTTGACGATGCCAGCACGAGCCCGTGTAGTCATGGGATGAGTCGGGTTGGTTCGTTCGGTGGGCTGGGCTGGGCTTGTGTGGAGGTAGGCAGTATGGTAGATGGGCCGGGACTGGTGGGTAGAGGGCTGGTGGGTAGTGGGCTGAAGTGAGAGGTAAAGGGTGGGATGGGATCAGACGTTTGTGTAGGAGGGTGAGTGGGCTGGGTTGGTGTTGGAGATGGTGGTGGGCCGAAAGGGGTTGGGCCGGTTGAAGGAGGGCCAAAGGCGGGTGGAAAGAGGTTGGTATTGGGAGGCGGATTATCACAGAAGGATGAGGAGGGTTTGGGTTCAGGGGAATTGGACATGGGAAACATAGTTTCGGAAAAGGTCACACGTCTAGAAAAAATGGTTTTGCCGGTAGAGAGTTCAAGGCACCGGTAACCACGATAATTTGCAGGGTAGCCCAAAAAGACACACAAAGAGGACTTAGGGTGTAGTTTGTGAGGATGAGTGGCAGACTCATTCGGATAGCATGCGCACCCAAACACACAAAGGTGGTCATATGAAGGATGACGTTGGTATAAGGCGGCGCATGGAGTGAGGTTGTTTAAGGTTTTGGTGGGTAAAATGTTGTGGAGGTAGCAAGCGGTGTGGATGGCCTCAACCCAAAATTTTGAGGGTAGAGAGGCATGAACAAGAAGGGAGAGCATGATTTCATTGAGATGGCGTATCATACACTCCGACTTCCCGTTTTGTTGTGAGGTGTGAGGGCACAAAAAACGAAACTATATACCGTGAGTGTTAGCAAACTCAAGGAATTTGTGATTGTTGAACTCCCCCCCCCCATATCACACTGGAATTGTTGGATTTTTAGTTTAAATGGTGTTTGGACAAATGCATAAAAGTTAGAAAATTTAATAAACACTTTTGATTTATATTTCAATGGATACACCCAAGCGTATTGAGTGAAATCATAGATAAGTACCATATATTACTTGTAACCTGCAGTACTAGCCACTGGGGATGTCCATAAATCACAATGAACCATAGAAAATGGTAAAGAAGTACGGGTTATAGAATCAACAAAAGGAAGTCGTTTATTTTTAGCTAACTGGCATGCATGACAAACAAAAGAAGTTTCAAGTTTATTACAAGGTAAAAACTTATTGGAACTAAGAAAATCCATAATATGACGACCCAGATGACTGAGACGTTCATGCCAAGATTGAGGATAGGAAACGGAGACAAAAGCAGATGCCAGTGAATTCTTGGTGAAGGAGTAGAGACCGCTTGAGCTATTGTGGTGGCTCAGGGGCGTGCCATCCTTGTAATCCTTCACAGAAAAACAAAGGGGGTCAAATTCAACTGAAACGCAATTGTCTATAGTGAATTATCTAACCAAAATCAAATTTTTAATAAAGTGAGCGTTATAAAGGACGTTTTTCAAGTGGAAGGTTTTATTAGGAGTGTGAAGTGTAGTTTTACCGGATCCAAGAACTGGTAAGCGGTTCCCATTACCAACCAATACAGACTTTATATGAGAAAATGGAGACATAGTAAAGATCATACCTTGGTCAAGAGTGACATGAGAGGTGGCTCCGGTATCCATATCCCAGTTTTCATCCACTGGATCAAGAGACATCACCTGAAAAGCCTGTGCAATCGGAGTAAGGTCTAGGGCATCAAGATCAGTAAAGTGAGCCTGAACTTGGGTACCAAAAGAGGAAGCCGATGGTGGTTGAGTGGTGGCCGATTGGTTTTGAGGAGGCATGGGGGGTGTTGGACCGATTGGAGCCCAGGTTTGGTTCCAGTTGGATGTGGTTGGGTACGGGCATGGTGTCGGGGTCCAATATTGTGGGGTAGGCCAGTATGGGAATGGTGGTCGTGCGGCGGCAGGGTAGGATGGGTATCGGCTATAGTTGGCTGGTTTAGGGTACGTGGTTTTAGGGTTGCGAGATCCAGAGGAGCGGCCTTGTCCTCGGTTGCGAGTCGAGTTGGGCCAGCCTCTAGAGTCCTGAGTGGGTTGAGCTGGGTCACGGTTGGGAAGGGTAGGTGCGGAAGCAGGTGGTGGGTTCGTTGTATTGGGTGCAGTTTAAGCGACGACAACCACCAGAGAACCATCGATTAAGTCTCGAGCAGCGCGGCGATGCTGGTCATTCAATAGCATCTCACATGCCTCAGACCAAGGTGGCAGCGACTGATTAACCAGAGAACCCATGGTATCGAATTTAGCGGGAAGACCACGGACCATCTGAAGAACCAGTCGTTTGTCATCAATGGGTGTGTCGAGGAGGTCGTTCAACTGATTGGCTAACTCCCGGAGTTTCTGTAAATAGGCTTCCAAGGACGGGTAGTTTTTGAGTACCATATTGACAAATTCATGTTCTAAGGCAGCGATTCGAGCGTCTTTATTGTTGTGGAACTCGTTCTGGATGCGGATCCAAGCTTGGTGAGCCGTGGAGTCATCGACGGATACCTTTTTAAGCAAGGCATCGGACAGGTACTATAGATCCACTGGAGAACGATTGAACCGATCTCCAACCAGGAGTCATAGTTTGGATCGGTTGTTGCGGGTGGCGGCGTACCGTCATTGTGCGCAAGAACCCGATAGCCGCGAGCATGAAGGGTAAAAAGACGAACACATGATGTGTAGGAGACCTGCACGCCATCAAGAGTACAGACTTTCTGCTGTATGTTGGATACTGCATAAACAGGGTGAAGTGGAGTGTGCGAAGGCTTCGGTGGTGAGGGTGGATTAGCAGAGTCAGAAATGGTGATGGTTGGTTTGGGTGCCCGGCAAACAAACAAGGGCTGCAAAAAAAACGAAAAAAAAAAGACTGCAAAGCGACAGCAGAAACAGAAAGAAAGATGCAGATGATCCGGCCGAAGTCGGATGTGCAGGGAAGAAGAAGACCGAAGTCGGATGATGTAGGGCGGCTAGGGTTCAGAGCAAAATTTGCCCGGATACCATATTATTTTCTGAATGATTGCCAATCTCATTGATAATGTGAGAATATATAATACATGATACAAATCAGAAATATGGAAACAATATCTCCTCATTAATAGGAGATAAACTATACAATTATACATATACAATTTTATTTACTAACATTACAATCTATACATATAATAAACCAAAGCCATTTTAATGACATGGCACTCAAAGAATCATTCTCTTCTTTGAGTGTGCCATGTGTTATCCTATGTGGCATTGAGATATTTTAGGAAAAAAATAATTTAAAAACAAAATTGGATTTTTCACCCTCATGTTTCCTCCCATAATTTTTAAACGTTAATATCTTTAATATACGAGATTTTTTAAAGAAAAAAATTACACCAAATTAATGAGCGTTTTATTATCTTTCCAACAAGTACCATAGTGTTATATAAAAAACAGAGAAATTTTTTTGTGGGGTTTTGTTCATACAGGAAAAAAAACACAAAGTGTTCAGGTAAATCATTAATCATGTATAGACAAGTCACTAATTATGTTTAAATCAGTACGAATAGGTTAATAGAGTTATACGTTGTTTTAAGTTAGGTATCAATATTAGTATGTTAGAGTTGTATATTTGTTTAGTCTTTAGGATAGGTGTTAATATTAGAGTTACATTAAAGTTCTACATTCTTTTAAGTTAGGTGTTAGCATTGGAGTTATACATTGTTAATTTGTTTTAGGTTAGATATTAATATTAGAGTTATACATCAGTTTATTTCATATGTAAAATTGATGTATCATATTAAATTTCTCAACCCGGAACGCTGCCGGGGTATAATCTAGTTATACATATACAATTTTATTTACTAACATCTAATATACAAAACGTTGAAATCGAGCCTTACATATTTTCCATCACATCTACACACCCGGTGTTTGTGTATTAAAACACAACTTGTTACACACCCACTATAAGGGTAGGTTTATGTCGAGGTTTTGTTTTTATTAAGTTTCGAGTATGTTAGTTTTTTTCCCTGTGGCTTAGGTATGTTAATCATAATATGTATTATGATTACCATTTATGAGAGTGACTAAATTAAAACACTCATGAAACTTGATTACCATTCTATGAAATATTCCCTATGTATTACGCACATAACTAACATTCTAGTGACTAGTGAGGTTTATATAAAACGATGACTGAAATAAGAAAATAAATTAGTGTCGCTAGTTTTCACTTTCTTAATGTTTCAACTTTTTCAGAAAGTTTCTTTGTACCACCCTAGGCTACATGTTTCTTTAAAGAAAAATTAGGTAAAATAATGTAGAACTAGAAGCCAGGAGCGTTTTGGGTAGGTCCGAAAAGGCCAATCGGACATGGTCCTTGAGGGCATATTTTTTGAAAAAAATACCTATATGTATGTATATATATTTTTTATATCTCATTTAACACACTTAAACTTGGCCTAAGGGCCCTATTTTTTATCGGTTTGAATATGATACATGAATTTTCAGAGATTTTCAGGGACGACCCTGCTAGAAGCATAGTAACATGTTTGGATCTTGACAAATACAACGAAATCTTTCTTAGATTTTCATATCTTATTATTATAAGGTAACCCGTACAATATGATAGAAGAAGACAAACCCTACCTTGATTAATTATGCATCATTCCTTAATTAAAATATGTCTAACTTAACTGCAAAGCATTAATCTAAACTTTATTTAAAATTTTCAACAAATTGGTACTCATAGCCCTTACATTATTAGGCCTTTTTTAATCATAAAATCTTCTCAACTCTTAATAAATTATGTTATACTTCAAATGAACGTGAATTTAAATTTGCAAGAGAACTTGCAAATTAAACACATGTTTTGATGTTGAAATTAAACTTAAAAATAATGTTTTATTTGGCTTTTCTATACTATATAATAAGGGTGGAGTGTGTCGATCTCGGCTACCCTCTCGGGTATGGGGTAGCCGATCGGCTACACTGTCCCTTAACTGTTGGGACTGGGTGGTGGCAATGAGTGATGGAAACCAAAGTTGTTGGGGTTTTAATGTTTCAAACGGTTAAATTTTTTGACCGTTTTTAATTTACAAAATAAGTATCATCCTTCAATTGGCACGAATATGGACCGAGAAGGAAGAGATAGCCTAGGCTACGGCCTGGGTTGACGTCAATGAGATGGCGCCTAATGAGAGTGATCATTCGTTATGGCGTAATATTTTTGTTCGCTTTTGCGTATATATGTGTGGTAAACCGAATGTAGTACAAAGTTGGTTGATTGCAGAACAAGACAATGTTGTTGTATGACCTCTATAATGCAATCATGAATGGCGAGGGTGCGCCAAGTGAAGACGAATCCATTGAAGTGCTAAAATTGAGTACAAACATACGTACGATCATGACTTTAAACATGTTTGGCTTGGCAAATTAGGAGGGACAATCATGACGAATGGTGAAAGTGGTTTATGTATTCGCCTTTAAGTATGTATTTCATTTGAATTATGATTATAAAATAATAAAAAACATGTAGTATTAAAAAAATCAAAGTTATTACACAAATGAAAGAAATAATGTTATTAATTTAAGAAAATTATAGCTTACGTCAATGTTCATTTTTATATACATATTTTAACGATTACATATGTTAATAAATTATATTTTAACGATTGCATATGTTAATAAATTATATTATATATATTTTATTAGTATAGTTCACGTGTTTATTTAACCACGCAATACATGTTTTTTTAAACATAATTCTTTATTACCAACTATATGACATTATATTTATCAACACGTGTAATACACCAGATTGTAACATTATAATATTATAACATATGGGAAGAAATTTTTTAATTTATGGTAAGTAAATGTAAGCTCGATCTAACAATTGTCGATATTACTAGTTTGAAAAGATTGCATGATACTTATCTAAGTAAAAATAAGTTGTACACCCTCTATGTGTGACGAACAATTTTACATCGTCTGAGGAGCTGGATGTTAAAATGGTACTATAGTAACTCATTATACTAAGATTATTGACATGCACTACAAGAAAACATACCTTTAGCGGTGACACTAATAACGGCGATCTGACTTAGTGTCGCCGCTAATAGCTTAATCCACAACAACCACCATCAAACTCAATCACAGCCGTTCAATTGGTCAGGAGATCAACGAACCAGCTTTCATCGTACTAAAAACCAATAGCGGCAACACCTTTATCGGCAACTGTCGCCGCTATTGGTTGAAAAGTTTCACCTACCCGCCTCTTCTTTTCTTTTTCCCTCCCTGCTTCACCAATTCCTTCTCTTTCTCTCTCGATCTGCAGTCTCTCGCCCTCACTGTCTCTCTCGACCTCATCTCTCGTCTCTCCTCTCACTCTCTCCCTCATCTCTTGTCTCACTCTCTTGGAACCGAAACCACCACCGAAGCACCACCTACCACCGGAAACCGGCCTCCACCACCGAGTTTTTTTTTTCTTTTTTTTTTTCTTTTTTTTTTGTTTAACTTTATTTTATTTTATTATAATATGATTGTAGGGAAGCACCAATCTAGTGAACCACCTGAAGATTCGTCAAAAATACCGGTTAGTCGCCGCTAATTGTTTTTTTTTTAATATTTATGCTATATAATGTTAGTATTAGGTTTGTATGTGTGTAAATAGGTATGTATGTGTGTATTTAGGTATCTATATCTATATATATATATAATAATAAATCAAAGCATTTTTTATGACATGTCATAATATTATCCAATCTCTCTTTTGAGAGATGCCACATAGGATATGATGTGACAACTTTAGACCAATTAAAAAAAAGAATAAATATGGTTTAAATATAATTTAACAGAATCTATTAAATACCTAATCTACTAAATGTAAATATTAAAACTTTATTTTATTCTCTCTCATGTTTCCTCTCATAACTTTTAAACGTTAATATCTTTTATATACGGGATTTTTTCAAAGAAAAAAATTACACCAAATTAACGAGCGTTTTATTATCTTTCCAACGAGTACCATAGTGCTATATGAAAAACGGAGAAAAAAATGACTATTTTTTGTAACTTGACAAGTATTGTGTCAGGTTTGGAATTAGTTTAAAAAAAATTGTGGGTTTGGGTTGGGCCTAGGATTAGGTGATACCCGACCCAATTACCCCTTTTTTTATATTAGAATATGATAACTTTTGCCAGAGATTTGTTTAAAATAATAATAATAATATTCATTAATCATATATTGGCAAGTCATTAATTATGTTGTCATATTAGATATTTTATTATGTCATATTAGATATTTCAACCCGGGACGCTCTCCAACAGGTAATTGCTATGTTTTCTTTTTCTACCATATTCTGAAATAGCTCAAATCTTATTGTATGCAGTTGTTGATGTTGTAAGGTGAAATGGATCTTTTGGTATATTTTTTTAAAGTATCTATTGTAAGTTGATACATAGATGCCATTTTTATAGTTTAGATACTTCTAATTTTATTCACTTTACTTAAATTTCTCAACCCAGGACGCTCCCGGGGTATAAGCTAGTGTATATTTATATTAAAGTGTGTATTTTTATTTAAAAAACAATATATTATGTATACTTTATAAAAAGATATATGTAAATAAATATGTATATTTAATATATATATATATATATATATAATGTATAAATATTTTTAAAAAATATATGTAAGTAAGTATGTATTTATAGTTTTCTAAAAAAATATTATGTATGTATATTTTTTACAAATTATATTATGTATGCATATATGAGTCTATGTATATATGTAAGTATGTATGTGGGCAAGTGTATATATATGAGTATATGTAAGTAAGTTGATTTAAAAAATATAGTGTATGTATATGTGTATGTATGTAGGGGGCAAGGATTAATAGAAAACCTCAAAAAACTCGAGAAAACTCTTGAAAACCCCTAAAAAAAACCTATTTCCCGAGTTTTTTTTTGTTTGAAAATTTTAGGGCATGTAATATACATGTTTTTAAGAGTTTTGAGCCAAAAAAAATCAAAAAGCGTAGATCGTTTTTTTTAGAGTTAATTGCCAATTTAGCCCCTGAGGTTTGTCAAAAATTGCCACTTTCATCCAAATCTTTTTATTTGGTCAATTTAGTCCCTGTGGTTTCATTTTTTTTTGTCATTTTAGTCCCTGTGGACTAACAAGATTTGGATGAAAGTGACAATTTTTGACAAAACTCAGGGACTAAAATGACAAAAAAAATGAAACCACAGGGACTAAATTGACAAAAAAAAAGATTTGGATGAAAGTCGCAATTTTTGACAAACCTTAGGGACTAAATTGGCAATTAACTCTTTTTTTTAATAAATAAGTTTTGCATCATAACATATGTTACCCGTGTAAACATATGCTAACATATATTACGATGCAAAACTTATTTATTTAAAAAAATGAACGATATATCTTTTGATATTTTTGGCTCAAAACTCTTAAGAACATGTATATTACATGCCCTAAACATTTCAAATAAAAAATGCCCGGGAAGTAGGGTTTTCTACCGATACTTAACCGCCTGTGTAGGTATGTATCCGTGTATGTTTGTAAATATGTATATGTGTATATATGTAAGTATGTATGTGTGTATGTTTATTTATATTTGTATGTTAATACATATTGAGACTAGAAAGACATGTCTGAAATTGAATCATCATTTAAAACATAGTGAGTGAAGGGATAGGGAGCCTAATCCGCGTGGAGACGACGTCCCTATCCCTCTCCGTAACAACCCGCGGAGCGATCACGCGGAAGTCACTCCGCCAGGAGCCGAAGGACTGCACATAAAGCAGTCTTATCCACTTTACTTGGGAAGAGCAGGCGCGCGCCTGCCCACGCGCGGAATATTCCACTACACACCAGCTTTTAGTACGAGGTACGGAAGATCATGGATCAGGAAGATCCACCTGCAGAAGATCAGAAGTATCGCCAACTAGAAGGCGACACGTGTCCGCAGTGGTCCAACAACCACTGACGATCAACAGTGACATGACTGCTTCCATGCTTCCACCATGCTGTTTCTACAGTGCTGACCAGGCATGCTTACCTGCTGTCAGGGGTCACGTCAGAAACCAGCAGGTAAGTTAACCCTGCTGTGTCAGAACGACATACCGCCGACGGCTAATCACAAGCCGCCACGTGTCCTCCAGACAAGGCAGTTCCAACTGCCGATGACGTCAGCTACAGGACCGTCCTTTTTCCCGCCCTTTCCAGGGGCCAAAAGCAGTTGGGCCGAAGCAAGGCCCAAGCAATACAAGACTCCTCGTGGGCTTTTTACAAAACCCACAACTTCCACTATAAATAGAAGACATCAACTCCTTGGCAAAGGATCCAGAAATCAATACTTGTATCATAGAGCTAGGTTCTTCTTGTAATACTTTGTAAACTCCAAAGTAATATATAACCGGCTCTTCACAGTGGACGTAGGTCAAGCTTGACCGAACCACTTATATCTTTGTGTCCTTACTTCCAACACACACTCACTTGTATCTCGTATCCTGGGTTAAACCTACGGTTTGGGTAAAGGATCGTACTTGGGTTACATAAGTATAAACCTCTCGGTGATTAGTGATAATCTCCGAGATACTTATTGTTACTTCAGTGAGCTTAGAAATACCCGCCCGAAATTGATTTAGTAATAATTTCGGTTAGTCCCCGTTTTGGGACTGCTTTTTGAATACTTTATCTCATTTAGGATGTGAATGTGTCATGATTGTTTGTTTTTGAAAGATTCGGTTGTCGTTTCTTCTTTGCTCCTCGAGTATATATTTATATTATATACTTGGGGGCTAAGGGGAAATACTGCCGAATTTTTCTTAAACAAACAATCATGTAATACACATTCATATATGAGATAAGGTATTCAAAAAGTGGGTTTAGTAGCCTACCCTTTAGGTGTCAATAATATGTTTCATTTAAATTATCGTGCCTTAAACCCCAAATTATGTTTCAGTCACATTATCATGTCGATAGATAAAAGCTGGATTAAACTACATAACTGTTTGTGCGTTGAGTATCAAAAAGGAATTGAAAATTTCATTAAGTATGCCCAAGAATTCATCAACACAGTTGGATCTATTACATGTTCGTGTAGAAAGTGTAATAATTCTAACTTCGTACCCTTCAGAACAATGACATTTCATCTTCGTATAAATGGTTTCGATAAGGATTACATGATGTGGATCTATCACGGTGAAAATCCAATTAGGCTGTATCCTGTAGTTGTAGATGAGGTTAGGGGAAGACGCGATATGAATGACGTTATCGAAGACCTTATAGGGAAGCGTATGGAAGAGGATACAGACCTTAACAAAGGGAACTCGGATACATAGAGTAGTGATGTTTGTGATGAGTTTGAAGCCCTGATAGATGAAGTCGAATAAGAATTATATCCTAGGTGTACTAACTTTCCTTCCTTGACTTTATATCAAAGCATATGAATATGAAGATAAAGAACAAATGGACTAATAACTCGTTTGACGAGCTTCTCAGGTTTTTCCAATCTGTACTTCCAGCAGATAACAAGGTCCCCCATTCGCATTACAAAGCCAAAAAGATATTAAAGAAGACTGGTTTGGGATATGAGATGATAGATGTGTGTAAATGGGATTGTACTCTCTTCTGAAAAGAACATCGGTTGTTGCAGAATTTTCCTGTTTGTAATGAGAGTCGGTTGTTAAACAAAGCCAAAAAGATATTAAAGAAGACAGGTTTGGGATATGAGATGATAGACGTGTGTAAATGGGATTGTACTCTCTTCTGAAAAGAACATCAGTTGTTGCAGAATTGTCCTGTTTGTAATGAGAGTCGGTTGGTAAACAAAGAGACAAATGGCAAGAAGGTACCTCACAAGGTGTTACGATACTTTCGTTTGACCCCCACACTACGATGTTTGTATGGCTCAAGGCACAAAGCAAAAGATATGATATGGCACAGTACCGGACGATCAAAGGATGGTATTATGCGTCATCTAGTTGATGGATCTTCATGGAAGGACTTTGATCTAAGGTACCCTAACTTCTCAAGGGAACCCCGAAATGTTCGCCTAGGGCTGGCAGCTGACGGTTTTAATCCTTTCGGTAACAAAAGTACGACTCATAGCAATTGGCCAGTTATACTCACCTCATACAATCTGCCTCCATGGCTATACATGAAAGAGTCCACATTTATGTTGACCTTGTTGATTCCTGGCCCTAAATCCCCTGGGAAGGACATGGACATTTTCCTTAGGCTGTTGGTGGATGAGCTTAAGGATTTGTGGCAGACAGGCGTACGTGCTAAAGATGCAGTGACAAACACGCACTTCACAATGAAGACGGCGTTGTTATGGACTATAAATGACTTTTCAGCTCATAGCAATCTATCAGGTTGGAGCGGGCAGTAGGGGTGAGCAGAAAACCGAATTAACCGAACCGCAACCGAAATAACCAAAAAAAACAAACCGAAAAAACCGAACCGAAATGATAACCGACGGTTCGGTTTTTGTTTTTCTAAAAACCGAAAATTTCAGGTCGGTTACGGTTACATGTTCTGAAAACCCGACCCGAACCGATATGTTAATTTTTTTTTATTTTTTTTATATATGTTCTTTTATACTACATATTATTGATAATAATATAAACCGTACACAAATAAAATACAATTTTATTTGAAGTATAACGATTGTTTTTTTTACATATTTCAAAACACTGTTATCTAGTAGTATTATCTTTTTACAGATAACTGCTAGATTCAAACATAAGCTTTACTTCAAAACAAAAGTTCAAGATCCTCTAAAGATGCCATATTTGCAGACATGATTATGTCAAAAGGTGATGTAAGTAGACTATATTAACTTAGGTAGTCCATTAACTGGTTTTCTTAAATGCATTCTCTCAGTGTGTGCCAGTCAATGACCAAACCAACAATATTGCGCTTGATGACAAACATGACATATGTGAAACATATGAGGTGGGTTATACAGTTGGGAATTTTAGTCTTTGTTTGTTTTAATCGGGTTTGTTTGATTATGGAATTTAGATGTCCTAATATTGCATGTAAAATTAAATACAATAGTAATAAAAATAATATGCTAAATATACATACAACAATTGGACGCGTTGTTAGTAATAAATTATACACACCATATTTGCAGGGTTCGCAATTCTTCCTAAAAAAACCCGACTATTTAACCGAAACCGAACCAAAACCGAAAAATAACCGAAAAACCCGAAACCGAATTAACCGAAACCGATCGGTTTTAAAAACTTATTAACCGAACATGTCGGTTTTGGTTACGGTTATTGTCAAAACCCGACCCGACCCGTGCACACCCCTAGCGGGCAGGGATACAAAGCATGCCCGACTTGCAACGAAGACACCCCTTCAGTACGTGTAATAAATAAATGCGCGTATATCGGTCATCGCCGGTTCTTAGATGCCATCCATCATTTGAGAAAAAGTTTTGAGTTTAACGGGGAACCCGAGACAAGAGCCCCCCCCCCTCGGAGACAGTTTAGTCTCGCTGACATAGACGCTTAACATGCTCTTCTACTCAGTCGTCTACCAGGAAAGCATCCAAGTTTGGAGGTGCTAACCCTAATCGGGAAGACTTCGATTTGAATTGAAGCACAACTTAGATGTGATGCATATCAAGAAAAATGTGTGCGACAACTTGCTTGATACTCTTTTGATGAATGAGAAGATGAAAGACAACTCAAATGCAAGAAAAGATTTAGAGAAGCTGAAAATTCAAAAGACGCAATGGTTGAAAAAAAGGGAACCAAGTGGACTTGCCCACACCCAAGATATTCATTCACCCTCCGTGACCAAAAGAGTTTCTGTCAGTTTATAAAAAATAAACTACTAGATGGGTTCGGATCTAATATTAGTAAGAGGGTGACAAATAACAATACTAACATTATTGTTTGAAATCACATGACTGTCATATTCTCATGCAAAAATTGATACTAATTGGGGTTAGAGCATCTTTGGCAAAGATATGCACCAATGGTAGACCTTTGTGCATTCTTTAAACAGCTCTGCTCCAGAACACTAGTAGTGGAAGATATGAAGGAAATGAGGGATGTCATTCTTATGATCTTGTGCAAGTTAGAGTTGATCTATCCTCCAGCATTTTTTTGACATAATGGTTTATTTAGTTATGTATTTACCCGATGAAGCAATTCTTGATGGTCCAGTCTATATGAGATGGATATATCCCTTTGAAAGGTATATGAAAAAACTGAAAAACTATGTTAAAAACCCGACAAGGCCAGAAGGTTGTATAACTAAAGGTTATGTAACTGAAGAAGCTCTAACATTTTTCTCAATGTCGTTGTAGAAAAAAGAAAGTTATGGGTGTTTGAGTCCCAATGCAACCCGACCAGTGCAACGAATGACAAGCTACTTTTAGTTGACGACCAACTCAAGATAGAATGGTTTGTCCTCGATAATTGCTAAAAAAGTCAGGGGATATATGAAGTAAGTGCTCCTATCCTTTATATATTTTTCGGACATCACAAAGATATAATTAAGACTAATTTTTCTTGCTTTTATATGTTTTTCTTCAATGTAGTGAATTCAAATCTACACATCCCCAATATGATATTAAAACTAAATTTCTGAATTGGTTTCAACACAAGGTAATACATATATAACACTCGTTACTATATATTTGTTAGGTAATGCAGATATAACAAACAGTATTATTTTAAATTTGTTAGGTCTATAAGATGAAGACAAAAAGTTCTTCAGAATTCCACCCAGAGTTATATGCTCTTTCATTGGGTGTGCAATTAATGGCTAAGACTTACACCGGTTGCATAGTCAACGGTGTTAGGTTTATGGTGGCTTCACGTGATGCAAAACGTGCAACGCAAAACTCATGGGTTATGGTGGAGGGAGAGAACGATGAGAAATATTATGGCGTATTAGAAGAGATTATTGAGATCAGTTATCCTCATGGGTATAAAATGCCCTATTTCAGTTCAAGTGGTACGATACTCGAGTGGGTGTTACATATGAAAATAATATCACCAGTATCAGCATAGAACACGAATGGGACAAAGAAGATCAGCTCATATTTGCCCGACAAGCCAAACAAGTTTTCTATATCTAAGAACCATCTCGAGGAAACCAAAATAATAAACATAGGTGGGTCGTCGAAAATGTTAATCATCGGCGAATTTGGGATCGACCGTCACAACTCGAGAATGTTCAAAATGTTGACATTGAGTTAGGCGATGATCTTGACGTCGTTCGCAATAACTTTTCATCTAATATTGGCCTTTTTATTGACTTCTGCCAATACATTCAAAACATGTCTTCTCATGCTACTGAGGGTGAGAATGTAATGGAAGTTGATGCCCCGAGCAATGACAACAATGAAGTTGCTGATGATGGGACATATTATGACGAGGACGATCCTGATTATGGCACGGAAGCGTCCGAGAGAGAAACGGGAGTATCTTACATGGAGTCTAATTAAAATCTGTAATTTTTGATGATTTCATTTATTATAATAAATCAATGTTTACTACTTTTACTTCATTTATTACATATAATAATAATAATATGACTAATAATTTTTATTTCTAATTGCAGGACATTATGATATCTGTTTGAGCGGTGCTTCCCTACTTAATGGCTGATATTATGGGCCTTGGCCATGACAGAGACGGTGTAGAGGCGCTGCCACCACCTGGTGGCGGTCGTGATGATTGGTAGCACAAGCACCAGGCAGACGGTGGTAAGTCTTACAGTTCATTAGTGTTTACCATTTTTACTTTCTTTTTCAATTATAATAATGTGACTAATAATTTTCAACTCTAATTGCAGCCCCCCCCCCCCCTCCGTAGGAGAACATGTGACAATGCAAAAAACCCTGCCTTAAGAAAATATCTTAGTGAAACAGATCGCCCGGTTGACATTACATTTGATGAAGATGCCACCTACATGCCTATAGGCGAGCTTGGTAACCTTTTCACACGGGAGGTGTCAATGTATATATGGCGTAAAGTTCCATTAGATGTGGAAGGTTGGAAGAATGTTGTTGAGGTTGATAGAAACAAGTTATTTAAGTTTATGCAGGTCAGTGATTTGTAAATATACATTCTATATGTTATTTGTTGATTTTTTTCTACTTGACTAGCTTGTTTTATTTAATTATTAGACCGAGTTCAATTTGAAGAGTGTTGACGAAGATCTCATTGCGTCCGATAAAAAAAAAAGAGAAGGCCTTGTGGTGGCTCTCCAAAAGCGGTACAAAGACGCAAAGAGATATTTTTTGACTCAAGCGGGAGGTTATGATGACGTGGAGGGAGCAAGACAACGTCCCTCCAAAGGTATGAAACCTGAAAACTGACTCCAGGCTGTTGAACACTTTTGCAGTCCAGAAGATATGCAGAAGTCTGAAACTAACAAAGCCGTCCGCAAAAAACAAACGTGCACATACCGAGGTGGAACGAGCTCTCTTGCCACTCACTGTCACAAAAAAGGTATATACACACACATATACATAGACAATAATGTTTATTTAACTTTTAATGTTAGCGGCATTCTTCTTTCCGCTATGGAGAGTTGAAGGTTTTCGCGTATTTTGAAAGAAGTTCATCCTTAAATATATATATATATATATATATATATATATATATATATATATATATATATATATAGGTTTAGGATCCTGTACAAAGTACATTTTTCGTGAGAAGTGTGAGAAGGACTAAAAATTGACATGTAGACATCATGTTTTGGATTTAGGAATGATGTTTTAGGTTATTTAAACTTGAAAAACACCAAACACAACAATCTAAAACATAATACAATGTATTATAGTCATTAAATTTAAAAAACAGCTAAAACACACTACTTAATGCTTAAAACACACTGCTAATGTTCTTAGCATGGTGTTTTAAGTTTTAAGACTAAAATACATTGTTTTCGGTTTTTAATTGTTATGTTTAGTGTTTTTATAGGCAAAACAATCCAAAACATCACGACTAAGTTCAAAAAAATGATGCCTAAGTATCAATTTTTAATACTTCTCACACTTCTCACAAAAAAAACACTTTGTACACGATCTTGACCCTATATATATATATATATATATATATATATATATATATATATATATATCTACTACATTATAAAGAGGGAGCAATGGGCAAAGATGTCCAACTTGGCAAAGTTAAGATGACATTCCAAAAGTCTCAAGTGTAATCTCTACATTTTTACCCCATTTCTTTCATTTATACTCATGTGTACAACCTTTAATGCCAAGAGTATAATTATCTTATACACAATTTCTACCCCTTTAAATATATAACCCTCATTATAAAGATCCAATTCAATACTACAATTCCCTTCCATTCCCTCCTTTTAATTCCCAATTCAATAGTATAAAAGTCTTATTATTTACTTATTTTATTGATTCGGACGTAATAGTATCCATAAAGGATTTGTTAAATAAACTAAGATTAAAGAGATATAATGGTAATCATAGATTCATTTGTCATATTTAAAAGGTTTAAAGAGTATGCAATTTTTTTTTTCATTTTCCAGGGATATCTCATTTGGAGGCTGAAATTAAGGTAGGGGCAAAGAGTGAAAATGCAGGCATAGTCTTGAAGCCAAAACAATAAGTTATTACTAAATCCGCAGGTCAAATCATTCATGATAGAATGAAAATTAACTGGGTTCAATATACCAACTTAAATAATTAGAATCATAAATAGATGGTTAAACTAACATTTGATTAGACAATAATGAATAATCTTAACAATTAGTTTTTAATAAACTATTGGATTTGATTGGTCATATTGACTTGTAGTGACTTCAAGTTGTAATACCAACTTAAATTGCACATCCAAACACCTATATATGTTGTACATATCAAAAATGTTTTTTTTTATTGTTTTAGCATAATTCCTATTTTCTTATACAACTTTTACACATTTTGAAAGAGAATTTCTACTTCCTTTGTTTAGTGTAACTAAAGACCCATCAACATATTTTTTTTTGTGTCAATATGTATATAGAACGTAACATGGTATCATGTAACTATCCTAATTAATGTTAGAACTTCCCTACCGTTAAGCGCGAGTGCTTTTATATATAAATATATACAACTTACGTATGATTTTTTTATCGTTTTAAGGTTTGAATTATGTTTCCGCCTTGTATTGTCAACCCCGCCGCAACGCACGGGTTCACAGTTCTCAATTTGGGAAAAGGTTCTCATTTGAACCAAATCCTATATAGGGTAGGGATTCTAAGAGAACCAACCCCTATTTGAGAACTGAGAGAACCATTCTGGGCCACACATTTCATATAAAGGCAATTTTTTTTTTTTTTTTTGCTTTAATCGCACATTTTTATGTAAGGAAATTTTTTTTTATTTTTTTTTAATTTATAAATATGTGTATATAGCATTTTTCAGCTATACATATGTGTATAATGCAATTATACACATGTGTATATTGAAAAAAAATAATTTTTTTCCTTGCATATATAAAGCGGGGATTTTTGCAAAAAAAAAAAAAAAAAAAAATTGCCTTAGAGAAATTTGTGGTCCAGAATGGTTGTCATAGTTCTTAATTTGAGAAAAGGTTCTCATTTAAACCAAATCCTATATATATATATATATTAAATGCCTAAAGATGTATCTTACTTTGAGTATACATTAAAGTCCAGATGTTTCCTCCTTTATGTACTATGACAATAGTCAATATCGAATTACTTAAGAATTAAATTTAACAATTATTTTACTTTAACCCATAAACATAAAGATTGTATATGAAGAGGAACGCTTCAAAGCCATGGACGCTAAACAGAGGTCTAGGATTAAATGGGCCCTAGACGGGGATGAGAATTCTAAATATTATCATGGGGTTATCAAAAGGAACTTGACAAACAATCGGATTCATGGTGTTAGTTGCAATGGAGAGTGGATTGCTGATCCGATAAAAATTAAAGATAACATCTTTTCTTTTTTTGCAAAAAAAATTAGTTTAAATGAAGGCCCGACGCCGGTTTTTGAATGCCCAAATGTTAATAGGTTATCGGATGAAGATGTCGCTTTGCTGGATGCTCCATTTACCTTGGAGGAGATCTCGTCCGCTGTGTTTGATTGTGAGGGAGACAAGGCCCCGAGCCCTGATGGTCTTAATTTCGCTTTTATCAGGAAGTTTTGGCCTGTTTTGAAGTTGGATTTTCTGAAGATGTTTGAGGAGTTTTATACGAATGGTTTCATAAGGGATGGGGTTTTTTCGGCATTTATAGCTCTTATACCGAAAGGTCGCACTCAAGACACTTTGGGAGACTACCGTCCGATTAGTCTTGTTGGTGTATTGAATAAGGTCCTTTCAAAGGTCCTTTTTATCCGGTTGAAGTCTGTTATGCCGAAGCTAGTCTCTGAAGAACAAACGACATTTTTAACCGACCGGAATATTATTGATGGTCCATTGATTTTAAACGAGATGATTGCTTGGTTGAAGAAATCCAAACTAAAAGGTCTATTCTTGAAATGTGATATTCAGAAAGCATATGATACAGTGAGATGGGATTTTCTGGAGACTATGCTGGTTCAAATGAATTTTTCACAAAGATGGCGTGCGTGGATCATCTCAATAGTGCGTAATTCTCGGGCCTCTGTGTTGGTGAATGGGTCCCCTACTGCTGAGTTTCATTGTCAACGAGGGCTGCGTCAAGGGGATCCTTTGTCTCTTTTTTTTTATTTATTCTTGCTATGGAGGGACTTACTCGGATAATGAGGCGGGCTTGTTTCTTGGGCGCTTTTCATGGTATTCGGGTAGGTGGTGATGGGCCTTTAATATCGCATTTTATTTATGCGGATGATGTTGTGTTTTGTGGAGAGTGGTCGCTTATTAATGCCTTGAATCTGAGGCGTCTCTTACGCAGATTTTATTTGATATCCGGGTTGAAAATTAGCCCGCTAAAGAGTTGTTTGTATGGGGTTGGTGTGGAAACTAGTGAAGTGGCTGAACTAGCTATGAATAATATTAATGTGTCTGTGGGTAGTTTTCCGTTCATTCATTTAGGTGTACCTATCGCCTCAAATATGAATCTTGTTCGGAATTGGGATCCGGTAATTGAGAAGGTTAAGAAGAGGCTCTCTCTATGGAAATCAAAATGTCTTTCTTTTGGGGGTCGTATTACCCTATAAAAGTCGGTCCTTAGCTCGCTCCCTCTCTATTACTTTTCGTTATTTCGAGCACCTATGCAAGTGATTGATCAATTGGAAAGGTTGCGTCGAAAATTCTTTTGGGGAGGGACAAGTGATGTAGATAAAATGAGTTGGTATGCGTGGGATAAAGTGATTGCGCCAACAAAATATGGTGGTGTGGGGTTGGGATCTTTGAGGGACGCCAACTTGAGTTTGCTATCGAAGTGGTGGTGGCGGTTCAAAACTACTCAAGGATCTCTTTGGCGTAATGTGATATGGTCCATTCATGGGGGTGGAAGGGGGTGGAGTTGCATCCCGGTTATGTCGTCTGTTGCAGGCAATTGGAAGCAGATTGCTTCTGTTCTGGGCCTGTTGGAGAAGTGTAACATTGATTCTGGTAAATGCGTTAAAGGAAACCTGAAGAGCGGACGTTCTATTATGTTTTGGCGTGACTGGTGGATTTCGGATAATGCGCTGCAGAAAAAGTATCCGAGACTGTTTGCCATAGAGAGGAACAAAAATTGTTTTATCTCTGAGCGGATAGTTGCGGGTCTGTCTCCAGTTCAGGTTGTTTGGAGCTGGAGGGTAGCGGCTTTATCAGTGTAGGAACTATTTGAACTGGAGAGTCTTAATCGGCTGCTGTGCAGTGTGGTTATAGCCCCTGGATCTGATGCGTGGTCTTGGGCAGTCGGCAACCAAGCTGAGTTTTCTGTTTCAAATGTTAAAAAATGCATTTTCATGGCGACAAATGTATTACCGGAAGTAACTTTTGAATGGTGTAATTGGGTTCCAAAAAAGGTTGGGGTCGTTGCGTGGAGGGCTTACCTGGATCGGTTACCGACGGTGGATGCATTAACGAGACGAAACATCCACATTGATTTTCAGTTTTGCAAGATTTGTGGAACAAATGTGGAGTCTGTCGAGCATTTGTTTACGGGTTGCCCGGTGCTAATGGACGTTTGGCAGCAAGTCTTTACGTGGTGTAAGGTTCCGCCTCTATTTGCCTTTCACGTTAATGATCTACTTCGATATTATTTGACGGCATGGAATGCTCCTCGAGTACGGAAAGCATTTTATGGGGTGATTTTGACGACTTTTTGGAGTATGTGGAAGGCTCGGAATGATCTTATTTTTAATCAAAAAGAGATTGTGGCGCGGGGAATTTTTGATGAGATTAGAGTTATGAGTTTTTTGTGGATTCCTAAGAGGGGGAGGATGTTGAATATGTCATGGGAGGATTGGGCTAGATTTGATGAAAATAGGATGGGGTAGTTTTTGTGCTTTGTTTTTCGGCATTGTTTTGGGTTCGCTAATTTCTTGCTAGCTTTTTTATATAAATAAATGTTGGTTGGTCGTTAAAAAAAAAAGACCCAAAAGGATTATTATTATAAGTTCGAATTTGAATTTTAAACAAATAAAACTAGACTTGTGGGGAATAATAATACACGAAACATAGTTCTGGTTGGTTTCTTTGGACTATACTTCATGGTCTTCCTAACTATCCCCACTTTGTCTTGGTGGGGTGGGTTAGAAATGATGAAAACTAATAAAAAAAAACATAAAAGAACAACATATCTGAAACAATCTTTCCAAGATCTAAATATACACACTATTTTAATTTCAATTTAAAAAAAAAAAAAAAAAAAAAAAAAAAGTAAAGAAAAGGAAACATAACTATAATGGATTCTCAACCACAAAGATATAACAAAATGTAACTGAAATATTGACTAGAGCTTGAGGGATAGATCAAGTTTTTGTGACTCATCATGATTGATCTTCAACTCCGGCCACCATAAACCATTAGTCTCATCTTTAATAGATGAATTTATTCCTGTCCTAAGCACCTCAAACCGCGCAGCGCCACCGTTGTTTGACGGTGGCGCTGCGGCCAGAGTTGAGGTGTAGCTAGCCAAGTTGAGCTTCCCTATAGCTGGTTGCTGATCAACATGAGGTCTTGATGACCATCCTTTTGGTCCATAAAAGCTCTTGTAACCCAATAAATTCGAAGGCGAAAACATAGAGTTATTACAAGGTTTGTGGATCATGGAGTGTACCTGAATTCCAAGAGATCTATTATTGTTGTTGTTGTTGTTGTTATAGCCATGGAGAGGAAGTGATGAAAGGGTCGAACAGTAATTTTGATCATGTTGTTGTTGTTGCATATATGCATGACCAAAGGCTGCAGCTGCTGAAATCATTGGAGGTGACAGAAACCCTAATCTTTGGCCTCTTTTTGCAAGATTTCTCTCTCTTTTGTGGGCATTTTGGTGACCACCTAATGCTTGTGAGCTATAGAATTTTCTTTGACAATAGTTGCATGAGAAAACCCTAGGTTCAGTTGTATCTGATGCTTGTTGAGTTGTACTCTCTGATGAACTGCCCATGTTGAAACAGTCTATAAGGTTCAATTCTTGATTCAACCTTAAATCATCATTACAATCAAAAGTTTCTACATCTCTTTCTTCTTCGTTTTCGCCTTCGTTATCAACGTCGCAAGTTTTGATCTTTTTCGTGTTTCGGAATTCGGCATCCATCAATGGATCACAAGAAGAAAGTAATTCTTGTTCATTAGACATCTTGAAGGGGTGTGTGAAATTGAAAGGGGATAAACTAGAAAGAAGTTGTTTAAGGAAAGTGAATGGTTTGTGCTTTAATTGGAAAAAAAGATTATGCTTTAAGCTTTAAGTGGAAAAATACTATGTGAAAGAGTTTTCCTAGATAAAGACTAAAGAGATATGATTTCAGTTAAAGTACAGTACAAGTATAGGTAAAGCTTTTAATCTGACTCACAAGTAGTTGAAAATTGCAGTCCAATCATGTTACTACACTTGTACTCTGTGTTATGAAAGTGGCACCTTATCATGGAATTAATCATTTTTGCAACATACCTAATTCTAGGGGGAAAGTTTTCACCTGAGTCAAATATAGCCCTAATCTAGCACAATCATTAGGCATATGAAGTGGGCTTTATGGGAGGTTTTATGGAGATTTATAGTGTTCTATAGCGTCTTCTACACCGCCTCCTTGGGTTTTATGGGCCTTCATGGAGAAAGGCTTCATACACATAATGGGCGTTATGAAATGGAAAAAAAAATATAATATTATTTTTAATTAATTTCTACACGCCCTTCTTCTACACCCAATCAAATAATAATACTTTAACCCCCACCCACACACACCTATTTTACATAAGACTCCATAAAGTCATTCATCTCACTTTATTATAATTTTAATCTCATAAAACCCTATAGAGCCTCATACCCCCCCCCCCCCCCCGCGCTACACATACTCTAATGCTTTAATTCATATGTTGTTTTAGAGATGAGCCAATCGTATTCGTTATCGAAATGGAACTAGTACTATACTGAGTATTGGTCACTGTCAATTTAGTACTTTTTTGCATTTTTCGAGATTGGTTATTTTTGTTCTGTATCAGTTTGGTACGGTACTAGTATTTTTGGTTGTTTTACCTTTTGATACCGTACCGCCAATAAAAGTATTGTACTATACTGAACACTTTCAGTACATGTGCCCACTTTTTGCGATTACAAAATTAGTACTTTTGGTATCGATACGATTCCAACTTCCAAATTCATCCCACTATATTTTGCATTAAAAAACATATAGGTTTAAAGGAAAATTTTCCACAAAATAGCTTTTAAATGGGAGACCTTATGAAAATATACACATTGTTGACCAAAAACTTTCTAATATCAACATCTTTAGTTAGCCTTTAGCAAAGTAGCTAGCCTCATTTCCATCAATTAAAATTTTTCACATCATCTTAGCTTGTTGACACAGCTAAGATACAACCTACAGTTTTAACAAGTCGGTTGTTGTGGAAAATCCATATACTTCTAATGTAGAATCAGATGTTGTCCATTAATCAAATTATTTCGTGGTGTATTTCACATGATTGTCTATGGTTCCATTGTGTATACTCAGGGTAGAAGCTTTGTATAAATATTCTTGTGAATTATGGCCAATACTGGGTATATTAGCAGTTATTTTAAATCAAGAGGTTAATCGTACTCTGCCAACTTTACTTAAGGCAGAGTTTGGTTTTTGGCTGAGACAACTAAGCCTATGCTTTACGAAGTGGCTGAGACGGCTAATTAAGTCTACCCACTTTTCGAGGCGCCTGAGACACCTAGGATGTAGCTTACACTTTTTCCAAGGCGGCTGAGACAGCTATGCCTAAACTTTTCGCGACACAATTGAATGGCTAAGACTACTAAGCCTACACTCTTTTCGATTGAGATGGCTGAGACGGCTAGGCCCCCTTCTTTTGTTTTTGAGACGACTGAGACACAAAACACTCCTTTGGAAACGGCTAAAAGGGTGTCTACATTGGAAAGTTTTTCATAGCAATGTCTATTTTTGAAATTTTCCACATTAAGGAATGTTATTACTTAAATACAGATTTTTAAAGACATTTAACATACATTTGCTGGCTTAACTCTTAAGCACATTGGGTTTTGTTAGATGTAACAAAAACTCCAGGCCTTTAACGGAGGAGACTTTATTTCATAAAAAGCACAAGTACAAAAGTTTTTTAGCTAGTAGTTAAAAAACACAATGAAAAGAAATACATGAATTGAAGATGTTATCTCTCAACCAATCATGAATTGAAGAAATCTCGTCTTTTGTTTTATGTTTCATCCATAAGTACGTTTACTATAGACACTTGATTAAACTCCAGGCCTTTTAAGGCCTCTTTTAAGGCCTTTTAGTATAGACACTTGATTATATGTTTACTACCTACAAATCTACAATCTTTATCAATACGTGCTAACAAGTATGGACTTGAAATTAATAACATGGAGAATCAAGATCATTCACCACACACACGAAATCCATAAGGTGAAGGAGAGGACAAGGGTTAAAAACGATATATTTACATAAACACGCACTGATCGATCCATTAAAGGAAGTCTCTTAATTTTCGTTCAATTATATCATTTTACTAACCAAATAAATTCGAGATGGTCCATCAGGGAGCATTGCATGTTGGTATTTGTGTGCAAGCTCAAGCTATCCGTTGTAACTTGTATAAAGGGAGCATTTTTTAATAGTATTCATAGTATACTAGTTTGTTATAGATGTCCTTTTACGCTCTGTTGCAGAGTTCATTTAAGGAGGGAAGATAAAGGAATCCCTCCTTATCTTCCTTCTCTTCCTTTCTCTCGTGTTCCTTCCAAATTGGAAAGACGGGATTTATGCCTAAAAACACCATTATTTTCCCTCCTCTTCCCTTCCTTTCTCTCTATACAAAAACTCTGGAACACACTTTTTCTTTCATTCCTTCCAATACCTTTCTCTTCCCCTACTAAATGAAACTCTGGAACAGAACTAAATGAAACTCTGGAACAGAATGTTAGGGGCGAAACCCATGCATAAAAAAATAAGTTGAAGTTAGGGCTCTTAATTTTTAGGGTTTAATTTTGTTAAATTTTCGGGTTTTGACTAATAGAGCAAATACTTGGAAGGTTTTTCTTTACACTAGGACATTACTTTAACTCAGCCTCTAATATATGTATTTGTATGTATTTGTGTGCCTTGTAGAAATCATGTGTTATTAATTATAGGATTAGGATACAAATTAAAAATGATTTTTTATAGTACAAAAACTAAAGCGTTCGTTTTACGAAATGGAATGAAATCTAAATGGAATTGGAATGTATATTTCATTTCATATGGAATTGGAAATGGTTTCAACAAAAGAATGATTTGGAATTAAACAACAATATACGAAAGAAATCCACAATTCCAATTCCAATTCCAATTTCAATTTCATATGGAATTGGAAATGGTTTCAACAAAAGAATGATTTGAAATTAAACAACAATATACGGATTCTACATTCCAATTACATTCATACTTATTTCCATTCTGTGAAACGAACACACCTATATTCTAAATCAATCTCAAGTTCCCACGCGAATTCTGATTCCAAATCCATTACATTCCATGAAACGAACACTAGGTCACAGATTTAAAATCATTCATACTAACAGAAAGGTTGAGCCGGCTCTAAACCCATTCGTCATATATATTAGCTGTAAGAAAAACATGGTTATATCGTTTTAACATCTTAGCTGTAATTATAATGTTTTTGTTAAGAAAAACATGGTTACATTTTTTTAACGTCCTTTCCTTTTTCTCGAAAAGAAAAAAAAAAAAAAAAAAAACTATTGCAACAATAAAGATTAATGCACAAAACCAATTCTTTTCAACCTCATTTAACTAGTTAACTCAAGTATGTGACCGCTAACACGTGCGTTTGTAACATAAGAAATGGAAATTAAATGTCTACATCCTATTACTAAATATATAAATGCAATAAATACATAATAAGAAATCATTATTCCCTTATTTTAGTTTGTACATAAAATAATTTCACTTCCAAAATGGGCCAAGGGTTGTCTCTTAGTCATTTGTCATTGGAGAGAAACAAAACAGCAGGTGGGAACTTTGAAGACATCCAATCACAAGTTAACTGGCATATAAGAAATTGCATCTTTATCAAAAGTAACACACCACTTCATTTGTAGAATCCTTGATGAGGGTACAACTTCCATAGGCATAACATGCAACTAATCTAGCTTTTTATTTATTATATTTAGTAATAAATAAAGGAGAATCCTTGATCATGATACCTTTTCCACTCTAAACAAGTAAATGTTCCATTTTAAATAGAGAAATTCTAGTCTCAATGGCTAACAATCACACTACTAGCTAGAATGTTTGTTACAGGGTCAGGCTCGGCCCTGGGGGTGTGTTGTTAGAATCAATTTAATCAGGAGATCATAAGTTATTAGAAGGCAAAATTAAAGTCAAATCTGTTTATGTAAAAGTCAAAATAGAACAGAATATTTAAAGGGAAAATTACCAAAATGGCTATTGACTTGGTCAACTTACCAAAATAGCCACCTCCCATCTCTTGGGAGAGACCGCTCACAGTTTCCGAGACGTCTTCGTGAGACCTCAGTGATGGACCACTAGCTGATTGCCACATCACCCGTCTTTGGAGAGACGGTTCCCGAATCCCGAGACGTCTTTGTGAGGCTTTAGCCTACACACTTCCCAACCTCTCTCTCTCTCTCTCTCTCTCTCTCTCTCTCTCCCTCCCTCCCTCCCTCCCTCCCTCCCTCCCTCCCTCCCTCCCTCGGGGAAGAATCTTTACGAAAAAACAAAAAAAACATATCATTTTTGGTGATTATTGTTGATGCCGTTCTATCCTCCGCAACAAAAATTTGAGGATTTTTCATCTGAGACATGTAAGAGGTTAATCTTCAAATTAGTAGGGCGTGAGCTAGCAGACATTAGGGAGCAGACGTACTCTGTTTTTTAGGCACGAGAGGACACGTAACGGGTTCCGGAATTTTATGGCCGGGTGATTTAGGCGTGTGACACCCTTCTTCAATTTTTGGTTCAGGTAATTGAAATGTGCATTACTGTTCAGGTAAGAAATGATCCGTTGGTATAGAGGACCGCGGAAGCTTAATATTTAAAGAGGATGTAATTCTTCCCGCAGATAACCCGAAGAGAGAGAGAGAGAGAGAGAGAGAGAGAGAGAGGGAGAGAGAGAGAGAGAGAGAGAGTTGGGAAGTGTGTAGGCTAAAGCCTCAAAAACACGTCTCGGGATTCAGGAGGTCTCACGGGTGAGGTGTCGCTCAGCTAGTGGTCCATCACCGAGGTCTCACGAAGACGCCTCAGGAAGTGTGAGCGGTCTCTCCCAAAAGATGGGAGGTGGCTATTTTGGTAAGTTGACCAAGTCAATGGCCATTTTGGTGATTTTCCCATATTTAAATGTTGTGTCTGTTTAATTAACTGTTGTCGATTAGTTTTTTTAGAACGGCCAACACAACAACCGCGAGACTCCCACAAGGGGGCTCGGGCAAATTGGCTTCCCTTGCTGGGAGCCCCGCCCGATGGTGGTTCCCAAACCGGAGAAAACCCGATTCCCCACCCGTTTGAAGACCCGTTGTGGAGAACCGGACGAGATCAGGACTCGAACTCATGACTATAGACCAGGAATCATCCATCATTTCTCATTGTGTCCTCCAAAATGCCGCCCGCAGAGATCGAACCTGGGTCTCTCAAAGGAGAACCTGGTCCGTCAACCACTGGACCACAAATGAAGGAATTATAAACCAAAGCTATAAATATATAGCCTTCATATGTACAGAATTATTGTGAGAATTATTGTGTGGAACAAGATTATTATGTGTGTGCCAAACTTCGTTTTCTCACTCTATGTTCCAACGAGTCAATGCACAATTCATTGTGCATACTCAAACAACATGTTCATTCACAACTGATCCAAATTTCTTTTTTCCATGTTTTCCACAAATAAAAAATATATTTTTTATAAATTGTTATATCCAGAATTTCAACACAAAAGAAGTGATGTAAGAATTGATAAGACTCTCCACCCAACAAGCAAAGTCATGGTTTCATGTGATACCCCGCCAAGGTGGAAACATGGGGTACAACACGAAAGGTTATGATCAAGCACAAAATTCGAGCAAACATTCATAATAACACAGTGTTAAAATACCAAATTTGTTCAAAGATAACATCCATCACAAAAGTATTGTTTTAAAACAAACCACATGTTCCTAAGTTTGAAAAACATAAAAAGGTGATAGACGTGAATGAATGCCCAAATATGCCACAAGTTCCATCCAATGAGTTAGTTACCTGAAAAACATACATAAAAACTTTGTCAACATAAAGTCGGTGAGTTCACAGGTTTTGAAATAGTTGAAAACATAAAGTTAATGAAATCAATGAATGACTCATCAATGTCTAGCTAAGACAATGATGATAATGAACGATCATGAGTCCATAACCAAACCTCGATGTGTTGTGCTTCGCACATTGTACAATAAAGATAATGTATCATCATAAGTGAAATACAAGCACTATTTTCTCGTATGTATCCGGGTTAAAGCGACTAATCAAGAGTGTGGTTGTCAACCCAATAGATCTATTCAAGTGTTTCATGGCTAAATCCATAGCTAATGGTTACGAGTAAACTAATTGCACGAGGGCTTTATGAGTACTCTAAACATATTGTCTCATGTATACCGGTCTGCTAGGAATTCATTCTAAAACTAGTAAACAATGCATGTCTTTCCCCAAAATATAAATTAGTAAAAAGGGGCCGTGAAACTCACCTCAAGTCCGTGCGGAGTGCTAGCAAGAATATAACCCGATGTGCTAGGAAAGTAGATCTACACGTCCTATAGAGAATGGACATCTCATATCTATGTTCTAGATTTTCCTCAACATATTGTTCACCCATCTCGTAGTGTGTTTTATGTTGGTATTTTTGGTGACGTTTATACTTTCCAAAATATAGTTCGAAAATCAAGGTTCATTGTGTGAAAAAGTACCTTTTGGAACCAAGACTCAAGATCATACATTTATAGTAAATAAACATGTGTTTTTCCTTTAAAATACTTATAGACTTGTATCAAATACACATATTTGCATATGTATCCATATTGCATGTGAGACGGCCATATGTTTATGTATATTCAAGTACTTGATACCCATATACATAACTATTCATGCTTATAGAGTTTCCACATGTACACGCCCATATGTGTTCATGCTTTAACTCTTTTCACATAAACATTTATAGTTAAGGTGCCACAACTCTTCCTACACATAACCATTTGTTTGTCGCATATCCATATACATCCATACACTCATACGCATACAAACACACATCTGTGTATATCTATGTACCCGACACTCACACAAATATTCATGTTTATTGAATGTCACACATACATACCCATATAAGTATATGTTTCACTACATACCCATCAATATTTATGTTTGTGACATCTATACATATTTATACATAAATATTTATCTTAAAATTTTCCCCAATATATGTATAATACACGCATACATATATATATTATATATACACTCATGCGAACATACATACATATATAATATTCATGCATTACTAACATTCATACACTTGAACCTTTATCCAAGACTTTCTATAGTAACAAAAACATTAGATCTTTGGTTTTTAAAAGAAAACTTATGTTTATAAACATGGGTGAACCATATAGTTTAATCATGTGAAAATAACAAGTGAGGTTAAGCATTATACCTCTAGATCTTGGAATGATACTTGGATCTTGCTACAATGGTGAGGTAGGGGTATGGAGGATTGAAAGTGTGTGTGTGAGGGTTAGAAAGATGTGGAAAGCAAGTGTGGTTCATCTATCTTGGCCCTTGTATTTATAGAGGTTGAGGGAGAGAGAGAGGCGATAGAGAGATAAGGAGAGACGAGAGATAGAGAGAAGTGGAGGGAGATACAATTTAGGCAAGTCAACCACCATGGATCCTTGTGTTTCTTTAGAATATTTCTATGTTAGTCTTTAGTCTTAGAATGATGCTAATCTAGTCAATGTGACTTATCATCTAATCCCTTGTCATTGTGAATGACTAAACACATGATTTGGTGGTTCTTGGGAGTTTAGGAAAGATCTTATGGTGTTGAGGTGGGGGGGAAAAGGTTTGGGTGGTTCCAAGAAGAGCCAAGGATTAGCCACTTTAGGTTAACAATCTCTTATGGATCCATCGAGTGTAAGTAAATCTAACCACTTTTAGTTTAATATCACACCTATCTAGGAAGTCTTATAAAGTGATTAATGAAAATCCATAACATCAAGTGAGTGTTAGTGATGTGATCACACACTTAAAGATAATCTAGTGTTTTGTGATTGTGGGACAAATTGAGAAGTGACATGGTGGTGGTGGGGTTTCGGCCGAAAGAAAGAAAAGAGGGGAAGGAGAGCCAAAAGTGTTAGAGTGGTGGTGGTTATTTAAGGCAAGTAATCTCCCATGGGTTTAGGTGATTAGAGGATCTTACCACTTTTGTTAATGATCATCATTGAGTTTTGCCTCCTTACACTTGTTGACTAATCTCTTGGATTAGACTAATCATATATTTATGATTTGTTATCACATGTATTAGAATGATTACACAAGAGATTTACCTTGGTTCTTGGAAAGCAAAAGTGATTGTGTTGGGGGAGGTGGGGGCGACGGCTCACAAGGGGAAAAGAGTCAAGATCATAGCAAGTTTGGAAATGTTAACATTCTAGATTTTGTAGGGATTATGGTGGCTATCCATATAAGGTAAGATCATGTGTTGGGAGGTGATAAGATGCTTTCTTTTTGCTTATGTTTTGGGCCGAAAACATTAAGGGAAAAGGGGAGTTTATTTTGGGTTAACATGCTTTATGAATCCAAGTGTTGATTAGTTGTTCTACCATTTTTTTTTTAAGCACAAAGATGAGATAAGATGGTTCATTTAAGAAGAGACAAAATGCATGTATAAGACCTAAATTAAATGTGTTTTTCTCATGTTATTATTACTTAACACATGCATGCATATTCCTATATATATATATATATATATATATATGAATTTTTATTATCTTGTATTCTAACTTGAAAAGAAAATGTATTCGAGTTCCTATATATATATATATATATATATATATATATATATATATATATTCACACATGTATCCCCATGTGTTTAGATAAGAAAACATTTGTATATGTTTTTGGTAAGGAAATTATGATTGTTTAAACTCGCGTCACCAATGCTCATTGATATAGGTGGAATTGTACTCGTTCAGGTCTTGCTAGACTTTTCCAAGGGACTTATGCGTATAAAAAGATATCTAATATGTGTATTAAATTAAATGTTGACTAGAAAGTGTATGGATTTTGACCTGGCAAATCAGCGGGTGTTGTAAGTGCACTATTTGTGTATGTCCCCAGCTAGTGATCCGGTACTGTATGTCGAAGGAACAAATAATATACATTTGAGTTATTGTTAGGTCGAACGAAAAAGAGGAAGATTCATTCGAACCCACGAAGGGTCGAATGAACCCATTCAGACCTTGCAGAGGTCTAATGGAGAGGTTTATATAAAGGGGATAAGTTAGTTATTTGTAGAGTTGTTGATCATTTTGAGCTTATCCCCAGTTTGAGGGAGTCTCTGTATTAGGTCTAGGTTTTTTACTTGTAATATCTTTTAATTGATCTAATACATGAGTAAAGTTATGGAAATTTCTCGGTGATTCGTAATCTATTTTCATCACGATCTTTAGTGGTTATTTCTTACTCGGTTTGCACAACCGGAGGGGATTCCGCACCCTACGGTTGGTATTCGTGAGATCACGGTTCGTATATACAATCCTAAAACGTTTTCACAAGTGGTATCAGAGCGTAGGCTCGATTTCACGATTACAAACTGATTTGAATTGATGAAAACATATTAAAATTCTGGTTTAAAGTTCAAAACCCTAGAAATTTTGAAGCTTTTCATAAAAACATGGTTTTTGATTGAATTGGAGTTGATTTTGATGTTGTTTTCAAAGATTCTTTCACAAAAACTTGTTTAAAATAGATTCCGAACAAAACCTATCAATTTCCATTACATTTGGTGAAAATTTTTCAAAACCAGATCTGATTTGTGTGTTCTTGAGGTTGAAGATGATGAACAGACTCGAATAGGTCGAATGAAATAGTCGAGAGGTCGAACCAGTCACTGAGAGGTTGAATAGATTGATAGTTACTCATTCAAGTTGTTTACAAAGGGTCGAACCAGTTGATTCTTGTTCATTCGACCTCATGATAGGTCGAACCAGTATCTGTTTGTTTCATTTGTGATATCCACGACAGGTCGAACCAGTTGATTCTTGTTCCTTCGACCTCACGACAAGGTCGAACTAAAATCTTTCTGTTTCATTCGTGTTATCCAAGAGGTCGAACGATGTTTCTGATTTTCATTCGACCCATCTGAGAGGTCAAACAGGAGTGTATTATTTTTGGTTCGAACCCTCGATCATATTTTCAAATTTAGACTATATTTTTTAAATTTTTAGGAGCCTGTTTTTGGAAAAAAAAAATTGAAATAATAATTGTTGAAAAATGACAAATCTGTGGGAATATTATATGGGAAGAGATCAAATAGAAGCTGCATGACAACAATCACAAAGACAAAAACCTCAAGTTGATCCATGGGGACGAGTCATTGTACCTACAATTCAAAATCCTGTTACACGACCTACAGTTGATATGTGGGGTAACCTGATAGCTCCAGCTGTGCAACCAATTAGTAAAATGGTACATGATGATGAGTGTGTTAACAGAGGAAATCTTAAAAGTGATGTTGTGTGTCTTGCTAAACAAACGGGGAATGATGATTCAAGTGAATTGTCAAAGAGTAATTTGAGTTCTGATGAGAGTTCGGAACAAAGTGAACCAGGAAAAAGTGATTTAACAAATGATGATGTAAATTTTGAGAATGGTAATAGTACAGATGCAGTTGAGGTAAGTGTAACATCTATGAAAGTTGATGATCAAAAGAAGCATGATGCTCAGGTAAATTCAAAACCTGAATGTGCTAATTGTTCTGAATGTGTCAAACTGAAAACAGAAGTGCTGAAACTTCTTGGGGACAAACAGAACTTAGCAAGTGAATTAAAAAGATGCAAAACTGCAAATGAAATTTTTGAAAAGAATGAAAAAGATTTTAAAAATCAAATTGGATCTTATAAGAAAGAAATTTCAGAACTTCATAAAACTTATAAAAATTTCTTGGAGAAGGACAATTCCACGTCAGAGTTGGAAGTCACAACACCTTGTGTTGCTGATCCTGACTCTGAGGTGAAATCAAAGCTTGAAGTGAGAACTGAAAATGTGGTTGCCACTTCAGAACCTAATTCTGAAGAGAAATCCATATTCAAGTTTCCTGAAGGAAGATAAGGATCCTACATGTTGGTGGGAAGTGACAAATTGATTTCTATTAAAGTTTTTCCAATTGATCTAATCGAACAATCTTTACTTCAATGTGTTTTTGTTGATAATGATGATTTGTTAGTACAATTTAGAAATCAATTTGGTCACCTGAAATTCAAACTCAATCCTAACCAACATGTGGATCAAAAGAATCAGTCTGGGAACAAAAAGAAACGTCTCATGACAAAAGGACCAAAACCAATCAAATTGAAAGGTAATGATCAGATGAAAAATTCCCATCATGAGAATTCAAGAAATTTTTCATCAAGATCATATGACGTTTATGATTATTCAAGTACCTCTCGATTTGATGGTTATTGTGGAAACATTTCATCACAATATTCTCCTTAGTTTGCTGAATGGAGAAGTTGTTTTGAATGTGGGGAAGTCGGACATTTGTCAGCCCAGTGTCCATATTAGTATTGGGATGGAGGTAATGTTTTAGAGTTTGAAGAACATAGGTCTTTTTTAACTGCGGAAAGCGTGGGCATTTAGTTGCTACCTGTCCGTATGTTAAACGGAAAAGGACAGAAGTGGAAGCTGTTATTCATTCAGGCAATGCCAAAAATCCTATATCCCCGAAACATTTCAACAAACCAAAGGGGAAACAATCTGTTGTGTATGACAATCGTAACAAGATTGCCTTGAACAAAAATGGAGATAGTGAATGGGTTGTTAAGGTAAGGGGGAGTTCTAAGGCTAAGCCTAAGAATAACTCTAAGCATGGACCTTTATCAGTTAAGTCTGAGAAGGTTCCAAACAAAGTTCAGATGCAGGTTTCAAACAAGAAACCTGGAAAGTCAAAAATCAAAGAAAAAGAATTCTAAAATAAAAACTGAACTTGTTTGGAAACCCAAATCACTTTCTCAATCCGCAGCAGCTTCTACTTCAAGTCAATCCATTGAGAAACAAATTGATTTTTCAAAAGGTGAATGGATTGATATCCCAAGGATTGATGACCTTGGACAACCCATCACTATGAAGGGATGGATTCCCCTCTCCTACTAATTGTTTAACAAGTGTGCAGGTTGTTCCAGACAGACCTATTAACTACAGTTAATAGTAGAGCATCTGTATACAACAGCAAGCTTGATTTTCCTCATATACTTAGTTTTGCTATATCTGGAGGAGATTAAGTTTTTGCTATTTATTGGAGAGGTAAAGGTTGAGAAAGTTAGATTGAAAAAGGAAAGAATGAATTCAATGGTTTTTCCTAAACTCTCTTATCTTTGTCAATGGTTTTTCTACCTGAAAGATTATAGTGAGTCAAGTAATCTGAGTGAGAAAAATGGTTTTCAAAGAACAATGAGTAAACCTCATCGGATATCATTTTATTTTGTTTTTCTTCATAAAGTTTAAAAATCTAAAAATATATATGCTTATTTTTAGATTTTTAGGGGGGAGAAAATTTCAAAAAAATCAAAATTAAAAATTAGAAAATCAAAAATGAGTTTTCCTAGAGAAAAAGATGAGATGATAGTACATCAGTGGACTACCAGTCTACTCTGAAAACAAAATGAGTTAATAAACATTGAGTAGCCATTATAATTATATATTGGTAGGTTTGAAATCAAAGTTTAAAGTTCAGCATGGTGGTATAATGTAACAACCGGTTTATTTTCTTTTCGTTTCTTTCTTTTCGTCTCTTTCCTTTTGGCTTCGTGCAATTTTCGGGATGAAAATTCGTTCAACAGGGGGATGATGTGACACCCGGCATATTTGACTTGACATTTTTAAACTTATAAGTCTACCTTAGCGAGAAACATTTCTTTTATGTACTTGACTGGGTTAGTTGAGTCGGGATTTTCTTACGTGTTGTCCAGGGTTCAATGATCTGGAGGATCATTGGTGTCTTTTTACATACACACGAGTCTTGAGTCCCGTTGTTGGTGAATTACAAAAACTAGATTAAGTGTTATGCGTAGATTGATTCATATATGGTGTATTATATGCAAATACGTGTTTAAACGATGTTTAGATGATTATCCATGTTTATATATGTTAAACATATGTTAGGATTACATGTTCATGTGTTAGGATGTGTTAAAATGCGTTAAAACGACAAAACTGAAAAATCTGGAAAAGACCTTGTCTGGTTCGACCTTAAGGGGGGTCAAACTTGACCATCAGTTTGTTTAAAACCTCATTCGACCACTTGATTTCTCATTCGACCCCTGCATAGGGTCGAGCCTGCAGGAACTATAAATACCACACTTAGTCATTTTTCATCATTTAACAAACCCTAAACGCCTATAAACACTCTCTCTCAACTTTTATCACTAGGGAAGGAGTTTTTTATCTCGTTTTTCATAATCTAACCCTCTAAATCATTACAAGTGAAGATCTAAGGTGTGTTCTTCATCCTAAATCCTTTTTGAGCAATTTTAATTCGTTTTCATAAAACCCCAAAGTCCCAGATCTGATCTAAGACAACTTTTATGATTAATAACCTTTCTAAAACCTTTCTAAACAAAACCTTATCATAAAACATGAGTTTTCATAAGTATTAACATGTGTTAATGATCCTTCATGTTGTATTATGTGTTGTTTGATGTTTGTATGATGATTAGATGTTATAGAGATGTTCTAGGATTATTATAACTGATGAGTTTTGTTTATCTTAGGTCACAAGTTATTGGATGATGATGTTTTGTCTAATTTGGGGATTTTGATAGATTTAGATATTGATTCATGATGTTGTTATGAGTAATATGATTGGGGGTTTTGTTTCACATCATGATCTGAGTATTTTGAGATGATTGTTGAATGATTTCATAAAAGTTTCCAAATTGGGTAAAGTTTTCATGCATGATGTGACATCTCCATAATATTGCCATTTTGGGTAAACATTAAAATGGACTGATTTTGGGGTAAAATTAGTAGGGTTTTGTGGGGATATGATATTCATACTTGACTGCTGTGTTTCGTGATGTTTCGTGATGTTTTCGGATGTTTTTTATGCTTTTTAGGAAATGAAGAGATGCTAGGGTCGAACCTGGGGTTACCTTCGACCATCCTGGGGTCGAAGGTAGAGTTTCAGGGTCGGACCTAGCCTCATGTAGGTCGAATGAGCATCAGTTTGGTCGAACGAGCTTGATCTAGGTCGAATTAACACATGTTAAGGTCGAATGAACATGTTTTAAGGTCGAATGAACTTGTTTTAGGTTGCATGAACTTATATTGGGGTCGAAGAAACATAAAATGGGTCGAACCAGGCTTACTGGGGTCGAACCAAACTTATTTCCCTCCTTATTCGACCCAACTACTTCATATGTGCGATTTTTTATACAAACTAAGTATGTTATGCTTGAACCTTACTTGTAATCTATGTGTACTTGATTTGTTTGTGTAACGGATCACCAACGGGATGTCGAGTCGGTCTAGTGTGTCGGTTAAAACAGTCAAACACGTTTTCAAACTTACTTAGTCATGATCTGGACAAACGGGGACTAGTTAACCTTAGGTTTATTAGTCAAAACTCTTATGTGAACTTTATTGATAGATCGCCGGTATTTAGGATTATCAAGACTTGTCTTTATTCTTATTTCAAAAACATAAACTAAGGTGAGTGTCACAGCCCCATTCTTTACTGTTTTCGGAACTTTTCTGGGGGAGAAACATGCGGTACAAACTTTCTAACTTTTAGACCAACATATTACATTATATCACATGGATACTTAGTGACTCTTATTTCATCAGTAAAGTCCTCTCATGTCTTAGTGAACCATTAATATGTGGATGCATAGCGGGGAAAGTTTGAATAGATCTATTGGGCCTGGCAAGCCCCACTCGGGCCGACTGGAAGTCGGTGGCGGGTGCATATTTGTCCTATATCTTACGGCACCTGGGGATGAACCGGTAACGGGTTTGAGGCATTCTTATTGTTCAGCAGTGGTTCACGACACTATAGTATCATGTAACGATGTCTAGCTAGCATCAGGTATAGATGTAAGGATTGTTGGGTCTGGTTTACTTTGTGGCAAAATTTTGCAAACTTTATCTCTGTGACTCACCGGTACTTTTTGTGTTGTCTAACTTCACATGTTTTCTCAGGTCGCTAAGGTAGCAGGGAGTCTTAGGCGCACCGGAGTCTCACTGCGTCTAGTCTTGCATACATAAGCAAACCGGGTTGTGTTTGCATTCATATTTTTGACATTGGTTTTGTAAACATTTTAAGCTTCCGCTGTCGTTGTCTACTTTACGTTTTAAACTTATAAACTGCGTGGTTGGTATTTCTACGTAACTTTCATAGCATATAGTTGCCGTTTATTGTGACTATTAACTTGGATCCTGGTATGTCACGCGCCTCGCGGTAAAACCCCGCAAGTGGAATTTGAGGGTGTGACATATAACCTATAAATCAATAACTGATAATCATGTGGATCAACGTCTCGTTGGCATATGGTCTTAGTACCGAAATTTCGTTTGATAGATTGCCAAAATCGGAGGTTTCGGGTCGTTATGTTGATTGTTATCTGGGGATGGCCTAACTGATCTTCTGCTGTATTGATTTACAGACCTAGATTGCACTGTTTTGAAAACCGGACCGGACCGGCCGGTCGGACCGGTCGGACCGGGCTCCGGGACCTGGACCGATCCGGTTCGGGTGGTTGGACCCGTTTTTGCAGCGAACCGACTTTGGACCGTAAAACCGGTCAGTCGGACCGGAAAACCGGCCGATCGGACCGGAAAACAGGTGGTCGGACCGGTTTTTTTTTATTATTTTTTTTATATTTTGGGTTTCGAAGCATTTTTTGGCCCGGTTCGTTGGACCGGTCGGATTGGTTGGACCGGTGAACCGCCCGAGGGTCCGGTTCGACGTCCGGTCCGGTTCTGAAAACCTTGCTAGATTCAGTCAGGACGTCTTTATAAAGATCTTTAATGACAAACCTTAAGTTACCGAATGAGGAACTTAATATGTGTGATGATAATCAAAGATTATCTAATGCATCGTATCAATACTATGATGAAAATCTTGAATGATATTAGTCCTCACCCTGGTTGAGTGCATAAGTCGCTTTGAAGCATTAGTTTGCTGACTTGTCATCGTTGTGGTTCATACCTTGTAACTTACAGATAACTACAATATAATCATGTGTTACAATGAAACTTTGCGCAAGTCTTGATACGGGAATGTGTCGCGTGTGCGTGGACCATAGATTTTTCAGTATCTAATATTACCTTAATGTATCTGAAGTGCTGAACAATGAATGATGATTTCAGGTTTAAGTGGACAAACATACTGGTAATGGTTGTAGGATGCTCAATGTCAAAAACAGAAAATTGATCAAATAGAGTTTTGACTGACTGTTCTAATACTGATATGATCCTCTTACCGGAAAATTCGCAAAAATATGTTTAGTTTACTTTTATGCAAATCTATTTGAAAATTCAAAAAGATTTTTGGTGTGTTTTAGCATAAACTTCAGAAAATCCAAAAGTTTTACATTTCTAGTTTATTTTCGATAACCAATGTTCGGATACTTAATGTGAAAGCTTAGATGCTCAAAAATTGAAAAAGGGAAAACAAATTGCAAATTTTCAAGTTTTTGGTGCATATTGAAAATGTTTAATAGTTCAGGGGGAGATATATTGAGGGTCACATTGGTTGTAAAGATTACTTCCGATATTTTTGTCATGTCTAATGCCGGTTGTAGTTTGTGCACTTTTTAGTAAATTTTTCTGCAGAATCTAACACAACAGGTGCACTGTTCAAGTTTCATCGACAAAGTGTGTAGATTGAACAAGACCCAAACCTGTATATCAAGATCACCAGAACAACAGAAAGCGGTCAGGAGTTGTAAAAGATGAGATAAGTAAAATCATGGAAATGAAGATATTCCAAGATTGTTCTCTGTCTTCATCTCTGGACCATCAAATGATAAAGCTAAGATTTCTTGAGTCTGTCTAAGATTTCAAAGCTTACCAAAGAGATAAACGAGATTTTATGAAGCCTCGACACAAGCTTACAAGAAAATAGAAAGTTTTCAAGTCTTCCAAGATGATGTGTCACACCCTCAAATTTCCACTGCGGGTTTTATGCCGCGAGACGCATGACAAACCAGGATCCCATAGCCATAAGTCACATGAACGACTCTAAATGCCCAAACCATTTAGTTCGTTATTGTAAAACCAAATTTAAAAGTTTTAACCAAACCAATTAAGTATAGCGGAAGCGAAATAACAAAACAGTTAAATAAAAGTCTGCGCAAAACACCGCGCCCAAAACCATAAGTAAATAATTAAATATTTAAAAGTAGTTTATGTGTTCATAATCCCATGACATAACATGATGCATGCCCTATTCGTGCTCCATACCTAGTTACCTGCAAAAGCATGCTAACGTGTATCAACATAAAGTCGGTGAGTTCACAAAGTAAAGAAAGTGAGTAAGTAAATGCGCTGGTTTCCCAAACCACGTAACCAAGTAAAATCGTAGGTCTCCCAGACCAAAATGTTCAAGTGTTATCAGTTTAATCATGTCAGGGGTAGCTAACTCACTCATTGCAACTAAACAGGAGATTATTGGGACACCTTCAGTAATATAATAAATTGCCTCAGAAACTAGTGTCTATCAACACTAGCATAAGTTCATGTCCATGCTCCCAGCATCGCAAACATGAGGTTGCTGCACAACCTAATAGCGCTATGAACTAATACCCCGTTCGTTCCCAGCGATTAACCCAATAATATGTAAGGACTTTTCAAGTGATAGAGTGTTTAGTTCACAAAGGACCAATAAGTTTCAAACTGACCAAAGCGCAATCCTCCCCGAGGATTCGTAAAAACCCGACCCACCATAGGAGTCAAAACATCTCAACCCGAGATATAACAGTAGTCCCAAACCGTACTAGAAAACGTTTATCAAAGTTGTCTCACCCTGAGACGCATGCTTTCGAGAAAAAGTAGTGAAACTCACCTTAGTATGCAAGCAAGTAAATCCAAATTCCAAAGTAGGGTGTGCTACCGACTCCCTAGTACATGTGTCACTAAGTGAGTATATGTGTAATACCATTACACCATATAACCCGTTTGTCCAAGGCGTTTAAATGTTCAAAATCGTATAAGTGACACCTAGTGATTCTACATGCATAAGTAAACCATACGGACCCGTTGGTGAATATGTTGGTTATCATTAGTTTTACACTTCATGTGCATCTCATATAAGTGCCCATTCAAGTACATGTCAAATACATACCACATAGGACTCCAATTAGTCACATAAACTCACAATACGCAATCTGCGTTTTTAGGACAAATTATGCGCCATGAAAACTAATTTATTAAAAATACTTATCCAGTGATTTAGACTCCCAAAATTTTACCAACTAATCTAGGGGGTATACTGGACAAATATATATTTTTCGTTTATGATAAAACCTTGTACAAAAATTATGAAAATTCACGGAACACAGCCACATTCAGAAAACACACACAACAGATCAGTTTAGTATAAAAATTCCCAAAAATCGTGTATTCATCGAAACGAGATGAATCCACTGGGAAAAGCCGATTTATTCCAATGTTAATCTACTGTCCAATTTTCATAACTTAATTCCTTGCAAAACTCGAGTTATGATTGTTTAAAGTTGACTCAGTTTGTTAATCCGAAAATCTGATATAACCTTTATTCAAAGAAAATTCCAAAAACTATTCAAACGACGTCCAAATCAAACGATTTTACCCATTATGAAAATCTAAGACCAGTTATAATACAACCATGCAAATAAATCATCAAAAACATCATGTTTAAGTCACGTAACAGGCCCTACAAGTTGACCCAAACATTCTGTCCAGATTTTAATCATGCATAAACTCTTATTTAAACGACTCACGTATGCGTATAATCGATCAACCACAATCAAAAACCATTATAAGACATTAATATAATCTATCATGATCAGAACCTATCATAACACATGCAAAATCATAAACCCTAATGATCAAAACATCACAAACATGCGCAACATGCAACCTATCAATTTCTAATCGCATAGAATTATGTTTAACCCATTCAATCTTTATAAGCTTCAAGTTTTAATCTTTATGAAAAGGTTTCAGACCTGGAAAAACTTAGTTATAGGTTTTTATAACATATTAAGAAAGATTAAAACACAAGAGATTGTAGGTTATACCGCAAGCTCTTCAAAACAATCAACCGAATGCTCTTGAAACTTCCCGATCGATGTTCTTGCGCCTTAGCAGGTGTTTAGGGGTTAATATTTCGTAATAGGGCTGTAGGGAGCGATTAGGGTTGAGTTTAGGAGATACAAGAGGCTTAAGGTTGCTTAAATACATGTTTAAGGCGGTTAGGGTTCGACAGCACTCCCTGAGCGGCCGCGCGGGGCTTGTGAGCGGGCGCTCACAGCCCCCCGGCTCGCTCCGGGTGCCCTGCTTCGTTGCACGGCCTGTTCCTTCGATGTTTTCGCTATTTTGGGCCATAACAAGTGTAACCCCATGTGTTAAGACCCCAACCATCCTATAGGTCCATCCATTATGGTTTTTATTAATGTATTCGGTTTAAGTTCACATAATCACATACAGTTTGCACATAGTTTCACAGAGTATCATAGTAGCACGTAATTGCAATCAATCTCAATCAAATAATTCACAATTATTTAACTTCATGGTTCACCAACGTCCAAGGTTCACTAATCATGTATACAGTTTGGTAATTCCCCGAATTACCACTTCATGCAGTTATTAACCTATAACTGTGCAACGTGTGTTCTATCTAGCTAACCCTAGTTAAGTAAAATGCAAGGAATGTAACTAGAGTTTAGTTTAAAGTGAGAACCTGAAATTACGGGGTATCACATGATGAATGCAAGATTTGAAGAATTGATAGCTTTCTAGTTTAGTACATCACTAGCAATGTCCAAGGGGGAGATTGTAAGTGCACTATTTGTGTATGTCCCCAGCTAGTGATCCGGTACTGTATGTCGAAGGAACAAATAATATACATTTGAGTTATCGTTAGGTCGAATGAAAACAAGGAAGATTCATTCGAACCCACGAAGGGTCGAATGAACCCATTCGGACCTTGCAGAGGTCGAATGGAGAGGTTTATATAAAGGGGATAAGTTAGTTATTTGTAGAGTTGTTGATTATTTTGAACTTATCCCAGTTTGAGAGAGTCTCTGTAGTAGGTCTAGGTTTTTGACTTGAAATATCTTTTAATTGATCTAATACATGAGTAAAGTTATGGAAATTGCTCGGTGATTCGTAATCTATTTTCATCACGATCTTTACTGATTATTTCTTACTCGGTTTGCACAACCGGAGAAGATTCTGCACCCTACGGTTGGTATTCGTGAACTTAGGAATCTTACTTAAGTATTACTTGAACCTAAATTGAAAAGGGTAACCAGGTTTAATTACTACTTGAAATCAAGACAAAATGAGTCGAGCTCAGTTGGCTTGATTTTTCAAAACTTACCGGTCAGATTTTTAAAATTTCAACTCTGTTTAAAATTTGAACCGAGCTAGGTCAATCTGTTAGACTTTTAGCCGAGCCCAAGCTAGCCTTGAATTGTCTCGCTTCGGCATGTGAACAACCTAATTTAAAACACTTATTGTCGTAATAATGTGTGTATACACATAAATATATACACGGAATATAATTTGAAATCCACTTAAGTTGAGAACCTATGAAATCCGATCAAACAATCATTTTTTATTTATGTAATACTAGATTATACCTTGGGAACGTCCCGGGGTTGAGAAATCTAACATGACATATCAATTTTACATATAGAATAGAATGATGCACTTTACAGTTACATGCAGGAAAGCTTCGGGTAGCACCTAACCTAAAACAATTAACAATGTATCTCCAATGTTAACGCCTAACCTTAAACAATGTATAACTCTAATATTAATACCTAACCTAAAACAATGTACAACTCCAATGCTAACACATGTTGAAAATAGAATTCATATTTACTGATTTGAACATAATTAGTGACTTGTCTATCCAATGCTAACACATGATGAAAATAGAATTCATATTTACTGATTTGAACATAATTAGTGACTTGCCTATACATGATTAATGAATTACCTGAATACTCTGTGTGTTTTTTACTGTATGAACAAAATCCCACAAAAAAATAGTCATTTTTTTCTCCGTTTTTATATAGCACTATGATACTCGTTGAAAGATAATAAAACGCTTGTTAATTTGGTGTAATTTTTTTCTTTAAAAAATCTCGTATATAAAAGATATTAACGTTTAAAAAATATGGGAGGAAACATGAGAGAAAAATACAATTTTGTTTTTAATTTTTTTTTTCCTAAAATCAATTAATGTCACGTGGCATGTGACATGGCACACTTAAGGAGAAGTATGCTCTCTTTGAATGCCATATAGGATTTATTGCTTTCAATTATATAATAGATACGTTAGAGGAAGGTTGAATAGAAAACTCATAGTTAGGGAGAGAACTTGAAAACTACTACTAAAATTAAAAAATAATAATAATACAAAAAATTATAACTCAAAATTTAAGTCAAAAACTAGAAAATTGGCTCGGAGCTTCTTTTTCCCACGTCATTCCCGTTCATAAATAAATAAATGCGAATTCTAATGCACATGTGTAGTAAACGTCCGATTAAGCTTTAAGGTTTAGTTTTTGGATTTAATTTAGCTTTTAGGGTTAGTTTTTTTTTTTTTTAGTTTAGCTTCTAAGGTTTAGGTTTTGGGGGTGGGGTGAGGGTGGGATGGGTGGGTTTAGGTTTTTTGGTGAGGGCTAGGTTTTTGGTTGTGGTGGGTGGAGGGTTAGTTTTTTGTATCGGTTCGGTATCGGTACGGTACCGGTATAGTATCGGTATTTTACCTTAAAATACCTATACCATACCGATCCCGTATCGATACCGAAAATACCGATACCGAACACCCTCGGTTTGATACGAAATCGATATGGTATCGATTCGAGATTCGATGGTGTATGCTCATCCCTAGCCGTAATGATGTTTAACCAAGGGTCACAACCACCTAATCAACAGTGTGACCCCATTACACATGGTATAAGGATATTCCATTTGATTTTCAATCAATATCCAAGTGGTTTGTTTTATCAAAAATGATAAGAATGAACAAAATAGTTAGGCAATATACGTGGCATGTGTGATGTGGGGTATGCCGTTTTTTCGTTAGCTGACAAGAGGCCGACAATTACACGGTGAATGCTGATGTGGATACCAGTTTAATTATGAAGTTAAAATGTCAACTTTTTCAAGCACATTTTTATTAAAATAAAATAAAAACATCAATAAATCTTCTAAAGTAAAACATAAGGATAAATTGCGATCTTTAACTTTTAATTACCTTTACTTTCTTCCGGACTCCCATCATTTTGTCTAACTTAATTTCAATCAAATCTTTGGTAAAAAAATAAATGAAAAAACAAAAGTAAATAATTATATTATATTATATATATATATATATATATATATATATATATATATATATATACTAGCTGATTACCCCGGGAGGGTCCCGGGGTTGAAAAATCTAATTTTGCGTGATAACCTATTGCAAATGGCTTAAGTTAACTAACCACAAAATCTCTCAATCATTGCATTTTCATAGTATTTTAAATGATAACATGGCGATTGGGCTGATTTTCAACATCGTAAATAAGAACCTGGTTTAAAAGAAAAAACATGATTAATGAATAACATGAACACTTTGTGTGTTTTTTTTCCTGTATAAACGAAACCCCACAAAAAATAGTCGATTTTTTCTTCGTTTTTTATATAGCACTATGGTATTCGTTGGAAAGATATTAAAACGCTCGTTAATTTGGTGTAATTTTTTTCTTTAAAAAATCCCGTATATAAAAGATATAAACATTTAAAAATTATGGGAAGAAACATGAGAGAGAAAATTTAAATTTATTTTTAAATTCTTTTTTCTTAAAATAACTCAATTTAATTTTAGTAATTGAGAATTTAGGGTTTTATGTTTATCTTTTTTAATTAAAAAAAGAAATAATTCAAAAACACTAAAATCTTTCAATTATGATGCCACGTGGCACTCTCAAGGCGAGGTTGAGGCCTCCATTGCACGCCACGTCAGCATATACGTTTTCTTTTATATATATAGATAGATATATATATATATATATATATATATGTTTTAATAATAAATTAAATAGTTATTAGTGAATACTAAAATAAATAAAAGAGAGAAAATTAATAGTTACTGACAAGCGTAAAAAATATTGTAATAACATGAACATACCCGAGTGTATGGACTTGAATAGTGTCAAGGATATTGATGTGCGTGGTTTTAGCAAATTAAAAAGATGTCATTTCCCCGGTGTCAAAAACTTGATGTTTGAAATCCGAAACTTTGGTTTTGGCGTAAATGACTGATTTTTACTAAATCGGTTTTAACAAGTTTTAAATTTATAAAGTAAACAATAGTTACTTTTGAAACTAAAACCAACACATAAACAGAGAACCTGACATGCATAGTATAGCTTCTAGGGTAAGTATTGAGTATCGTATTCCAAGGTTCACACTTTTCCCTACTCAACCTTTCATCCATTAACTGATCGGTTTTAAAAAGAAAAATAAAACGGAGGGGTTCTTTTAAAAGAAAAATGGTTTTGAAAAAGGTTTTGGTTTTATAAAAGAAAAAGATAAAATAGTAGAGAGATCAAATATACACATCTCATGACCATCTAAATAAGTAGTTAAGATTATTATTAAAATGAATAATTTAGAATAGTTAATTGTGTGGAAGACGAGAGTGATCTTGAAGTGTTGACTCCTTGATAGAGAAGCAAATGCGACTACTGAGTAGAATGCAGAACCTCTCCAGCGTGCGTCCACTAGGGGTACTTCGCCAGGGCCTCGCGTATAGCGGGCTCCTCAAACCACGGTCAAGTCTTTGGGTCCTCGAACTTATCACCTTCTTAAAATGGAGGTTTCACTTCCGACCTGGAACACCGTACCTTAGTTCTCGCATTCCGTACCAAAGGGTCTCTTTATCCTGGCATCCTCGTATCCCCATTGTTTAACGGTCAAGGCCGAAAGATCTCTCTTACGGTTGTCTCAGGAAGGCGGACCCCCATTGGCTAACGGCGTTGTACTAACGAGAACTAGATAAAGAATCTTTATTTTATTTATTTTAGTGACACTTTACAGGCCTGATAAAGTTGGTTTTAAATAAATGATGACTTAATTACCCAACCCTTAACCTCCCGAACTGAACGAAATCCTTGGTAAAGATGGCACATAATCCTAAAAGCGTGCAATTCGAAGATCATTGGTGCGCCCGTAGGGAAACCGTCTTTTACCAAAAAGATCATTCAATCATCTGATGAGTACCAGAAATGTGTCACTCAGATCTGGTCCACTTCAGAAGCCATTGCTTAGAACCCGGTTTGGATATCAGAAGCCCGAAGGATCTGTCTCACTACCGGTTTCCTCGCCTTGGATCTAGCTCGAGACTACTAGAAGCTGATTATACCCTTAGTTATTTAATTAAGTTAAGGTCGTTATTAAGTTAATCATCATTCAAACCTGTCACCAAGATAAACAAATAAAGATTAGAAGAAGATAACACCACAAATAACTAAAATTAAGCTACTAATAATAATAATAATAATAAAAGTCTACATATCGAAATGGGTTCATGATAATAGAAAGATACAACCATATCGAATGATCAACCTAAGAACATGGCTGCTCATAGACAAGCTCTCCATCTTCAAGTGCTATGTATCTAACAACCTCACGGCTCTCGATGTTTTATTGCATATGGACTACTCTATGATCCTCTTCTTGGCCAAGCCGATCAAGGTAGGACAGGCCTAACCTTGGTGGGATGTTAGGAGGGCCATAAGGCCTCCCAAAGTACCCCATGATCTCCGGAAGAAGCTTAGTAATCGACCCCAAGAGAGCACAAGAAGGGATGAACAAATGGTGAGGGGTAGCTTTCTATTTATAGGCAAAACAGCCTGAGCACGTGCATGCCAAAGGCTAGCACAGGCGTGCACATCAGTCTAGTGTCAGATTTTGTCGTTTCAAGCCTTGGGGGACACGTTTCAGCTAAGCACGGGCGTGCCAAGTGATGTGGCATGGGCGTGCAAGTGTCTTCAGTACGTTTTCTTGCTCTCCAAGCTTGCTGCGTTGTCTTCTAGCGTGCAAGGCCTTCGTGCAAGTGTGCGTGGCGTGTTGGGTCACTCCCGACTAGTTTTATCACTTTTTAAGCCCCGGATTGTCTTCAAACATACAGTGAACATGTAGCAAGTCTCGTATCTTCAGGAATTTCCAGTTTTTGCTCGTTTTTCCCTGGAAATCCTCTGTTTCCGTCTTGGAGCTCCAATTTCCAGAGAAATACAAATAGGAATGATTTAAGCACCCAATATCAATAATATAAGCCTAATTGTATCCTATTATGAGACTGTTTATGCCTGTTTTATATATTAATAATGTGAATTATCAGATATCCCAAAAGGGATCCAACTTTTTGAACTAGAACATGTGTCTATACACTTTAGTATAATCGCATTTTATACATGAACACAATCGAATCTATACGATGTAATACATTTATACAGTTATAAAAATATTTTTTACAACCATAAAATGGATCTATGGAAGTCGATTTCATGACTCAAGGTTCGGATTCTTGATCAAAGTTTATAACAAAGTTTTAGGATATTATATGAACATATGTTATCATGGCCCTAACATGTGTTAAACACACTTGGATACCATAAGTTAGAAACCATGTTAAAACACTCGTATTTTCCACAATCCACCACACGTGTTAGGATGGGGACATATTCTACAACCCATGGTAACATGTGGGCTCGTTTTGTTAATAATGGATATGTTTTTACAATGAAACTCTTAGAATTCATAAAACCGTACACTTTACAAAGTACATATATAATACGTAATAATTGTCACGTGCATGAATAGTGGCCCCGCATACGCATGATGCAAGGGTCTACAAGTCGGGTGAACAACTGGTATGGTAAATGCCAAGAATGCACAACTTACTATGTCCTTGATAATCATAGGGTACAGTTTGTCAGGACAGTAGCTATTCCACTTTTCTGCTTTACTATACCTTATCTTCAGTCACCAGGTGAGTTTCACGGCCCCATTTTACTGTTTTCTATTTTGGGGGATAAACATGCTACATTCTAGTACATTTCATTTTGGTGTGATATTCTATCGTGACTACCATGTGGAACATGAGATATTCGGTTCATGAGCTCAACAGTCCTCGTACTTACATTTACACTATAACCATTAGCTATTAAAAGCCATGGAACACTTAAATAGATCTATTGGGTTGACCACCCCACTCTTGGTTAGTCTCTCTAACCGGTTACATACAAAAGAGTGTTAGTATTCTACTATACATACGTTGTCTTTATTGTATAATGCGTGAGGCACAATAGTCAAGAGGTTTGGTTATGGGACTCATGGTTTGCACAGTAATCATTCGCTTAGCTAGCCTATGATTAGTCATACACGAATCTCACGAGCACTTTACATAGTACATTAAAACCTGTGAACTCACCGACATTACATTGACAAATCTTTTATGCATGTTTTTCAGGTAACTGACCATGAGGGGTGGAGACTTGAGAGAAGGGTTTGAGCATGCACTCTGTGGTACCATCACTGGATGGATTACATTATTGTTAACTATATTATGTCTTGGTATTTGAACAATGGTTTTTCAGACAATATCATGTTTTTCTTAATAATCCATAACAATGATTATCTTTTGATGGTATCAATTTAATTTACATTTATGTGTTGCTCGAACCTTGTGCTTGAAAACCTTTCGAATCACATCCCCGTGTTTCCGCCTTGGCGGGGTGTGACACAATACGACTCGATTGTCTCATTGAACAAAAGACCAGCCCCAAATGTAACACAACGGTTATTTTTGTCCACACCAGTGAAAAGGACAAATATGAGATTGTACCTTGTCAAAATAGTTAACGCAGACATCCATGAAAAAAAAAGCTAAGAAATGTTAAAAAAAAATTGACGCTTATATAAAAATAAAAAGCATATGCCGACTTAACTATTTGTTTAGTATGTTGCATCAAACGCAAGAACATCACCGAAAGTTTGATAGTTTATCTTTGATATCTCATCCACCTAGAAAACGTATCTAAGCTTGCCATTAACAAGGTTGTACTTGAAAGAAAAGTTCGGAAAATGCTTTACCCTATCGTTCAACTTGTCAATCATCATCTGCGAATCCCTATTAACAATGAACATATGGATACACCTGGCGAAGTTCTTGTAATCAACAGAGTGCCCTTCACTTTGTGGTGTCCGCCTTTTAGGCTAACTTCCATCCTATGGGCTACCGTGGGACCAACCTTGTTGAGGCTTACACGGTGAATGAATTCTTTTGTTGTGAAATCCAACTTCCTCCTATTTTGGTTAAATCTCAATTATAAGAAGGAACCAACATATGATTGTGGGACTCTTCAAAGTGATAAATCTCCCACATTGACGAAACATTGCATAACTTAGCTCTAACACCTGCTTTACAATCGCACACCTGGAAAGTTGACTGCCTAATCTTCAATGAACTTTCAGCTAATGAGTCGAATTTCCCTTTGGTTTGGGGTTTACCTGACTTAGAGCAAAGTATGTACCTATGGGTGATGATACCTTTAACCCTTTTTACATTTCCAATCCTAGTAGAAAACCCACACTTCTCAACATACGACTCATACATTTGAACCACACATTGCCACTCCCTATGCCTAGCCCTCATGTTTGGTTTTACACTGTCGTCTACTACAGGTTTCCAGTAACAAGTACCATTGGGAGTAAACCAATAAGCACACCCAGACCCTACAAAAAACAATGCATGCCCATTGTTTTTATTTTCTTTTTTTTTTACAAGAAACCTATTTCCTATGCATGTGGACAAAGTTTACACTAGTGTAAACAGTTCCTAGGACCACACCCGCTGATCAATAAACATGGTATCTTATGAAAACAACCATCAGACACTGAGACACACAAAAAAAATAAAACAAAAAAATTAAAACATTACCATCATCATCACCGACCACCGGTTCTCATAGGGGAGATGTTGTTGGCGTCAGTAGAAGAATCACCTTCATCGGACGAAAAAATCCCACCCTGGATCGACACCTGTAACACATCAATCGTTTCTTCAGCCTCATAAAGCACCTTTTTCCCCTTGTCGCGTGACGATCGCAAGTTGCTCTCCAACGATCCATGCTCTGCTTCTGAACTTGCTTAAGGATTTTCTGTAAGGAATATGGCAACATCCTGTAGATCTTTTTCGGAGAAGAATTCAATACCGTTACCAGCATCGTTTGAATCATCCATACTCACAAACAGTGGTTAGGGTTTTCTGGTTTCTGGTTTCTGGTATGTTAGAATTTGGGGGTGATTGATCTGGTTTTTAGATTTGCATGTATGTATGTGTAGGATGTGTGTGTATATATGTGGCTGTGGGTTGGGTAGGGAAAATAATCAGCTTATTATAATATATGGACGGGAAAACTATTCTTGGGATAAGTATACTTACTGACATCTTTTAGTACAATAATTCACACTAAATAATATTAAAAATGGTTTTTGATGATTAATGAAAGATAATAATATGGATTGGACAAAAATACCAATGAATATAATATACACCAAACGCATACGTGTCACTTGGTGATTGGCCCAGATAAGTTCTTAAGTTCTCGCAACTCAGGTGAGTTCTCAAATGATCTAGATCCTTGTGAACTATACAATAACTATGGAAAATGAAAAAAGTAATAATACTTAAGAATAGAAAAGGCAATATACAAAGAAAATGGATAAAAGAAATTATATTTTTATCTTAAACTATCTCTATGTAAATGGAATTTTTTGACTATCGCAATTGTTGTCTAGTTGTAAATTAATTATTGTACTTGCTTAAATAATTAAATAGTGAGGAATCTATAAGTTCAATGAATATAATCCAACTTACTCTTAAGCAAAGATGTTTTTTAACTACAAAATGAAATTTTATAAAAAGACGATGGTTAAAAAAGGCTAATCAAATATCAAAAAAGCAAGATTACATGTAAAGCACTGTAATTATGGGATCGATATCTCGCTCACAAGAATCTAATCACTTGCGTATTCTTGATCCGACGGCGGAAATTGATGGATGAAGCTATTGTTAGTCATCTAAAACTCAAGGAAATGATAAAAACAATAAACACACATTCACCCGAAAACCAACTTGTGCAGAAGGTTACAAATAGAAATGCTAAGGGTTATATTTATAGTATCAACTCCCTACACCTGGGCGTAGGAGCCCATATGCTTGACTGGTCCAGGCGTATAAACTTCATATGCCTTAAGACTTACACGTATCAGCTTGTTCATTATAAATCAAGGTTGTAAAAGTCGGGACTAGTCGGAGACTAGTCCCCGATTAATCAGTGATCAGAGGTTGACTGATTCATTAATCACTCAAAAATCACGAGTCATCCAAGCCGGTCCTAGCTGATGCTAATCGGGGCTAATCGGACCAGATTGCCCCTAGTCAGGGCAATTTCCTGCAAACATGCAGGAAACTTCCAGCCAAATTACAGGCCTATTTCCAGCTAAATCAGTCAAGCTACCTCAATTCGTACAAAACCATAGTTGCATGTGATGGTACCGATGATTTATGATCCCATTGAACGTTAAATTAGGTGAATTTTGGTGTAGGGTTTTGGTTATTTTATGGTAAGTGATGAACGAAGAGAGAGAAGGGGAGAAAGAGAAAGAAGGGGTGGCGTGTACGATGAGAAATTTGTATATTAGGTTTTGATTAAATTAGGTATTTTAAATTTAACCCCTTCAGCATTACTATTTTACATTTTAGCACCACATTAAAAATTAATGCATTAAGGTATAAAATTAACATAATATAACCCCCCCCCCCCCCCCCGTTTATCATCATTATTTTACATTTTACCCCAAAACTTAAAAATTTATGCATAAAGTATAAAATAAACATTATATATACATAAATTTGTTAAAATATACATAAAAATTCTGATCTAATTAATCATGATTAATCGCTAGTCCCCCACCCCACCGTCGACTAGTGCCTAGCGAGTTCTAAAACCATGTTATAAATACATCATCGAAAGCTACTGAACTCTTCCTAAATACTATAAACATCATATTAGCCTAGCCTACAACTTATATAGACCTATCACTAGCTAGGGACATACACGAAATGTACTAATAGTCTTCCATTGGACCTAGCTAGTGATCTACTGGCTTAACCAATCACTTAGTTAGGGATGTATGGAATAGGCTTTCACAGCCTACCCTAAGGTCTAACTAATGATCTTCGGTCTTCAAGTCTTCATATTTTGCAATCTTCAACTTGGGGATATACACGCAGTGTATTAACAATCTCTCCCAGAAGACATGAATACTCTGATTTGAGCTTATGTCTTTACTTCATGAGAACTTGTCTTGGTGTTCAATTAGCTTTGATAAATTGAGAGGAATCAAGAAAATCTTTGTTGTTTTGATTGACTGTTTTGTGACGAAGACAAGACAGAGATCAATATCAGCATTATCTTTTGTTTCAATAACTTCACTTTCATTTCTCGATTCACATCTTCTTTGCTTCGGTTGCTTGAGCTTTACCACAATCTAGTTACCCTGATCTTGTTGTTCAGGTTTAGGTCTTGTTTAGCTTCATGCTTTGTCGATGAATCATGATGAGCACACTCGTTGTATTTGATCCTGCAGAAAATTTACTAAAAACTGCACAAACTACAACTTGCGTTAGAAACGACAATGTAGGATCAGTTTGCTCTTTAACAGTTGTTTTCTTATGAACACTTATGTGTTTTTCAAGTTAATCAAAGCAGTTTGCACACTGAATAAGTTGTAAAGTTTCACTTTCAACAGGAGTTATTACTCCCCCTAGATGTAATGAACTAAAGAGAGTTAATGAGAATCTAAGCAATTTAATATATATGATAATAAATATGCAAAGAGATTCTCAGATTATGAAATGGTATTTCAAGTAAAAGCTCTTTGAAGGATTTCAGTTTCAATTAAAATCAATGTCTAAAATAGTGGATTAACCCATCTATTTATAGACAAACAGATACATGAACCTTGTTACAAAAGCAAGACTGCAACAAGCTGTTGTCTTGGAACTTGTACAAAAAGATAAAGTAATGTTATAATAATAAACTACTAAAACATAAGGGCGGTGGAAAGATTCTATTATAAATGTTGATGAGTGACAAACTACTGATGAGTAATTTGTCTTCAGTAGTTCTTCAGTTGACTTGTGGTTTGACTTCAGAACTTCTGATCTTTACTCTTCAGTACTTGTTGAATCCTTCTTCAGTACTTTCTTCTTCTTTCTTCAGTAGTTTCATACTTAGAATTATTTGCAGAAAATAGGATTAGACTAAGGTTAGCAAAAGAGGTTTCTTCAATCCTTTTTGTCCTTACAATCTCCCCCTGGATTGATGAAGCCAAAACCTTATCTAATCCTTTATTGTCTTTTCCTGCCATCAAGTATCTCCAGATTTCTTTGAACATGGAAGTCTTGAGTTGGTTCAGTTGTTCATTGTGAGAGATCCTTATTCAGGTTCAAGATGTTGAATTGTGAGCAAGTCTTGTGTAGTAGCTGTTTCAGCTCTTCCATAGAATTGAAGGCCTTGCTTGAACGATCTCTCCTTGTGACCAATACTGAGTTGGAATCAGTAAATGACCATTTCATTATCAGAACTTTAGATTGGTGAAAGTCTAAAGTATAAGGGACCATGCTGGTTCCCTGGGATGTTCCTGAGTGAGGGATGTTTTCTACTTCAATGACCCTCGGGTGGGATTCTCTTCCTTCTTCTGTTTGCATCACATTAGGTATATCAAAGGTAGGTAAATGATATTCAGTGATTACCATAGTGTGTAGTTTATCAGTTATTGTCTTCTGTATTTGGTAAGCAAATGTTGAAGGATCCCTGAATTGTGTCAGCAGAGGCTTCTCTTCAATCACAAAATCTCCTTGAACTATTGTATTGCCTTCAAGCAATACCATCTTGAAATCAGTCTTTGTGATCTCCTCTTGCTTCTTCTTGGTAGCAGGCTTTGATGTTGATTGTTTAGTACCAGAAGTTTCTAACTACTGAAGTTGATACTTCAGAAGTTTTATACTTCTCTGGATTTGCAGCCTTATCAGCCTGAATCTTTTGTATGTGTCAAATAATGTATCTTCTCTCCATTTTGACACTGAGGCTTTTGAACCAAATCCATTGGCTACCAATTCATCTATAACTTCAGCTCTCTTTGCCTTTCTGTCTTTTTCAGTGGCAATCTTGTCAGCAACAATTTGAGCTCTTCTTGTAAGCTCATCCATGGAGAGCCCTTTAAGTGAATAAGCTTTAGTTTTGTTGTTCTTGATAATGTAAGACATCAGTTGTTGTCTTTTGTCTTCCTCAACAACTCTTTCTAGTGCAGCTTGTTTATTCAACTCTTCTTCATATAATTTAAGTTTGGCATTGTAGCTCAAATCCTCCTTGCTTCTAGGGTGTTCCATACCTCATCTTCCTTGGCTTTCTTCTGTGCTGCAAGTAAACTCTTCTTCTCAGTAATTCTTTTGACATTGAGATGGGACAAGGGTTTAATACAGGCATTTGAGTGGTTGTAGGCCTTGGAATAGGAGTTGGAATGTCTTCAGTTGCCATAGAAGGTTCTTCAATTGAAAATGTTGGAAGTGTTAACTACTGAAGGGTTGATGGAAGTATCAACTACTGAAGGATTGTCTTCCGTACTTTCAGAGTCTTCAAAAGTTTCTTCATTGAGGCCTTGGGATGTTTCAGCTGCAACTTCACTTTCAGGTAGGAGCCTATCTTGATCTTCACTTTCAGAAGTTTCCTCCTCCTCTTATTGTTGTTGTAGAGCCACTTTTGCCTTTATCCTGGCTTCTAGTGACTCTCTTGGTTCCTTAATCTTCTCCCCCCTTTTGGCTTCATCCACTTCTGGAAGCATAATAGGTTGAGAAGTTCTACCAGATAACTGGCAAGATGTCTTGTGTTGTTGTCAATTTTGTTTGACAGCTCACTGAGTTTGTTGTTGATCACCTCAAATTGATTTTTGGTCTTCAACTCCCAAGAAGTTGTGAAGGATTTGAGGTGATTGGATATGAGGGTGTTCATCATCTGGTATAGGGGACCATCTGGGCTGCATAGGTGGTTCAAGTCTATGCTTGATGACCCAGGGAAATGGGTAGGCATTTTTAGTGTAGGGGTGTTTTTTGGGTTATCTTTAGAGTGTACTGAAGATGCCACTTTAGGGGAATCAGAGTTCAAGTGGTCTTTAACCTGATCTGTTGTGACCAGCTCTTTGAGCTTAGAGACATCAGATTCAGGACCTTCACTAGTAGCCGTTAATTCATGTTTTGTGGAGTTTGAATCATCATCCAAATCAATGGAATCATCTGAATCCCTGATGATATCCTCAATGAGGACATCATCAGTTGTATCATGAGCTGGTGGTTGTTGGGGACTGACATGTTCTGATGGGATTGTCTCTTTTAGCCCAGAGAGAAGTTTGGCAATTTCAATGGTTGTGTGAGATGTTTCTGGTTCAGTAGTTTGTGGTAAAGGGTCAGCAGTTTCAAAGGATGGATAAGTAGTTTATGGTATTTTTAAATGTCTTCCTTTGAAAAAGAATGGTAATGGGTGCTCTTTTGGGGGGTTTGAGATGGATGAGACTGAGAGGATGTTTAAGTCACATCTTTGGCAAGTGCAGATTGCACATCAGCAGTTTCAGACATCTCAATTTCCTTAACTGCCTTTCTTTTAGGGTTGGTGGGTTTGGGTTTTTGTTGCTTGGTTTTCTGGGCCTTTTTAGGTGAGGGTTTGGAAGATGGTGGTTCCATTGGGGACTGTTTGTTTGTTCCCCTTGGTCATCTACTGGCAAGGCAGCCGTTTGTTATGCCTTGAGTACGCTTGTGAGGTTAATGGTTTTAAAATAGTTGTTTTCCCACAAGCACCTCATCTCCAAGTTCTTTAATTATGCATTGCATTATGAACCTTGGATAGAGCAAAAACTTCTTTTTAGAATGTTGGTGATGCAACACCAACTCATTAAAGAAAAGTGCTGATACCCTGAATTTTGTTTCATTCACAATTGAATGAAAAATAGTTAAAAAGTAGAGGGCATCTGATCATAAGATCCAGTTTTTGGACTCAAGCACATGATTATATAATGAAATAAAAGTTTATATTTTGGTTCAAAAAATTTCTTAAAAACGGTTGCATGTGAGAGAGTACCTTGGTAACCACACTCTGTCATGGTTAAATGGATTGCAGAGTTGGGAAAATGATCTGGTGCTTCAGCATCATCCAGGCCAGTCTTATTCCCAATGTAGTCGGTGTGATTGCCATTACTTTCCCTTGGATGGTTGAATTTAGGGAAATGATCTGGTTATTCACTGTCACCGTCTCGGCATTTGCCCAGAACTCATTAAGAGTTTCAATATGAAGTGGAGGATCAATGTGAAAGCAGTGAAGTATTGAGATTCGACGACTAAATCAATGATTTCGTCGTATTGGGACCAGGTTTCATCCTTCTCATAGTAGCCTCTTTGATTGTGTCCTATTTTAGTACTAGAGCCATGTGGTTTGTGTGTGTGGATCGAACATTGTTCTTTATTTGTTTGCAGGGGAGGGTTTGAGAGTGTTTATGAGACAGAAGGAGGGAATTTTGCTTTTTGAAAGGATAAGTGATAGAAAAGGTGTTTATCAGAATTTATAACCGCCCTAGGTCAAACTTCTGAAATGGAAATGCCTGACTTACCCTTATTGACAAAACTGCTGATGAGGAACAATTGTCATCAGTAGTTCCCATTTTCTCTTCAGTAGTTTGTTAACAACTGATGAGAACATTTATAAACACTTTATTCATAACTTCTGAAATTTATTTATCAGAAGTTAATCATTTTTCAGAAAAATATCCCTATACTGATGTTATGTACATCAGTAGTTTCTCTCTTTTTTGTTTTTCAGAAGTTTTATGACAGATAATGTAAGTGAAAGTAAAAATATGTGCAAGAGAATAAAAAAACACTTACAAATTTAGCATCCAAGCATGGGATACTAACTTCTGAAATGTTGATGTGTCAAGGGGTTCAGTGAATATGTCAGCTATTTGATTAGTTGTTGTCACATGCTTCACTTCAATCTTGCCTTTTTCATAGCAATCCTTTATGAAATGATACCTGAATTCAATATGTTTAGTTTTTGAAACTGAACAGGACTTTGAATGATGCTAATGGCAGATTTACTGTCTACTAAGAGTGGAGTCTTGGTCTCTTTGATTCCATAATCAAGAAGTTGATATGGAGCATTGTATCTGTGATGTACAACTTGCAGCTGCAATGTATTCAGGTTCAGCAGTTGAAGTTGTCACAGATGTTTGCTTCTTTGATTTCCAAGACACTAGACAGTTTCCCAAGAATTGACAACCACCAGATGTTGATTTTCTTAACATTTTTGCACCCTGCATAGTCACTATCTGAAAAAGCTGTTAACTTGGTATTGCTTGAAGCCATACCAAATTCCAAGTGTAGAGTTCCTTTCAGATATCTGAAAATTCTTTTGACTGCAATGAGGTGTGATTCCCTAGGGGCTGATTGATATCTAGCACAAACACATGTTGAAAACATAATATCTGGTCTAGAAACAGTTAGATACATAAGGGAACCTATCATACATCTATACATGGTTTGATCAACCTGTTTTCCTTGATCATCTGGTTCAACTTGTGTGGTTGGTTGTCATGGGAGTGGAACATGATTTACAGTCTTGTAAAGAAAATTTGTTTAATAATTCTTTTAACATATTAGATTGACGTATAAAAGTTCCATTTGTTTGTTGTTTAATCTACAGTCCCAAAAAGTACTGCAATTCTCCCATTGTACTCATCTCAAATTTTTATTGCATGAGTTTCTTGAATTCATCACACAATTTTTGTGTAGTTGAACCAAATATGATATCATCAACATAAATTTGAACAAGTAAGACATGATTTCCAACATGTTTTATGAAAAGAGTTTTTTATCAATGGAGCCTCTAGTAAAGTGATTTTTGAGTAAAAAGTTTGAAAGTGTTTCATACCAGGCTCTAGGAGCCTGTTTTAGCCCATAAAGAGCCTTGTCAAGTTTGTACACCCACTCAGGATGAGAAGGATCCTCAAACCCCAGGTGGCTGACAGACATACACTTCCTCTTTAATTTTTCCATACAAAAATGCACTCTTAACATTTATTTGAAAAACTTTAATTTTGTTGGAAATTGCATAAGCCAAAATAACT